>PJEM01002735.1:0-129331 GCA_004023845.1 Helogale parvula
TGGTGATGGTGGCGGGCACTTAGGGGGAAGAGCACTGGGTGTTGTATGGAAACAAATTTGACAATAAAAAAAAATAAAGTTAAAAAAATATATATTTTTTCAAACTATCATCCATAACTATGGTTGGCATTATCTATGGCTTGATCTTCAGATCTGGACGGCTGGAATGGACTCGTTTTATCGTCTCTGTACAATCACATGTAGACACATGAGTAGCAGAGTCTGGTCCAGGCATTGAAGGATGCTGGGGTTAGGGTTTGACAGGTTTTGAGAGCAGCATCGGGGAATCTAAAAGTATAGCTTGATTTTTTAGTTAGTCACCCCCCTGTCATCCATTGATGTCCTTTAGTTTCTGAATTTTTTAAAATACTTATTTATATTTGAGAGAGACAGAGATAGAGCACAAGTAGAGGAGGGGCTGAGAGAGAGATACAGACTCTGAAGCAGGCTCCAGGCTCTGAGCTGTCAGCACAGAGCCCGATGCGGGGCTCAAACTCACAAGCTGTGAGATCATGACCTGAGCTGGTCAGGTGCTTAACCGACTGAGCCACCCAGGCACCCGTGATCTCCTATAGTTTCTAAAACTCCTCCAACCTGTCAATGGCTGTTCCATTGAAAGTTTAGACACTTCTGCTCGTAGTGCAGTGACTGCTACTGCTTGTAGGTGCGCTGGCCGTCCTGGAGCTGCCTCGTCAATGGCTTTGGAAAATATCCTCCCGGTCTCAGTTCATGCCCTAGTTTTTGTGTTAGCACTTGAAGGGCTTGGCCCTGTTTTTCAGCAAGAAGAGGTAAGTGGCTTTTCTAAGTTTGGTAGCGCTAGAGGGGCCAAGGATAATTCAGTTTTTGGTGTTCTTTATCCCATTTTAAAGACTCCTCACCTGGCCCCCTAGTGGACTCACACAGAGTTTTGGCCAAGACAGAGGCTGCAAAACCCGGCCATTCCTTAAAAGGTTCATAGTTATTTTTTTGTGATAGTAGATCTTAATTCCATTTTAGTTCTTTTTCTCTCAAATGACAGGAAATGATTTCTAGGAGTTAATTTGTATCCTAAATATTGTACCTTCTGTTTAAAAAATTGAGTCTTTTTAGGCGATAGTTGATGTCCTCTCTGCCCAAGAAAGTTTAGCACAGCAGTAAAATTATAGTCCGAGGCCTCTGTTGTGGGGCTACATATTAAAATGTCATTGAGGGGCACCTGGGTAGCTCGGTCAGTTAAGCGTCCGACATAGGCCCAGGTCATAATCTCACGGTTTGTGGATTTAGCCCCACGTGGGACTCCATGCGGGTAATGCAGAGCCTGCTTGGGATTCTCTCTCTCCCTCTGTCTCTGCCCCTCCCCCACTTGCATTCTCTCTTTTCCAAAAGAAAATAAACTTAAAAAGTATATATCATCGAGGTGCCTGGGTGGGCCTGAGCTGAAACCAAGAGTCAGACGCTTAACCAGCTGAGCCCCCCAGATGCCCAGCTAGCTTTCCAGCTTAAACATGAGGTCGCTTCCCAGCAGGGGAGGAAAGCGTGGGTAATTAATTGGTCTATATATTTATAGGTTAAAGGAAGCATCATTTAGCTTCTCCTTCTATTCCAGTAATTTTATGTATAGAAAGACAGGTCGGGCCAGAATGTTGAGCAAAGACAGAGTAAGTTGCTCTTGTACCAGTAAGAACAGGGGTGCCTGGGTGGCTCAGTCAGTTAAGCAGCCGACTTCGACTCAGGTCATGATCTCACAGCTCATGAGTTCAAGCCCCCACGTCAGGCTCTGTGCTGACAGCTCAGAGCCTGGAGGCTGTTTCGGATTCTGTGTCTCCCTCTCTCTCTGCCTCTCCCCTGCTCGTGCTCCATGTTTCCCTCAAAAATAAACAAATACTAAAAAAGAAAAAAGAAACAAAGAAAAGAAAAGCAATGAACCTCCCTCCCACATCCAGGGTCACCCAGGGTTCAGTCATCTCGATGTCCAGGGGAGCCAGGCCAGCCTCAGGGCCCATCACGCCATCTCTTCAGGTTGTCGCTCTCAGGCTAGGAAATGAGTTCCTGTCTTCCTTTCTCTCAGGTGACAAGGACAGTCCCTTTTCCAGTCATCCTCTGCCCTGAAAGCGGCACAGGGCCCTGGCAGAGAGCATTTATCATGACATTCTTTACTTTTTTTTTAATTTTTAAAAATATTTTTAATGTCTTCATTTTATTTTGAGAGACAGACAGAGAGCGAGTGGGGGAGGGGCAGAGAGAGAGGAAGACACAGAATCCGAAGCAGGCTCCAGGCTCTGAGCTGTCAGCACAGAGCCCAAAGCGGGGCTCAGACCCACGGACTGTGAGATCTTGACCTGAACTGAAGTCGGACGCTTAACTGACGGAGTCTCCCAGGTGCCCCGTGACATTCTTTCCTTCAGTGTCCGGTTTGGCCACACGGATAGCATGGGGTCTTGCCTGGACTTCCCTCTGACACTGGCTTCTGCTGCTGCTCCTGGTCAGCCTGGTGCTGTGGGGCCCACAATGGCAGCAGACGCTATTCAGAGCTGCATTCCACCATGTATTTTAACCCTGTGGTCTTTGTCCTTTCTTTGGGCCATATCTGTTATTAAAGATTCCAGTGGCCACTTCCAGCAGCTCCTGGGTTGGAGTCTGAGGGCCTAGGGTCATTGTTTTCCAATTTGTGCCCAATGACGTGTGCTGACTGGTTCATAAAATGCATATTTAAGATAGCCATTCCTTCCGGTGTAAACTTGTGTATCTATGAATTGCTTCTATTAAACACCCTGAAATAAGGCTGAATTTTCATCATTTGCCTGGGTTACTTTCCTAATTTTATTAAAATTGACAGGTTCAGGAGGGTGCCTGGGTGGCTCAGTTGGTTAAGTGTCTGACTTCAGCTCAAGTCATGATCTCACGGCTCATGAGTTCGAGCCCCACGTTGGGCTCTGTGCTGACACTCAGAACCTGGAGCCTGCTTCCGATTCTGTGTGTCCCTCTCTCTCTGCCTCTCCACCGCTCATGCTCTCTTTCAAAATATAAATAAACATTAAAAAAACTTTTTTTAATTGACAGGTTTAGAAATTCCTCTTTTCATTCCCTCCAATAAACAGGTGACCGTAAGGTCTCATCTTTTCCGGCCAGGTCTGTCCTCAGTAGTTCCAGTGAGGCTTGGCATTAGGAACAGGGTCTCTTCCTACTGGGTACCGATTTCTATCCCTAGTTCCCAGCTCATCTGCAAATTCTTGTGCCCCAGCCCAAAGCTGGGCCTTTTCTTCTGGGGTACAGCAATGTGTTAGAATAATATAAATACCCTGCCAGGTTAAATCAAACATCAGAGACACCTGGTGAAATCCATCTATAAACGTGGACGGATCCTCTGAGTATCATTCTAATTGTTGTTTTATCTGAGTCAGATGTGACGTGGAAAATGGGACACAGACCTTAACTCTGCCCAGTTCCTCGTTTGCTCCTTCCCAAAGTGGAAACAATCTTGCCTTAGTCTATTTGGTAGGTATGATGTTCTGCTTCTAGGAGCTTCTGGGAGCTTCTAGTCCTGCTGGGCTAGGAGTGGAAGGCTCCAAAGGTTTATGTAGCAGTGGAGTTACTAAGGGATCTAGACTTGCTTGCAGGTTTATTTCAATTTTTTTCTTAGCCTGATTGATTTTCTTGTTTGTCTGACTCAATTGGTTTCTTTGATTGGGGCTTTCTACTTAAACAATCATCACCTGAAATAGCTAAAGGTTAGGGGCGCCTGGGTGGCCCACTGGATTGAGCATCGGACTCTTGATTTCGGCTCAGGTCATGATCCCAGGAATGTGGGATAAAGTCCCACATCAGTCTCTGTGGTGAGCAGGGCATCTGCTTGGGATTCTCTCTCCCTCTGCCCCTCTACCCAGCTTGTGCATATGTTCTCTCTCTCTCTCAAATAAATACATAAATAAATACAATTTAAAAATATATATCTAAAGGTAGAGGGTCCTGGAATCTTACCAGATACATCCTACAAGTCTCTCTTGGATTAGGATCCTAATTAATGTCATAAAGGCCTGGGTTGTAGGGCACTTTGGTCCATTTTCTCTGATGCCTACAGAAAAGATCTAATCGATAAATAGTACTGAAGTATTAAAGACCTGTTAATGGGCTATATTTTTCATCCTCCTGAAGAGAATATTGAGGTCAGTCATTATTACAGAAGAAGATGAGGCACTTCTTTTTTTTTTAATGTTTATTTATTTTGAAAGAGCACAAGAGAGTGGGGAAGGGGCAGAGAGAAGGAGAGACAGAATTGGAAGCAGGCGATGGGACTTGATCTTACAACCATGAGGTCACATCCTGAGCTGAAATCAAGAGCCAGATGCTCAACTGACTGAGCCCCCCAGCACCCTGATGTACTTCTTCTTTAAGTCCTGTTGTCCAAATTGACCCCAATGTGCTAGGAGAGAGCCCAAAGTGGAATCTTCTGGGATCAAGGAAGATCCATAGTTAATTCCTATCAAACAAAAAGAGTACATTACCTAACTAGGAGTCCATTACCAAAATCCCCCTCAGCTTCTGCGTGAGTCCCATCGGGAATATTGCCTATGGTTCCTGGGGTTCAGAGTGGAGGGAGGCGTCCCTCATTCTCAACTGCTCTGACACCTCCCTGAGAGGGGACGTCACCATCCCTTCACTTCCCTACTGCATCCCAGGCTACAGGAGGTGCTGGGGAATAGACTGAAATGCCACTGAGATTGTGGCTGCCTTTTTGTTTTGCGGGGAGTTGATATATTTGGCAACCAACAACACCCTTTGCAAGCCTCTGGATCTAGTAATAATGGGTGAGGAAGAGGCCCTGGCTTTGTTAAGAAGGGGCATTATTGTATCTTGTATTAAGTGTTATAGTTAAGTATCATATACCTAAGCAAGAAGTATTTTCAGGTACCTGGGTGGCTCAGTCGGTTGAGCGTCTGACTTCAGCTCAGGTCATGATCTTGTAGTTCATGGATTCAAGCCCTGCATTGGGCTCTGTGCTGTCAGCTCAGAGCCTGGAGCCTGCTTCGGATTCTGTGTCTCCTTCTCTTTCCGCCCCTCCTCTGCTCGTGCTCTCTCTCTCTCTCTCAAAAATAAATAAATAGAAAAATAAAAGAAGTACTTTCCATCTGAAAGCAGGATGGAGAATGCTAAATGGCTCATGGGTAAGGACAAATGAGAAACAGGAAAAAAGTATGAAACTCCTATTTAATTTGGGCAACTTTCTCATGAGCTTTAGCCATGACCCAGTCCCAAGGGAGTGTCCCCTGTTGGGTGAGTGCCTCAACTGGGGAATAGCGCCAACCAGTCCCTTTCAGGTAAGAAACAAAGACTGGGGGTAAAGAAGACTCATCAAGTCTCTGCAGTGCTTTTGGACTTGCTCCCTTGTCCCCATCTGGGACACCAAAAATGTTATGCAATCATTGAAAGACTTCTTGAGCTATTTTAAGGTACAACTTAGTAAGTTTATTTAAGTAGCACAGAGACAGAACCCATGGGCAGAAGAGCTGCACTTCTCTTATAATTTTTTAAAATGTTTTTGTTTATTATTGAGAGACAGAGAGACAGAGCATGAGCATGGAAGGGGCAGAGAGAAGGAGAGACACAGAATCCGAAGCAGGCTCCAGGCTCTGAGCTGTCAGCACAGAGCCCATCGCGGGGCTCAAACTCATGAACTGCAAGATCATGACCCGAAATCAGACGCTTAACGGACTGAGCCACCCAGGCACCCTGAGTTGCACTTTTGCTGCATGTAGCTGGTGATTATATGCTTAGTGCTCAAGGAAGAGGGAATGTGCAGGGAGATCATATATGTTTCTTTGAATTTCTACATGTAAAACTACATTCACAAGATCTCTCTGGTGCTTATCATTTCATTTGATATTAACTATCAGTGGGAGGTACAGGCAGTCATTAGACCCTTTAAGAATGCAGTGACCAGGGGCGCCTAGGCGGCTCAGTCAGTCAGGCATCCAACTCTTGATTTCCTCAGGTCATGATCTCATGGTTTGTGAGATCAAGCCCTGCGTCATACTCTGTGCTGACAGCATAGAGCCTGCTTGGGATTCTCTCTCTCCCTCTCTCTCTGCACCCCTTACGACTTGCACACTCTCCCTATGTCTCTCAAAATAAATAAATAAACATTTAAAAAAAAGAATCCAGCAACCAGGAGGTATGTGATCCTTATCAAAACTATGCAGGCCATAGGTCAGCCTTCTGGGCTAAAGGTGAACGTTTTTTGCTTCCATCCCTCTTCGTCTGACACAGTATTAGTCGCTATAGTCACCAGACTGTACATTAGGTCATCAAACTTGTTCATCTTATAAAAGGAACTTTGTGCCCTTTGACCAGTGACTCCTCATGCCCCCCCCAACCCCAAACCTCTAGTGGCTCATTTTTTAAAAACTATCAAAGACTATTCTACTGTCTGCATGTACCACGGTTTATTTACGCATTCACCTACTGAATGGACATCTTGATTGGTTCTAAGTTTTGGCAATTATAAATAAAGCTGCTATAAACATTCATATGAAGGTTTGTGTGTGGACATAAGTTTCCAACTCATTTGGGTTAATACCAAGAAGTGCGATCACTGGATCGTATGGTAAGACTATGTTTAGCTTTTAAGAAACTGCCAAACTCTCTTACAAAGTGGCTGTACCGTCACGCATTCTTGCTTTTTTGGATTCTCTCTTTTTTTCTTAATATGCAATGAGAATTAAAAGTCACTTAGAGGAAATATGAACAAAGACTCCTTCTAGATAATAAAATTTTTATGTCAGTCATTCACAGTTATCAATCTCAACGAGTTAGATTCAATCAACCAAATATCATTCCAATGATTTTTTTTTTACCTTACTGCAAAATTCTGAAACATCTAATTTAGAATTTTCTGCTTTTTTTCTTTATTATCTTTTGAAAACCTTTTCATTATGGAAAATTTTGTACGTAGACAGTTCAATAAACAGACAATAAGCGTGACCAATCCTATGTGTAACCACGACTCTGCCCCACCAGCTGGAAACCTGTGGTCAACCCTGCCGTATCCGTAACCCTGTCCACTTCCTCTCCCATGTTTTTTCAACTAGTACTTTTATTGAGGTATCCCTTTATTAAGGTTATTTCTTTATGGAGATAAAATTCATTGACCATAAATTACGTCCATTTCAGTGTTCAATTGGATGAGATCTAACATATATACACACTCTTGAAACCACTGCCATGATGAAAATACAGAACATTCTAGCATCCCCCAAACTCCCCAGCGCCCCTCTGCAGTCTCCTCCTCCTGCTGGTGGTCACAGACCACCCTGATCTGCCTTTATTCACTATATGTATCCCCCCTCATATTATTTTGAAGCAAATGTCAGATATCTTATCACTTTGTTTATAAATATTTTAGTATACAACCCTAAGAAGTAATATCCCCTTTAAACAAAACACATATGTCAGCGCCTGGGTGGCTCAGTCAGTTAAGCATGTGACTTCAGCTCAGGCCATGATCTCACAGTTTGTGGGTTCGAGCCCTGCGTTGGGCTCTGTGCCGACAGCTCAGAGCCTGGAGCCTGCTTCGGATTCTGTGTCTCCCTCTCTCTTTCTGCTCCTCCTCTGCCTGCACTCTCTCTCTCTCTGTGTGTCTCTCAAAAAGAAATAAATGTTTAAAATTTTTTTTTAAGGAACAAAAAAACCACGGGCGCCTGAGTGGCTCAGTCAAACATCTGACTCTTGACTTTGGCTCAGGTCACGATTTCATGGTTATGAAATCGAGCCCCGTGTCAGGCTCCACTCTGGGTATGGAGGCTGCTTGGGATTCTCTCCCTCTTCCCTTCCCCCTTCACGGTCTTTCTGTCTCTCAAAAATTAATTAATTAATTGAAAAGATACAATCATCACATAACACAATTAGAAATAATTCCTTATATTATTAAACATCCAGGACACCTAGGTGGCTCAGTCAATTAAGAGTCTGGCTTTGGCTCAGGTCATGATCTCCCAGTCTGTGAGTTCAAGCCCTGCCTCGGGCTCTGTGCTGACAGCTCAGGGCCTGGAGCCTGCTTCAGATTCTGTATTTCCCTCTCTCTCTGCCCCTCCCCCCCTCTGAAATATAAATAAAAACATTAAAAATTAAAAAAAAATTACAAAACATCCAATGTGGAGCAGGTGCACACAGTTGAACCCCAAAGGCTGGGGAAGGGGACAGAAGTGGAGAGCATGAGCAGTTCAATTAGAGGTCATGGCAGGATCCAACTCTAGCTGCGCAGGGCTCAGGAGAAGCCCCCCTCTTCCCAGCTGTCAGATGCTGAGCACTCTCCCCCTAGGTTGCCCAATTTAAGAAATAAAAATATAAGATATTGAGTTGAATTTGAATTTCAGATAAGTAACGAATAATTTTTAAATATGTCCCATGTACCACTTGGAGCATACTTACACTAAAAAGTTATTGTTTATCTGAAATTTAAATGTAAGAAGTATCCAGTACTTTATCTGGCAATCCTACACCTCCCCCCACCACACACATACACACTGATACTGAAAAGATGCTTTTCTAGGCTCCAAACCACCTTGACTCCAGGGGACCCTGCCGCTGGCACAGGTAACCACCCCCTCTAGAGACAGGCTGTCATGAGCCCAGGGGCATCTAGAGGGCTGGTAATTCAGAAACAAAGCTCCATTTTGACCAAGATGGGACTGCACAGAATAAACTCAAAGTCCCCAAAAGAGATAAGACATCTCCTCCTAGTCTCCCTCCCCTTCCCCACACCTCCATCCTCCTTTGGACAGAGACTGACCTCCAAATTCCCTTCATGTATTTCCACCTGGTCTGGCTCTAGAGTCTCAAACAAAACCCAACCCAAAAGCCCCTGCTGTTTGCTTGTTTTCTTAAGTATCTATCTACCCCTCTATCTATCTATCATCTCTACACCCAACGTGTGGCTTGAACTCACCACCCCGAGATCAAGAGTCTCATGCTCGTCTGACTGACCCAGGCAGGTGCCCCCTCCTCTGCTTTCTGACTGGCTCAGAAAGAGAATAAACTAAAGCCTAATTATTCTGAGGTATTCTGGGAGCTCCAAGTGGCTATTGTTACAGCGTGAATGGGGTCTCCTTCTTCAAGGAGCGCTCAATATTGGATCAAATGTCTAGATGATGTCACCAAGAGCTGTTTTCCTCAGAATCTATTCTGGGTACAGTGCCTGTTACCATAACGGTGAGCCAGCCTGCGGGTGCACCTGAGTGGGACATTTGTGGAAAGCAAAAAGACCCTGTGTCTCTGAAAAAGAGAGCTCTTTACCTGCCATCACAGGTGCCCACAGCTGGCCAATAGCATTCCTCATGACACAATTGTTTTTACTGTAATTTTACTTATTGTGAAATAAGTCATGCACACAGAGGAGTAGACAGAACGTATGTACACTCTCATGTGTCACGAGTTGGACAGTCATGTAACTGCCACCAGGTCCAGAAGAGTACTCAGCTCCCCAGCAGCCCCCCGTGTGCCCAGCCCTCATCACATGCCCCTCCTCCTTCAGGGATGGCCACTATCCTAATTTGTGGATATCAGCATTTGCTATTCTATTTAGCGTGACTGCTATTGCGTCCCACTAAGCAAGCCCCTGTTTTTGAAGTTCATATAAATGGAATTATATTGTATGTGTTCTTTGGGACTTATTTCTTCCTCACAATTGTTCCTAGACTAGCAGTGTTTTCAAGATTGTGGATTCGGACGTATGCATTCATTACAGAAATTAATGGCCTTGACGTCACACTGACCAGCGTTGGCCTCCTAGCTCAGCCACGTACTTACTGATGGTGTAACCCCTCTTTTCCTCCTTTGTAAAATGGAATTGAGTTGTGCCCCTGGACATGAGCACCTCAAGAGCAGGAAGTATGCTTCATTTGTCTTTCTGCTCTCAGCGGCTCAGTGCCTGTTAGCTGATGGATCCTGAATGAATGAAGGGGTAGGGACCAGGTGGTATGTGTGAAGCCCTAATTACCACCCCTGATTTGTGGCAAATGTTCAACACGTGGTGGGCAAAATCATTATATTGTCATCAGTGGTTTTTAAAAAATGGCTATTTATTTATTTTGAGAGACACGGAGCAAATGGGGGAGGGGCAGAGAGAGAGAGGGAGAGAGAATAGAGAATTCCAAGCAGGCTCCGTGCTGTTGGCATGAAGCCCAACACGGGGCTCGATCCCACAAACTGTGAGATCATGACCTGAGCAGAAATCGAGTCAGACAACCAACTGAGCTACCCAGGTGTCCCAGTGTATTGTTTTCTTTTTTTAATTTGTTTGTCTTAAGTAAGCTCTATGCCAGATGTGAGGCTTAGAATTCATGACCCTGAGCCCAAGGGTCGTATGCTCTACCAACTGAGCCAGCCAGGCACCCTTCATTAGTGTTGCTTATTTGAATATGTCCCTGCCTGTGGTAGGCAGCCTCTGAAATGGTCACCGGTGATCCCTGCATCCTGGTATGTCCCTTGAATATGTCCTGGGTTTACTAACTCAATTCTAACCTATAGAATGTGGTAGAAAGGATGGGATGTTACTTCCAAGAGCAGATCATAAAAAGCCAAGACTTTCACCTTGGGTCCTCTTTCTCACTGCCTCCTGCGTTGCTTACCTTGAGGGAGGTCAGCTGTCATGCCATGAGGTAGTCCTGTGGAAAGGCCCAGGGCCCAAGACCTGCCAACACCCATGCAAGTGAGCTCAGATGCATACTTCCCTTCCAGTTGAGCCTTCGGATGGGACTGTGACCCCAGCTACAGTTGCCTGCAACCTCACAAAACACCTTCAGCCAGAGGCTCCAAGCTGAGCCATGCCTGGACTCCTGACCCAGCGAAGCTGTAAGATGACAAATGCGTGCAGTTTTAAGCGGCTCCATTTTGGGGCAATTTCTTACACGGCAATAGAGAGCACACACAGCCTTCTCTTGGATGAAAGGAGCGCTGGCAATTTTTAGAGCAGGTGGCAGACCTCTTAAATGATCTTAAATGCCCAGGGGCAAGGAGTTCGGTTAACCGACAGCCTTGAGGGGCCAGCCCAGTGTTCAAGCCGAGATCGTGCTCTTCTTGGAGTGCTCTCCCCAGCCAACGGGTGAGCTGACATAGTGGTACAAAGGCCCACCCATCTCTGCCCAAGGCAGGACCTTCTGAATGGGTGGTCTTTCCCTTCGGAGCTCCATGTTGGGCTGGCAGAGACATTCATCCATCTGCACTGGGTCTTGTCCATCTGTGGGCTTCCCTCCCCAGTAGACCTCTCTCACTCTCAACCACATCTCAGCCTTGACTTCCACCCATTCTGGAACCAAGGACAACAACTGCTTCAGAGAAGGCCAACCCTTCTGGTCAGCTCAGATCTGGGTACAATGCAGACTCCGCCCCGCAGTACACTAGCTCTGTGACCCTGGGCAAGTTACTTAACCTCAGCTTTTTCTTCTCACGTGTAAAATGGATGATAAATAATGTGGGGCTCACGGGGGATTTTTAGAGTGTGTAACAAAGTGTAGCACATACTGAGCGCTAGATAAAGGAGGACTCTGGTCCATCCACAGACTATACATCAACCAGCCACTTCACATTCTCCATGAAGTTGTCCTGGATACCAGTCCAGTATATTGTCCAGTAGAGCTATAGTAGACCTTTGACATTCACGAGGATTATACTCATCATCCTTATGAACCCCCAAACTATCAAATGCCCCCATAGTACATACTGTCACCCATAAAATCAAATAAAGTACAACTGAAAATTATACATGACTCTTTTAGATCCCCAACAGTTCTATAAATAGGGAACTAAACCTTTATAAAGCTGTTAAGTTATGCCAAAGCAATTTGGTGAATTGTTTCTCTTGTTTGCATTGGACTTCATCACATCACAGGGCTGAGTCACCTCTGAATGCCACCCTTTTAATAAACCCAGGCATCTGAAACTGAACATGCCCAAACCTGCTCCTCCCACAGCCGGCCTCGCTCTGGTAGATAATTCCGAGCCAGAAAATGGGAAGCCATGCATGGCACCTCCCTCCCTCTCTGTCCCACCTCTGATCCAGCAGCATGTTTTGTCTGTTGGTTTCCCCTTCAAAACACCCTAAACCCACACACCTCTTGCGAGCTCCATCAGCCTCTTCTCTTCCAAGAACCTCCTAACTGGCTTCCTCTTGCATTTAGAATAAAGACCAAAATCTTTGCAAAGACTCAGAATCTCTGCGTGAGCTGGCTTCCCCTGCCCCTCGAGTGCCAAGCTCACTCTTGCCGCAGGCCCATCCCACAGGCACTTCCTGCATCTGGAACTCTCTCACCTATTCTCTGTATTGCAGTTTCCTTTTTCTCCTTCAAGTCTGGGCCTACACATCACCTGTTAACCGCCTTCTAAAGTAGGTTCCATTGCACATAACCTTTTCCCATTAAGGTCAACCATAGCAGATGAATCTTTTTTTTTTTAATGTTTATTTATTTTTGAGAGGGGGAGACAGAGAGAGAGAGAGAGAGAGCATGAGCAAGGAAGGGCAGAGAGAAAGGGAGACACAAAAACCAAAGCAGGCTCCAGGCTCTGAGCTGTTAGCACAGAGCTTGATGTGGGACTCGAACTCATGAACCATGAGATCATGACCTGAGCTTAACCAGCTGAGCTACCCAGGCGCCCAACCAGGTCATTTCTCTGGTCACACGCATCTCAATTTGTCATGACATATTTATGTGTTTATTGAAGGCTTTCTCCAGTTTGTTGTAGTTTGAGTCAGTGAGTCTTTCTTCTCCTTTTGGCCACCCAGTGCCAAGCCTGGTGCTGGCCATAACACAGACCTTGTAAACATCTGTCAGATGAATATTCTAGCACAGAATATCAATTTCATCTTGAACAGTCATCTTCCTCCTCTTTGCAAAAGCCGTACCTTTTCTTGTAGGACAGATTATAAAGTACAGATTTTCAAAAAGGATAAAACCATGTTATCCCACATTTAGAGAAAGCCACCATTAGCCTTCAATATATTCCTCTAGGGCAACGTTAACGCATCTCTGACCACATATAGAGAGATATACGTCCCCAGGTCCTCCAGCTTTCTGTGGTTCACTCTTCCAACAGCCAAAGAAACATCTTGGTCCCCATGCACACCCGCAGGGAGATCAAACCTTCCAGAAGGGCTGTAATGGGGCTCGGCATCCCATGAGGAGTAAACATGACAGACGGCAGCATCCAGTGACAGAAGCCTCTGGGGAGGTTCCCGGAACCAGGGAAGGAGCAGCTAACACGGACACGAACCCAAAGCTGGAGGAAAAAGGGAAACGTACGGCTCACAATACACGGGTTTGACTTCGTGTTTTCCATCTCTGCCAGTGTGGTTTCCTAGCAGTTCTCACTGAACCCACCCAGTCCGGTTTCAGTGAACCCGCCCAGCAAGGTCTAGGCTGGGGCTAACTGCGTGTCCAGACAACACAGAGGGGACAATTACCCCCGAGTGAGCCTAACTCCAGCCATACTTAACCAAATGTGGGGAAAGTCTGAAAAGCCCAGGAGCCCGTGGAGCTGTTCAGAATCCCCGTGTAGTAAAGCAGAGCAGGGCAGGGGAACCACTGGACCATTTCACGATGGGACCAGATGCACAGGACGTGGCCAGGCACTTTTCATGGTAGCTCATTCTCCCAAAAACCCTGCAGGGCAGGGGAGGTGCTTTTTACCATTTTTGCTGGAAGGTTAAGTCATGTGACCAGAGTGACCTGGCAAGAGTGGCCAGAGCTGGGATTGGAACCAAATCTGTTTGACTCCAGAACCTGAATTCTTTCTGTGGACCAGAAAGATAGATGAACGGATAGAATCAGGGGGTGCCTGGCTGGCTCAGTCAGTAGAGCTTGGGACTCTTGATCTCAGGGTCATGACTTCGAGCCCCACATGGGGGCACAGAGCCTACTTAAAATTAATTTTTTTTAATATTAAAAAAAGGCATAGCATCAGCATTGCAGAGCTTCAGGGCTGTTCATGGCATGGTCCTGTGTTGTTAGAAAGTAATGAAAATAACAACGGATACTTATTGCATTGTGGTAAAATTCTTACATACTTAATCTCATTTCCTCCCCATGATAGCCCGATAAAGGTACTATTTAAAAAAAATTGCTTTTAATGTCTTTATTTTATTTTGAGAGAGAGAGACAGAGAGTGAGCAGGGGAGAGGCAGAGAGAGGAGACACAGAATCTGAAGGAGGCTCCAGGCTCTGAGCAGTCAGCACAGAGCCCGACGCGTGGCTCGAGCCCACGGACTGTGAGATCATGACCTGAGCTGAAGTCGGCTGCTTAACCGACGGAGCCACCCAGGCGCCCCAAGAAGGTTCTATTATTTTCTTGCTTTTGCAGATGAAGAGGTTGAAGTATAGAGAATCAGAATAACTTGTCAAAGGTCTAGTAAATATCGGTGTCCGTGAATCTGGCTCCAAAACACACCTGTATGTGGGCCATGCTACGCTTCTCCTAACGGAAATGGAAGCCAGTGGCTGTTAGACACGTGTCAACAGTTCCAAAGCCCCGTCCTGGACGAGGCACACGGCCATCCAGAGAATTACGACAGGAGCTTTGGAGTCCGGCAGTGCTGAATTCACATCTGGCTGGCGATCTCACCTTGGGACTGCCCCTCAGCCCAGCTTCGAGCCTCCACTTCTCCACCCCAGAACACCCTTGGCTGTTCATCCCCTTTCTGCCATTTCCCAAGGTTGTCATGTGAACACACAGAGGAACAAAAGTGCCATGGCCCCAGCGGGGGCTTTCCTACCTCTGTGTCCAAAACCGTTCTCTTTTTTCCCACCCAAAAAGTCATCCCCTTCTCAGCCTTTCCCCCATACGTTTCCCCTACACTCTGGGGTGGCAGATGGTGGCACTGTCTTTACCTTTTCCTTTCCCCACTCACCCCCTGGACACCTACACACAGGTTCCTCTTGGAGCCTTGTTTGGGTTAGCCACTATCATTTATCTATCTATCTATCTATCTATCTATCTATCTATCTATCGTCTATCATCTATCTATCATCTACCTATCTATCTATTTGTTAAGCTCTGAACCCATATGGGGCTTGAACTCAGGACCTTAAGATCAAAAGTCACATGCTCTACCAGACCAAGCCAGCCAGGTGCCCCAACCACTCTCTTTTCTTATACAGTAGCTCCTTCAGATCCTCCCTCCAGCCCCTGTGGTTTTTGTTGAGGTATTTGCTCCCACTGGGAATCCTGGTTGGTCCATGAGCTCCCTCTAGCGCCCCCTGGCCTCACGGAAGCACTTTGGAAAAAGAAAGACGAGGGAAGTCTAGCCTGAGCTAGTGCCTGTGTTGGGGGTGGGGATGGGGGGGGGTGCGCCAGCCTTTGCCCGCACTGGCCTCTTCCCCACTTCCTCCCTTGTGAAAGGTCACTGGTTTCAAAGGTCTCAGCAAGTTTGTCCTGAGCTCCTGTTTTCCCGTCTGCGGGTTTCCAGATCCCCCTAACAGCACGAGGGATTTGTCTCTGGCGAAGGCTGCCAAAGGTAGTGGCAGGAATCTCTCAGAGAGCAATTACCTTGAAGAGCCTTCCCTGGAGAACCGGCCCTTTCTCTTTCAAATTGGAAAATTCTCACATCGTGCCAATTAGTCCAGAGGGCACTTGGAACTTTACCAGCTGAAATGCTAACGACTCTTAAAGGGAAAGTGAGCAAGGAACAAAGGCAACCTTTCTGGTGCTGTGGCAGCAGGCGGGTGGCTTTTAAAAGGCACAAGGTCATAAAGAGCTGTTACGCTGGTGGAACACACTGGAATATAATGTTAAAACCTATCACCGATTAAATGTGGGAATTCCACGCCCTCCCCTCCCCCCTCCGCCTCTGTCCCCAAGAGAGTATAGATTTCATTGCCAGGTTCTCCTTTATCCTAGAAGTGAAATATCTATTCTGGAAAAGACTTACAATATCGGAAACCTCCTAAAGTCCATACATAAATGGATAATTTGACCTGTTGAAGGCAGGTGTCTTAGCATGGTAAGAGAATGACCGACCGAGGATGACTGCATGTTTCTTTTTTTATGTTTATTTATTATTGAGACAAAGACAGCATGAGGGGAGGGGCAAAGAGAGAGGGAGACACAGAATCTGAAGCAGGCTCTGAGCTATCAGCGCAGAGCCTGACGCGGGGCTCGAATCCACCAATCGTGAGATCATGACCTGAGCCGAAGTCAGACGCTTAACCCACTGAGCCACCCAGGCGCCCCTGCATGTTTCTTTTTAATCATATTGGCTTTGGGATGTGCGGCATGATATCTTTTGAGACAGATTTGCTGCGTCTGTTAGGCTTTGCCTAAAACCACACTTAACTTTGTTTGTTTTCCCTAGAGGAGCGGCAACAGGCTGGACTCGTCCAGAGGGTGTGCAGACCGGTGTGGGGACGGCAGGTGAGGTTAAGACGTTGCCGTGTGCAAGTCACAGACTGCATAGCCCCTCTTTGGCTCGCTCGAGAGATGACTGTGCACAGACCTGAAGTTTCGGTCCATCGCGAGTTAGGGTGGAAAGAGGGAACCTTGCAGAAACAGTCGAGACCCACCACACGTGGTTTGGTCTGGGGGAGGGGGGCAGTGAGCAGGGAGATTGGAAAAGAGAGTTCTGTATACCAGAGGACATCAAATTAAGCTAACCTGACATTACTACTTAAATCTGGGAAGAATCACCCGCATGCAGCTCTTTGCTGTTGAATCTGACCCTGATTTAGAGCAATCATGAGATTGCTTTAAACATCACAGCAAAATATTGCACTGCCTTCGCCGTGCCTAAAAATAACTTTTTTAAAAAGTAATCTCTACTCTCAATGTGGGGCTCGAATTCATGACCCCAAGATCAAGGGTCAGAGGCTCTACTGACGGAGCCAGCCAGACACCCCAATAATCACCTTTTTTGAGGAACAACAACAACAAAACCCTGATTCCCCAATCCTAACGTATTTTAGACTGAACTCCCATAGTGTCTGTGTTTTCACCAGACTTGATTTGCTGTAACCAAAGTACATTCTAACACAACCTTCCTTGGACTTGGCATTTTGCTTCTTTTTTAGATAGGTATTTTTATTTTATAATATCTTCTCAGTGGTTTCCTTTTCCCAGCCCAGATGAAAACATGGCTTGACTTGAGGTTTTTAGCAAATCAAAACAGGTTATTCTTCTAGGAGCAGAGTTAAATGTGCTCCCACAGAGATGCCAAATGCCACTTTATTTTTGGTCTCGGTTCTTGAAAGAGGGCCTTTTAATAGTTCCTGGAGTGGAGATAGCAGTCTCTGGAAACAAGATAAACCGGGAGAAGATTACCCTGCCCCGACTCCTTTCTTTTCCCTCCCACCTGAGGCGACTATACATATGAGAAGTGGGATGCCACAAATCTTACAGTTTAACTTGGACTTACCTGATGCTGATGCCAGGTTTTCTCTTGTGTTAGGAATCCGGAATACTTAAGAAGCTAAACCTAATGATATGGTCAGAAATGCTTCTCATGGCAGGAATCCTCAACTTCTCTGGGCTTATGAAAAAGAGTGCAGCAATGCCATTCCTAGTTTCAAAAAACCACACTGTACTAGAATTAGGTTTGGCTATCTTGGTAGAAAATCCAAACCACCAGGGGCTAAAGATAGAACTTTCTTTCCCATGAAAAGAGGAAAGTGATGGAAAAGTGGAATGGTGGCTCTATTCTTCAGAGTTCTCAGGGACCCTGACTCCTGCCAGCTTCTCTCTCCACCATGGCTGTGCCCGGGTCCTTATGCCCATTTCCCCAGATGGTGGCATCCACTTTCTAATAAATGAAAGAAAGGGAAAAAGAGGGGCAAAAGGAACCTGATCTGGAAGATTTCCAGCCATTACCAGGGGGGAGCACTTCTGTTTCTATCCCATTGGCCAAAACTTAGTCACATGGTCACACTGAGCTACAAGGAAGGCTGGGAAATGTAGTCCTTTATTCTAGATGGGCATGCACCCAGTTAAAAATCCTATCTATGTCATATATCCTAGGGCTTATATTCTTAAAATTCATCAGTTTCTATCAATTTATCTTGAAAAAATTGAAACGCCTCTTGAGATTACTGTATAACAATACAAGATGATGTAAAATCAGTGTTAGAAATGCCTCACTCCTGGGGGCCCTGGGTGGCTCAGTCTATTAAGTGTTTGACTCTTGGTTTGAGCTCCAGTCACAAGCTTACAGATTTATGGGTTTGAGCCCTGTGTCGGGCTCCACACTAACAATATAGAACCTGCTTGGGATTCTCTTTCTCCTTCTTTCTCTGCCCCTCCCCGTTCTCTCAAAAATAAACTTCTGGGGCACCTGGGTGGTTCAGTCAGTTAAGTGTCCAACTTTGACTCAGGTCATGATCTCACAGTTCGTGAGTTCTAGCCCCGCCTCGGGCTCTGTGCTGACAGCTCAGAGCCTGGAGCCTGCTTGGGATCTGTGTCTCCCTCTCTCTGTGCCCCTCCCCATCTCATGTTCTGTCTCTCAAAAATAAATAAATGTTAAAAAAATTAAAATATGACAATAAACTATAAAAGAAAAAAATTAAAAATAAATAAACTTAAAAAATTAAAAAAAGAGAAATGCCCCACTGTTCATAATAGCCATACTCCTTTTTTTTTTAAGTTTATTTTGAGACAGAGCGCATAAGCAGGGGAGGGACAGAGAGAGAGAGAGAATCTCAAGCAGGCTCCGTGTTGCCAGCACAGAGCTCAATGAGGAGCTCAAACTCACAAGCCTCGAGATCATGACCTGAGGTGATACCAAGACTGAGCCACCTAGGAGTTCCAATAGTCATACTCTTTTACCAGTAATTCTGCTTTGGGTAGGCCACAGTAATTAACTCTAAGGTTTAAGCGAAACAGTATTCATCATATGGCTATATATAATTATACACACAAAGAAAATGGAATTAGAACGCCAAAGTATGGGGGATTGATCACATAAACTATGGAATGTGTTCTTAGCGAACTATTAGGCATCTGTTAAAAATTATGTTTACAAAGCGTCCACAGTAACATAGAAAACTGCTTATTGTGTTTAATACAAATCCCGGATGTAGATTTGCAGTAGTACAGTGACAACGAACCTGTGGAGAGAGAGGAAAACAGAAAAAAAAAAAAACCTACCAAATACTGGAAACCAACCCCAATGGCTTTTCTGGCTAATGGGGCTTTGAATGACTTTTTTTTTCCTACACTTCCTTATTTTCCAGTTTTTCTTACTATTGCACTTATTGTTTTATTAGAACTAAAATAAATCTAGCCTCTCTAGGTACCTACATTCTGGCCATCTCTTAGGGCTCAATTTACTCCTTCTTCCTATCCCGAAGCTTTCCCTGGTCCCTCCTGCTCTCTTCCGCATCACTGTTAAGACCATTTGTAGTGGAAAGTCACCATTTTGACTTGCCGGCATCAGGGGAATGTTCTGCTAGAAGGGTCTTGTAGTCCGATGGGGGCTCTCTCTGCCGTCTGCTCCTTGCCAGATATGATGCAGTCCTGTGACCCGAGCACACTGATCAGATGAAATGAAGCATGGGGTATGCTTTAAAAATAATCAACTTTGGGGGGTAGGAGGTGGAATAGGTAAAATAAGTTTGTTCATGAGTCGATCATTGTCCGAACAGAGCGGTGGGAACGTGATGGCTCATTATCCTATTGTCTCTACTTCTACATTCATCTCAAATTTTCCATAACATAATTTTGTAAAAAAAACAAAAACAAAAACAATATGCAAGATTTACCCCAGTTTCTGAACCCGGCTAGCTATGAATGTCAAGAGTTCCCTTAATTAAGCATTAACAACTGTGAATCAAACTGTGAATTTTAAGGCAGGAGGCAAATATTAATTAGGCATCACTTGCATCCTTTAGGGCTGTTTCAGTTGCAAGTGAAGGAAAAGCTAACTCAAATGGCTTAAGCAATTCATTGGATCCCATAAATGAAGAGTTGGAGAATACTTCTCCCTTCAGGTGTTATTTGATTCAGGGCTCAGATACGTCATTGCCTTGCAGCTTGATTTCTCTCCATCTCTTGGCTCTGCCTTGTGCCAAGTTAGCTTCGGCTTCAGGTTTCCTGAGATGTCTCTTCAGGGTCACAACCTTCCTGGTTCAAGCTCAGCAGAGAAAAGGTAGCAGCCGCTGTTGGTGCCCCCAGAGGGACCTCCCCACCCACACATGGGCATCCAGCATATTGTATTTATCTTTGTATCCCTCCATCACCCAATAGTCCATGCATGTGGAAGGGGTTCAACAAATGGTTCTAAATGCTTGTTCGAATGGAAAACTTGTTACCAGTTTACAACCACAGGATAAGCAGCCAGACTCAGAGAAGGAGCCCTCTCTGACAGTTCCCGGGGGGGAACTCTCATTAGGCCTGTCTGATGACTAATGTCTGATAATTCCATGGAGGATAACACCATTTGCAGACTTCCCAAGGGTTTGGGCTTTAAAAAGAAAAAAGCCCCAAAACCTAAAAATACCCCCCAAGCCCAAAAAACACCTTCTTCCTTCTGCGGGATGATTAACCTGATTTTTTAAAAATGTTTTTTATTTATTTTTGAGAGACAGAGAGAGACAGCATGAGCAGGGGAGGAGCAGAAAGAGAGAGGGAGACACAGAATCTGAAGCAGGCTTCAGGCTCTGAGCTGTTAGCACAGAGCCTGATGCGGGGCTCAAACCCTCAAACTGTGAGATCATGACCTGAGCTGAAGTCGGACGCTCAATTGACTGAGCCACCCAAGGCGCCCCTATTTTTTTAAGGTTTTATTTTTTTAAGTAATCTCTGCACCAAATGTGGGGCTCAAACTCACAACCCCGAGATCAAGAGTCACGTACTCAACTGATTGAGCCAGCAAGGCACCTCAATAAACTTATTATTATCCACATTTTACAATTGAGGAGATTGAGGCGCAGGCCACCTGGACCGCAGTAACCCGAGCCAAGGCTGAACTGTTGGGAGCTATCTGAACTCTCGGGTTGATAGCATGAGTGCCTGTAGCTAAGGTTTTTTTTTATGACAATCCTTACTTCTATAATTGTAACTTCTGCAGAATCCATGTTCTGAAAAATTGCAAAAATTATCTATGAGAAATCATTCACAAAAAACACCTGCTCTTTCTGCTCCTTGTACCTTTCACCATAAATAAAGCTAAAGAATCAGAGCAGAGATGCCTGCCTGGTGAACAGAAACTCCAGGCTCTCTCACTGTCTCTCACCGACACCGTCCATCCTTTGAGGAGCCCCGGACCTGCTGGAGCTGGACTCCGGCACTGAACTCAGGTAATCTGGCTACAAGATGATTCTTTTAAACTTTCTGCTTCCTGGTCTTGCCAATATTTACT
The DNA here is from genome assembly GCA_004023845.1 of Helogale parvula. NCBI lineage: Eukaryota > Metazoa > Chordata > Mammalia > Carnivora > Herpestidae > Helogale > Helogale parvula. The sequence goes on from PJEM01002735.1 coordinate 21,308, forward strand.
TCCAAGCTCTCTTTCCTAAACACTGGTTTCAGGTTTCTACTTGTCCACGTTCTCTTGCAAGTCGGCCTCCTCTGTCTGGCTTTTAAGTGTTACAGGTTCCCGGGGGATTCTTCACCGCCCCCCACCCCTCTCCTCACAGTCTAGACTCTCCCTGGGCAATCTCGTGAAGGCCCTTGGGCTCCGCTGCTATCACCATCAGGGTAGCACTGGACTCTGTATAACAGAAAAAGGGACTATACTAGTTTAACCAAACAGGGGCTTCTTTTTCTAGGAGGACTAAAACTACATGATCTAGGACTACCACAGCAGCTCTACGATGTCATCATTGTTCCAGAGACCCTCCTCTGTTCTTCCCCACCATCCTCACAGGCAGCTCGCAATGCATGCTCTCTTCGCCTTATGTAACAAGACAGGTGCTCTGTCTCTAGCAGGTTTACATTACAGGCAGACACGGGGAAGACAAACACACACCCGGGTCTAATCTATCCCTTTGTATAAAGCTTCCCGGAAATCTATCCACCTACTTCTTCTTACCTGGCATCAGGCAGGGCTGGCCAATCCTAGCAGCCAGAAAGTCCGGGAAGGTATCTTTAACTAGACACATTGCACTCTGAACAAATTTAAGACTCTGATAGAATGAAGAGGATTTACACACACACACACACACACACACACACACGCACACACGCACACACGCACACACTGGAATATTACTTAGCCAGGAGAAAGAAGGAAATCCAGCCATTTGCAACAACATGGATGGACCTTGAAGGCATCACACTAAGTAAGGTAAGCCAGACCAAGAAAAAGAAATGCCATTTGTATTTCACTTGTATGTGGAATTTTAAAAAGCTGAACTCACAAAAACAGAGAGTAGAGTGGTGGTTACCAGGGGCTCAGAGATGGGAGAACTGGGGAGATGTTTGAGGTTACAGGCTTGCAACGAGTCAACAAGTAAGTTCTGGAGATTTAATGCACAGCATAGTGATCACAGGCAGCCATCCTGAAGTGTAAGCTTCAAAGTTGCTAAGCGACTAGATCTCAGTTGCTGTAACCACGAGGAAGAATTATGTGACGTGATAGAGGCGTTAGCTAATGCTACTACAGTAATCATATTACAATGTATAAATGTAGCAAGCTAACACGTTGCATAACTTAAACTTACATACTGTCATATCCATTGTATCTCAATTAGAAGACAAGAAGAGAATCAATATTGGACAAATTGTACAAATGTGTAGAAGCCATTTTATACACCACCGATCCCAAATGTGTAACTCGATTTCAGACCCCTGCACAAAGTGAAGTTGAGTTCGGTTCCGTATTGCCCTGACATTATTATCCTCAATTACCATCCTAGATCTATCCTCTAATTAGGGTTCAGCTTTTTGGAACTCTGACACCATCTGTTATTAAGGCGTACATTTTCTGCCCTTTCCTTGAGGGTCTTCTTCTCAAATACCTTTTCTCTTCTGCTGCAAATCAACAACTATTGTTTCCCAATTTTTTAAAAGTAATCTCTATAGCCAACTGTGGGGCTCAAGCTCAAGACCCCGAGATCAAGACTTGCACGTTCTACGGATTGAGCCAGCCAGGTGCCCCATGTGCACTCTGTCTTAATGGCTCCAATCCTCCTTTAGGCATTTCATTTTATTTTTTTAAGTTTATTTATTTTTGACAGAAAGAGCAGGGGAGGAAGGGGCAGAGAGTGAGGGAGAGAGAATCCCAACATGGGGCACAAATGGGGTACAAATCCATTTTAAGATAAAAGAGGCTCTTAGTTCTGGCCCACTCAACTTAGAACCAGCTTATTTATTCCACTGCACAGGTACCACGTCCATCAAGTCCCACCTTGCAACAAACAGCTGTAAGGTGACAGCACCGTTCCTTGTGAGAAAGGCCCTTCTCCAAGACACCACTCCCAGGGACCCTGCCACAGTGAACCTCATCTGCCCAGAGAGCTGGACACGGAGGGGCACAAACAGGGAGACCAAGTTTCTGGAAAAAGGAAAGGGGGTGAATTTTCATGAACAGATGAGGCAAAAAGTGGGTGTCCTCACTGAATGTTGAAATCCCAGCCAAAGCCAATGAGGCAGGTGGGAGCCTGCAGCGGAGCAAGCTCCAGTTGGCCATGAAGGCAGCTCGGGACATCCCACAATCCGGAGGAGGTCCGCTGCACTCTTCCTCGGCTCCAGACCGGTCAGCCGGCCATGCAATAAGTGCTGAAGGCCTGCTCCGTGCCAGGGACACCAGGACAAAATCGCAAGAGCCTGAGGATTACAGGGTATGGCCGAGTGCTAGGAGAGCGAGGGAGGGGGCTCCCAACTTCGTCTGGGGAATCAGAGAAGGCTTCTGGGAGGGCATCCTGTTTATGCTGAGACCTGAAAGGTAAGTAAGGAAGTAGCCAGGGTGGGGAGGGGCCGGAGGTATTCCAGCAGGGAGCACAGGACCAGACCAGTGCCAGATGCTGGGCTGGAGAGAAAGGTCTCTTCCCTGTTTTTGGTTTTCAGTCTTTCCTAAAGCCTCTTGGCCTCTTGCCTTCCCTTAATCCTCCCCAGAGAGGAAGGGTGAGTTATTTGATGGGTATCTGCTTTTGTGTTGGTCTCTGCCTGTGATGCTACCGCTAGGAAAGCCCAGGGGCGCTCGCCTGGGCCCCGACTGCTGCCGGGGACCTCCTCTCCTGCACTGAGGCCAACCTTGCTGCTGGGCTGCAAGATGCCCCTCATGACAACCATCAGGGACTCTAACAAAACAAGACCTATTATTCACAAGCCCTGGAGGGTTCGCAGCAGCCTGAGGGCCACACCGAGGTCAGGGATAAAGAGAGAGCTCCACAGACCTGGGCTTCTGCCTTTTTTGGGTTGAGGGTAGGGGCCTCGCGTTTCACGGGTTCACTCTTATTGGTGAAGTTAAAACATAAGAGCGGGGCAAACAGGTTCTGGAGATCTAACGCACTGCACCGTGATGACACTCAGCGTGTGATAAAGTTCAAAGTTGCTAAGAGACTAGAGCTTAACTCTTCACCACACACAGATAATTACGCGACGTGACGCAGGTGTTAGCTAAGCTGGCGCTGAGAGGCGCAGTGCCATCTCTAAGTGGATCAAAACAGCAGGTTGTACCCCTAAACCCACATCAGATTAGGTATCAATTACATCTCTATGAAAAACAGAAAGGGAAAAACTTAAATAATAAAACCTAAGAGGGGCACATGGGTGGCTCCGTTGGCTGTGTCCAACTCCAGAGGTTCAAGACCTCACCGTTCATGGGATTGAGCCCCGAGTCAGGCTCTGTGCTGTCAGTGTGGAGCCCACCAGGAATTCTCTCTCTTTCTGCTCCTCCCCCGCTTGTGTGCACACACTTACACACACTCTCTCTCTTTCTCAAAATAAGTATACTTAAAAAAGAACTGTGGGTTTGAACATAAGGCTGTGGGAAAGCCCTCAGAGCATCACATGCGAAGGGATGAGCCCGAAGTGAAAAAGCATTCAATGGCCAAAATAGCAAAACAAGGAGAAAACCACTGCGGGAAGTACAAGGAGATGGTTTCATGACTCTGCCCCTCATGGGCTGTGTGACCTCTGGGTCTCAGTTTCTTCATCTGTAAACTGGACATCATTAAATCTTTATCTCAGGAAAACACAAAGCGGAAAACCGCCTAGGACGGTGCCGGGCAGGAAAGGATGGAATCTGAATCCAACACTGCCGTCACTAATGAAGCAAGTTCGCAACATGAATTTGTATGAAAACACAGTGACTTAAAGCAGCCTCTCCGCGAAACCAAACCCCAAATAATGAGTTTGCTTGAGAGTCTTTGAAACTTTATATGCTGGTTACACATTTACACCCCGGATTTGCTTCTCCTCGCTGTGGGGCTGTGGCCAAGTTATGCAATCTCGCCAAGTCTCCCTCTTCTATTTTTTAAAATGGCAACAATTACTGTACTCCAGAAGCCTGGGGGAATTCGATGTGCAAATCCATTCGAAGCATCTAATATATAATAAACGCTCAACGACTATGATATGTGGAGAATGTTGAATATTGCAGATCTGGACCAAATTGCCAGAGGATGAGCAGATTTGAGACAAGCTCCCCTTTTCTTTTCTTTCTTTTTTAAATTTTTTAAATGTTTATTTATTTTTGAGAGTGGGGAAAGGGCAGGAGAGAGGGAGACACAGAATCTGAAGAGCAGGCTCCAGGCTCCGAGCTGTCAGCACAGAGCCCAATCCAGGGCTCGAACTCACGAGCTGTGAGATCATGACCTGAGCTGAACTCAGACGCTCAACTGACTAAGCCACCAAGACACCTAAGCTCCCCGTTTCAAAGCAGGAAGGAACCATGGTGCCAAGTGGGGGGATATAATTCTTCAGCATCGCACTAATATTCCTCACACGTCACCATGCTTTCTCCATGGACGCTGCCCCTGACGAGAGGAGATCTGAAGTGAGGAAAGACAGCCACCACCATGGTGTCTGGCTTCTAGATGGTTCCCGTGATGGTCCACCTCCTGCATTCAGCCCTTGCATAATCTCCTCTGCCTGAGTGTGGGCTGGCTTACTGACTTGCTCCTAAAGAACATTAACAGGTCAAGGTGATAAGGCAGCACTTGTGAGATCAGTTATAAGAGACGCTGACTTTGATCTTGCCTGAACTCTGACTCCTCCCTCGTTTGCTCTGGTGAACTGCCCTGTGGAGAGGTTCAGAAGGCAAGTAGCTGGGGGAGGCCCTAGTCCTGTGAAAAACTGAATCTCGCTGGCAACCTCACGAGTGAGCTGGGAAGCCGGTCCTTCCCCACCAGAGCACCGAGACCCCCCCACGGCAGCCCTAGCCCACACCTTGATGGCAACTGCATGAGGGGCCCTCAAGTAGAGGACCCAGCAAGCCATGCCCAGGTTCTTGACCCCCACAAACTATCAGAAAATCAATGTTGTTCTGAGTCACAGAGTTTCTGGGTGATCTGTTATATAGCAAGAGATAACTAAAATGCCCATCAAATAAGTCCCTAGCTCTCTCTTGACTTTACTTCTTAGCAAAATGGTTGGTCGATTCGGAAGCAGAAAACACAACAAAATCTGAGCGCAGTCTACCATTAGCGGGCCACAGGGAATACGTTCCCAACAATCACGGTCTGACATCCCAGCATCCCTCCCTCAGGCAGCTAGAAGACTAAACATACCATCTGGTTCCACAATATCTAACCTTCCTCAAGAACTAAGTGAACAGGGCGCCCGGGTGGCTCAGTCGGTTGGGCGTCCAACTTCAGCTCAGGTCATGATCTCACGGTTCCTAAGTCCGAGCCCCATGTTGGGCTCTGGGCTGACAGCTCAGAGCCTGGATCATGTTTCAGATTCTGGGTCTCCCTTTCTCTCTGCCCCTCCCCCTCACACACACACACACTCTCTCTCTCTCTGTCTCTGTCTCTTGCTCAAAAATAAATATTAGGGGAAAAAAAAGAACTAAGTGAACAATCTAAAAAATAACCAGATGAACTGGATCAGGAATTGTAGGATTCCCATAACTACCCTCATTCAGAGACATGAAACTTAAAAAACACACAAAAAAACCGAACCTCAACTAAAATGGAGGAAACAAACATGAGATACAAAAGACAGATGAGGAACCTCCTTTGGATACAGCACGTATCAAATATGAAACTGATTAGAACAGTTACTACCCTTGATCTTGGCCAAAAGGCCGAGAAGTGGTGAGGAACATTCTTTGGAAGGTTTGTACTAGAAAAGGTTTGTATGCTGCTCCCTCTCAAGGACATTAGAGCAAACACGAATCCATGAAACAGGAAACGGAGAAGCAGATGAGGAGACGTCAGTGCAACAGCAGCTTTCATAATGGGGGGAAATAAGGAGAAAGATAGTTACAGAAAATAAAAGTGCCTAAGAAATCTCAAAAACTGAGCAAATTTTACCAAAAGCTGGAGTATTGATGTTCATGTAATCTTGATTTTTTCCAGATTTTTTGAGCTGTCATTGACAGACTGTGTGAGTTTCAGGTGTACAATATATGATTTAGTATATTTATAAATTGTGAAATGATCACCACCATAGTGTTGATTACCACCTGCTGATGGCAATCTTGATTAAAAGGACCTGAGGGGCACCTGGGTGGCTCAGTCAGTTAAGCGTCCAACATCAGCTCAGGTCATGATCTCACAGTTCGCAGTTCATGGGTTCAAGCCCTGCGTTGGGCTTTGTGCTGAGAGCTAGCTCACCGGGGGCCTGCTTCCAATTCTGTATCCCCCTCTCTCTCTGACCCTCCCCTGCTCACGCTATCTCTCTCTCTCTCAAAAATAAATAAAAAAATTTTAAAAAAAGGACTTGAGTGGTTCAGTCGGTTAAGCGTCCAACGTCAGCTCAGGTCATGATCTCACAGTTCATAAGTTTGAGCCCCACATCAGGCTCTGTGCTGACAGCTCAAAGCCTGGAGCCTGCTTTGGATCCTGTGTCTCCCTCTCTCTCTGCCTCTCCCCCACTTGCACTCTCTCAAAAATAAATGAATACTTAAAAAATTATTAAATAAAAATAAAATAAAATACCTGGAAATGGGGCACCTGGGTGGCTCAGTCAGTTGAGCACCAACTTCGGCTCAGGTCAAGATCTCAGAGTTTGTGAGTTCGAGCCCCGCGTTGGGCTCTGTGATGACAGCTTCGGATCCTGTGTCTCCTCCTCTCTCTGTCCCTCCCCCACTCGTGGTCTCTCTCTCTCAAAAAAACAATAAACATAAAAAAATTCGTTTAAAGAAGAAAAGTACCTGGGATAAAAACAGAAGGACAGAAAAGTGGGAAAAAGAGCTTGAAACCATGTTCAAACACGCACTGGAAAACACTGCTAAACTGGCGATCTGAACCTGCAAGTCAAAAAGCTCGCTAAAAATCAGGCAAACTTAGTTAAAAACTATAAACATCAATGTACCATCTGAAGTAATCGTTTTGTAAGATTAAACAAAACAAACAAAAGTGCCCAGCATCCAGGTATCAAAATTAACTGTTTATAAATGTAAAAAAAACAGAAGTCAAGGTGGCTTCAAATTTCCCAGCAGCAGTGGACGCCAACAATGAAGGAACGATGCGACCCCAGGGTCCTGCTGCTGATTAAATCGTACAGAACAGAGACGCTTTATCGAACACAGATTCCAGTTGTGGGGCTACTTTGAATCCGTTAAAAAATACTGAATCTAATTTATGGTGTCCATCAGGTTTCAATCAGAGAAGAGGAACTGTGTGCATGTAAACATGTGTTTGTGCATGCATGTGCACGTGAGTGTGTGTGTGTGTGTGTGTGTGTAAGGTTTGACTCCTGCAGTGTGGGAGCTGGGTAGGCCGTCCTCCTGAGGCTGGTGCCTTCAAAATGTGATGCTGGAGACTGGAGGACACAGGGAGTCAGGAAGGGACAACGGACATAAAGGAGTGATAGAACAAGTGTAATCTGGGGTGCCTGAGTGGCTGAGTCGGTTAAGCACCTGACTCCGGTTCAGGTCACGATCTCGCGGTTCGTGAGTTCAAGCCCCACATCAGGCTCTGTGCTGACAGCTCTGTGCTGACAGTTCAGAGCCTGGAGCCTGCCTCAGATTCTGTGTCTCCCTCTCTCTCTGACCCTCTCCTGCTCACGCTATCTCTCTCTCTCTCAAAAATAAATAAAACATTAAAAAAAAAAATTTAAAAAAAAAGGAACCAGAGCTGGAGTCCATGAGGACAGTCTATGGAACAGAAACGCATGCCAGTTCAGTCTTGGTCAGAGCTGAGCACTCGCGGGGCCCAAGGGGCAGAGGCACTCCAGGAGGACCCAAGGGAAGCTAGACCGCAGAGGCCCAGGTGGCAGGTAAATGATGGCACGTCTGAGCTAAAATTAGCTGCCGCCTCATTTCTAGCCTCCCGGTCTCCATAAGAGTCTCTAATCTTGTGGGCTGTTCTAATCAGAAACATCCGGGAAAGGTGATTCCGGAAAATGCAATTCGGCCTGGGCAAGTGGAAACATTACAAAGCCCCCACAGTCCATCCATTTTCAACTTGGCACCTGAACACCCTGGTGTAAACTATGCTTAACCTCCGAATGAAGACAGCCACAAACTCATGCTTCTGCGGAACACGACGCAGTCTCCGCCCCCCGCGGCCCAGACCCCACGGACTTTTCCCCAGAGCAGCACCAGAGCCCATTTTTTGTCTTTGGATAATGTGCACTCTTTTCCTAGCTGATTCATACTCCCTGTTTGACATCTTATAACTTAAATATTTACATATAAAGTTATTTATTATGAGCACAATTTAAATTAAATGATAAAGGGTTGAGAGAAAAGATTAAACATTTCTGGTTAATATTTAAAATATATTCACATCAAAATAAGGAAGAAATACTCACAACAGTCTTTGTTCCACACCAGGTCATGAGGTCACAACTAGTGTTAATATCATTCACTACTTATTCCAAATTCCTTTTGCCCTCGGCGAGCACCTTAGTTGATCATAATTCCTTGCCTGGAGGAATGACCCAACCTTTGCAGAGGGTCTGGGTCATTACCCATCTACATCGGGTTATTATCATTTTCCATGGACTTTAATCAGAGCTACGGGCACACCACAGGGTACCGCCAAGGATCTCCCTCCTTAATCCCACTGCATCGTAGCAACCCAGTTCCCCCGACAGTCAGGATCCATCACCCCAGCCTGGGCGTTGCCGTTTATTCAGTGCCCCACGACGCCAGATGGCAGCTTCAAGCCCTAGGTCAATGCAATCTTTGCTGTGAGAACATGAAAGCATGTCTGCCTTTGTAACGAAGACTTCTAGACCGGCAGAGGCTAACGTCGCAGGAATGGGAAGCAAAATGTGACTACTGGACCAACAGGGCTGATGGTGACAGGAGTTACTTTGATTTGTATCCCTTGATTCCCAGACTCCTGAGTCCAGGGCATGGGAAAAGCAGGATGCTGAGTCAGAGCATACACCGCATGCTGAAGGACACTGCCCCAGCCCCGCAAGACGTCCCCACCTACCTGGCACTGTAACCGGAATCTTCAAAAAGCCATTCAACCATGTGTGAAGGCAGTTCCTTTAAGATGATGCGGAACATGGTGAAGACCAGTGAATTCCAAGAGCATGAACCCACTTCTGCATTTCGTTTGCTGTGAATAAATATGATGGCTGACGGCACCTTCTGCACGGCTACAGATGGTAGTTCTGGCAGAAGCACTGCAGGCAGGGCAGGCACATCCATGTCCAGAGCAGCATCAGTTCCAATAACAACTCACTGCCTCTTTCATAATGCAAGTGGTCCAGTGTAATCAACTGAACACCAGGTAGCGGGCGGATGTCTTCAAGCAGTGGTGTCGCATCAGGGACTCAGTGCGGCTTCTGCAGGCAGGTTAGGCACTCAGCAGTAGCTGCAGCCAGATCGGTCTTGGTGAGCACGAGTCCATGTCCAGTAGCAAATGCATAATCTCCGTCAGTCACAATGGCCACTTGGGTTGGTGCTGAGCTCACAGGAGCTGCTGGGCAAGGAGGCTGTCTGATGTCTACGGAATGGGTCGTCCTAACCACCTGACCGTTAAAGCCTTCCTGGACGCTTTGGTGAGCACTCACGGGAACACAGGGGATCTTCCTCTTCTGCCACTCGGAGGTCTATCCTCAGACCTCTTCCTCAGACCTTTCGATTTTTTCAGTTGTGTTCCTTCCAAGTCCAACTACCCAGCCAGATGATTTGGTGCAGACCCTTTCTTCTGACCATCTCTCCTCCCAGGCAAAGTGAACCAAACAGGTACAGTGTCTTCTGTTCTGTCCCCTCGAGTTTCAGGGCTGTCTCAGAGAAGGGCTTTAGTGCCACTCTCAGGGGGATGCGTGCTCTCCGGGGTGGCTTACTGTCTGTAAACCAAGCCCGAGACTTCCTCCCCAGTGAGCTGGTCACAGGGAATTTCCATGAAGGCATGGGTGTGGGTTGAGACACAACCTAATGTAGCAAGGAGAGGGCTTCCAGCATCTTGGGGTTGGTTTCAGGATATTAGGGCAGGAGAAGAGAAACTTCCTCAGGCAGGGATGGAAGGGCTGTTTCTAGTGGCAAAAAAAGGTTCTCTGTCCCTAGCTTCACTGGAATCTATGGGACCCATCCTAATGTTCAAACCCACACTCCTTCCCAACTAACACCTTAACTTCTATTTCATTGTTTTTAAAAGCAGGCTCCACGCCCAGTGTGGGGCTTGAACTCACGACCTTGAGATCAAGAGTCACACATTCTACTGACTGAGCCAGCCAGGTGCCCCCTTGGGCCCTAACTACTAATGAGAGGGTTTCTGTGAGGTTGGGGATTCAGTTGGTGTGGTAATTCAATGCCAGGACTCACAAGACTCGATGACTAGTTACACTCACAGCTGAATTGTTTTCCAGCAAAAGCTGTGCTGCAGAAGCCACAGGAGAACACACACCGGTGGAGACCAGAGGGATCAAAACTGACACACACACGCCTGTCTTCCCTGTCCGCGGCACGCGGGGCGCTTGCCCTCCAACGGCGGACCCTGGGTAAGCTGAGGGGTCCCCGCTTTAGTCCCAGGTCCGCAGGGCTGGTCACGCCGGCCTGAGCCGCTCTTGACGCTCTCCTCACGTGCGGCAGGAAGACTCTGGGTTTCGTCTTCAGCCTCTCAGTCCTGCAGCCACCGGACCCAGTGCTCCTTTCAGGGTCATCCTTGGGGCAATCACAGCCCTTCTGCAGATCGTGAGTCACAAACTAAAACTTACAAGTCTGGATTTTAAAATTAAAGACCTCGGGGCGCCTGGGTGGCTCAGTTGGTGAAGCATCTGACTCTTGATTTTGGCTCAGGCCATGATCTTACGGTTAGTAAGACTGAGCCCCACGCTGGGCTCTGTGCTCACAGTGCAGAGGGATTCTCTCTCTCTCCTCTCTCTGCTCCTCCCCCACTCTCATGCACTGTCTCTCTCTCAAACTTCAGAAAAAGGTTTTTTTTAAGTTTTATTTATTTTGAGATAGAGAGAGAAAGTGAGCATGTGCACAGGGGAGGGGCAGAGACAGAATCCCAAGCAGGTTCTGCACTGTCAGCCCAGCGCCCAACATGAGGCTCGAACTCACAAACCATGAGATCATGCCCCAAGCTGAAATTAAGATCTGGATGCTCAATCAGCTGAGCCACCCAGGCACCCCTCATTTGAATTTTAAAGAAAAGTTCCAATTCTTTGACTTCACAGTCGTGCTTTTGGGAATTTACTGTAAGAAAATAATAAGGATGTGTATAAAAATATAACTCAGGATGAATCACCAGAGCACTGTTTATAGCGGTGACAAACTAGACATTGCTTACGTGACACAGTTGTGCCTTTGGTACATAAATGACGGTACATCCACAAAACGGAATGCTCAGTAGCCATTAAAACTGTTATAGAAAGGGGTGCCTGCGTGGCTCAGTCAATTGAGCATCTGACTTCAGCTCAGGTCACGATCTCAGGGATCGTAAGTTCAAGCCCCGCGTCGGGTTCTGTGCTGACAGCTCAGAGGCTGGAGCCTGCTTCAGATTCTGTGTCTCCCTCTCTCTCTGCCCCTCCCCCACTCACACTCTGTCTCTCTCCTTCAAAAATAAATAAACGTTAAAAGAAATGTTACAGAAGAACACTTATTGACATGAAGAGGTGTTGAGGACAAACGAAGACGTGAACAGGGTAGTAAAACGACAAACAGTAATGATTCCATTTTTGTAAAAAATATATATGCATCCATAGCAAGAAAAAGACTTCCCAAGATAGACTCTAAATGGACAAGAGAGCTTATCCCCGGAGAAAGGAGTAAAAGGGTGTTTATTTTGTTGTTTATGGGTCTTTCTCTTTTTCTCCCCATAAATCACATAATTTTACTTTTGTATTACAAACATGTTACCTTATTTCAACCCTCCATTTTGCTGAAAACAAAGCCATTAAAAAAGAAAACAACTCAGGTTTGTTCAGAAGCAGAATGATTTCCAGGCGGCCACAGAGGCAGTGATTCTGTTCTCTGGAGAAGCAGCAGGAAACTTGGCGCACAGGCGGGGGCTCAAGGGGAAAGCCGTGCCTCCCACAGCAGCGGGGTGCTCGCTTCTCCCCTGTGCCCCAAGGCCAAGCGACTCACCCCCGGTCCAGCCTATTCCTGCTGAGTCACCATCCTCATCATCTTCAGAGCCATGTCCCCTTGGTCAGAAGGAACCTAGAGCCAAACGGTATCCGAGTTAGCACTCCTGGTTCTGCCCCTGCTTCTGGGGTCACGGGCGACATCCTGAGACCCTGCTCCCAGGCAAGTGCAGCTGTGGGACAGCAGCCTGAGAGGACAGCTGCACCCAAGTGCGTCCCTTAAGGGAGGGTCCCAACTGCAAAGTGACCCCTGCATGGGACAAAAGCTTGTCAGGTTGTGGGGATCTAAAAAAGTCAGCATTTAGGAAAGAATCTTCCATTCCAGGGGTGCCTGGGTGGCTCAGTCGGTTAAGCATCTTAATTCAGCTCAGGTCATGATCTCACGATTTGTGGGTTCGAGCCCTGTTTCGGGCTCTGTGCTGACAGCTCAGAGCCTGGAGCCTGTCTTTGGATTCTGTGTCTCCCTCTCTCTCTGCTCCTCCCCTGCTCACACTGTCTCTCTCTCTCTTAAAAATAAAAAGATTAAAAAAAATTTTTTTAAAGAACTTTCCATTCCATTTGGGGCTGATCTGTTGATTTCAGATTTTTTCCCTTTTTTCAGTGTTTCTACTTATTTTTGAGAGAGAGCGAGCGAGCGCACGAGGACGCACGGGGGAGGGGCAGAGGGAGGGAGGCAGGGCTTGAACTCACTTCACCCCTGTTGATTTCTTTATAAGGCCCACGTTTATGTTACTAGGACCCAGCCTGTTCAACGAAGAGGGAAGATGTATGCATTTTAAAGGATTCTCTGCGTAGGAGGGATCTCAGATGGGAATGGAGTAGGGAATGGCCAAGAGGGAAGCTAACAGCAAATCTGCCAAGAGACACCACACAAGACACTGTTTTGGGGTGGCACCCCATTTTTGTATCGTTACACTCAACTTCCTTTTGTCTTTCCCTTAGATTTTTCGAAAAATTCCTTCATAAACCTCCTACGCATACGCCATCAAAAAAGGGGAGGGGAGGAGGCCTCAGCTTCTGCACCAAGATTGGGGTCGAGTTGCTGGCACCGAGTTCTGAAATCCAGGGCCCCCGGGCTCGCTGTGGCACACTGCTGTCCCCACCCCCTCACCCAGCAAGGTCCCCAGGAGGCACAGGCCCAGCGGGCAACACCAGAAAGATACTTCACTAAAGGGGAAGTGGTTGGGGAGAATTTAATAACAGCTTCCCAGAACTATTTTAGGGCTGCCCCAACTGATCTCGTTTTCTCGGTGACAAACCAGAGGGAGCGGGCCTGAACTGCACCATGCTGGTGAGAGTATGGAGCCTGTCCCCTCCCCCTTCCCCTCCCAGCTGCCTATGCGGGGACCCGCCTAGAGTCACAGCTCAGACTTCCTACCAGCTATCTCCCCGGTCATACTGAGGGTACTCAGAATACGCAAAGCCCTAACAAAAATGTCGTCCTGCTGCCTTGTTCATGGTCGCTTCTTAAAAGGGCAGGGCTCTACCTCCTTCCGGTTTCCAAAGGAAAACTGCTCATTCACTGGCTCCATCCCTTCCCCTGCACGGAAGGTGCTTGCCACCATCAGTGTGGACACCAGCGGGCCCACACCAGTGCTGTCATGTCACTCCTTTACCTGAGCTCATGGCGGCTTGTGACACTGCCCTGTGCTTGGCGGATGCCCGTGTCCCTGGCCTCCCTCCTCCTTTCCCAGGTGCCCCTTCACAGGTCTTCTCTGTAGATCCCTCTTTTGCCTCCTGCCTCTTACACCCTGGTGTGCCCGGGGCCCTGTCCCAGGCCTTTTTCATATTCCACTCCCAAATCTCTCTCTCCCAGGACAAAAACTGACTCCAGGTCATATAAACACAGCACATATATTCAGTTGTGTTATGGGCGTCCCACTTGACTGTTCTATAGTCATTCTCCCTTCTGACATTGTATGAAATTCCTCCACTTCTCTCCCTTCTGGATCACTACGAAAGCATTTTCATGTTTACATATTTTTGAGAGAGAGACAGACAGATAGTGTAAGTGGGGGAGGGGCAGAGAGAGAGGGGGAGACACAGAGTCCGAAGCAGCTCCAGGCTCAGAGCTGTCAGCACAAAGTCTGACGTGGGGCTCGAACTCATGGACTGCAAGATCATGACCTGAGCCCAAGTCAAATGCTTAACCAACTGAGCCACCCAGGCGCCCCTATAAAAGCATCATAGATCGGCTCAGCTCTTTGTCCCAGTCTTGTCCCACCCAGGCCCTTTGCTGCTAGAATGTTACTTCTTAGACAAATCTGGTAGTTCCACTCCTTTGCTTTAGGACCCTCAACAGGACCCCGTTGCTCTCAGGATAGGGGTGAGCTCCCTAACTCGGTATCCCTGGCCTTGTCTCTCCCCAGTGCCCCTCCCGAGGTCTCAACGGTCTGAAGGCTCCTCTGGACCTGCACTTGCTCCTATGCCTCCTCTCTGCCGAGCTGATACCCCTGAAGAGTGGTTTGTGGACGGGGCACTTAGGTCCCCACTGAGAGCTCTCTCGTCACCTCCTTTGCCGTCCAAATCAACACGCTGTGAGTGTTTAATGCACAAACTATGTGCTCGATGTACTAACCAAGCTTAAAGACTGGTTTCCAAGGCCCACTTTTTCAAAATTTATTTTGAGAGAGATAGAAAGAGTGGGGGAGGGGCAGAGAGAGACGGAGAGAGAGAATCCCAAGCAGGCTCCGGGCTGTCAGCTCAGAGCCGCACCCAAGGCTCACCTCACGAACCACGAGATCATGACCTGAACCGAAATCATGAGTCAGATGCTTAACCAACTGAGCCACCCAGATGGCCCCCGCAGGCCCACTTTCTAAGCACCCGACTGGCCCTCAGCCCCTTCTCTATGGAGTCTGTCCTAAGCACAAGTGTGCCAAGCATGGAGGACAGACCAGCGGGCACCTTACCATCCCTCCCAAATCTTCTCCAGGGAGCCACCATCTTGGGAAGTAGAAAAACCCTGTAGTTAGGTGGCCACACAGAAGCATAACCCCCAGGGCACCGGCCCCTCTGGTGCCCATGCAGGTGTCTGCGTGCACACATGTGTGTCCACAGCGGATTTATCCCTCCATAAAGTCCCTCGGCCCATGGAAAGCCACTCAGTCAACATCCAACCTAAGGGCTTCTGAAATAGTGCGTTCGCTTAGAGGTGCGGGAGTGAGGGGGCCTCGTCTTCGCGCAGAAAGTCTCTTCCGAACTGAAATTCTGGAGCTACCGCGGCTCGAAGACCCTCCCCTGGCCTTGTACCGGGCACTGGGACTCAGCTTTCCAGAGCACTCGACCCTGGGTTTTGCTGAGAATGTCAGAGGACAACTTCTCCCTTCTTCCCCCAGCACAGATCAAGAGAAAAGTAACACTAAATTCATTTAAACTAAGGATTAAGGATAGTGAGCCCGGCTTAATAAGTCTCAGAAGGATTTACTTTTTTAAAGGAGAATTTCTAGGGTCACCTGCCCAGCTCCGTTGGTAGAGCATATAACTCTTGACCCCAAGGTTGGGAGTTTGAGCCCCACACTGGGTGTAGTGGTTACTTAAAAATTTCTGTAGGGGTACCCAGGTGGCTCAGACTTCAGTGCAGGTCATAAGTTCACAGTTTGTGGGTTCGAGCCCCGCATCGGGCTCTGTGAGCTCAAGCAGAGCCTGGAGCCTGCTTCAGATTCTGTGTCTCCCTCTCTCTTTGACTCTCCTCGTTCACACTCTGTGTGTGTGTGTCTCTCTCTCAAAAAGAAATAAGCATTAAAATAATTTTTAAAATTATTTTTAAATCTGAGAAATACTAATAAATGAATAAATGAGAATTTCTAGACTCAAAGGAATGAAGCACTAATAGCAGAAATTCATTAGAGACTTCCAAATACTCCCAAGCCCAAAGCCCTTCTTCTCAGGCTGAAACAGGCAGTGCACCCACGCACAATTAACAGCCCGTGGCCATGTTCTCAGAGCGGCTGAGAGCCCATAGCAAAAAGGCTGCCTGCTGACGCTCGCTCACCATGTGCCCGGCTCTGAGAATCCAGTAGAAAGCCAGGTTCTTGTAGGACTTGACAAATGCAGATGTTTCAGAAGATTTAGGGTCGCTGTACAGGGCCTTCCATTTCAGCTTATTGAATTTGGGCAGTTCGGCCCACTTCAGTTTCCGCATCCAGGCCTCCTGACCTGGCGGGAGGGACAGAGGAGGGTCTGGCATTAACAGCTGTGGGGGGGGGGGCGGCGGGGGCAGAAACAACAATCCAGGGCCCGTAATTTCACATTTCCCAAACTATGATGTGCAGAAGGCGCATGCTGAGATCTCGTTACGGTGCAGATTCTGAGTCAGTGGGACTGGGTGAGGCCGGAGACCCTGCAATTCTAGCAAACTCACAGGGATACCCATGACACCTGGGAGTCACTTAGAAGCTCTGAGGCCCAGCTGCGTTCACCTCTCGCCCATCGCTGTCTGCTCTGAAGGAAGGAAACTGGGGGAGGTGGCCGACTACCTGGAGGACTGAGAAGTGTCGGGGCCAGGAAAGGCTAACGTGGACCACCCAGGCGGGCAGGGAAGAAACGCGGAACCTTTTCAAAGTGTCCTTAGTGCTCTTGGTTTGCAAGTGGCAGAAACACTCAAGGCTGCTGACCTCGAGGAAGCACCACACTCGTCAGACCATGTGCCTTGATTCGCCTGCCGGTTCTGAGAACCCGCCCCTGGGTCTTCAGCTGGTGTGACTGCAGCCAGAACCACAAAGGACCCGTTTCCCTGGGTTTACAGTCAGTAGAGTTTAGTTTCAATTCAGTTTGCAGGGCCTACCGCCTACTGTGACAGGACACGAAGACAGGGCTTTCCCCCCGTTCCATGTGCATTTATGCCATGGCCAGAAGAATGGCTCCTTTTCTTTCATCATACGTAACGGCCTCAAAATCTGCCGGACCCAGGCTTCTCTAAGGGGCCACAGCTCTGTCCTCTTTAAAGAAGTCAAGGTCGGGGCAGGTGGACATAACAGGAAATGGCCTTCCTCCTGGCATTTCCGCATCACCAGCCCCAAGACTGACACGTCCGAGAACGGCTCCCTCCCAGCTCCACCCACGGAACAGCCTGCCTCCAGTTGCCCCTGGAGCGCATTCCTACCCATGGTGTCCACGATGAGATCGAGCTGTCCATTGTACACAGTGACATTGACCCCGGCTTCCAGGAGCTCATCCACAATGCTGATGACCGGCTTCATGAAGTCCCCCTCCATGCTTTGGAAGACACTGGCGGACTGGCCTGCACGCGGGGGAACAGAACGAGTGAACAGCTCACACCCTACCTGAATAAGAGGCACGTCTGTCCAGAGCATCCTGGGCTCCGGCGCCCACAAGGGACCACTGAGCTCCACCTAATGGAGGCTGCAAACATATGTGCTTCACCAGCAGGAAGCAGCTGGCCCCAAAACCCATGCCGGGAGCCAGTCCCCTCAAATGATGCCTATTGGCAAATGTGCTCTGTTCACTCAAGTGCACGAACGGACAGTGGACAGCGGACGGAAACCATTTGTCAGAAGGAACTGAAATCCAGGGAGGGCGACTGCCCGAGCCAACAGGGAGCTTCCGAAAACGCTCTCCTCTCGGGGAACAAACTCTGATTTTGGGCAAGTGATAGCACTCCTCCTTTGCTAAGGAACCCTGGGGCCAAGTTCTAGGTTCTGAACAAGTGCGGCCAAATCAGACCTCAAATAATTCAGAGCAAGCCCTCAGTAAGGCTACGGGGATGCCCAGCCTCAGGCAGAGAGAAGGTGGTCGGTACCCCAGTGCTGCTGGATTCCTGACCATCATCACCATAACATTGGACACAACAGTAGTAACAATAGCTGCTATTGATTTTTATATGCCAGTCATTGCTTTCAGCAAGCACTTTACAAACAACATCCTACTTCCTCTCCATCAACCCTGGGAGGTGAGGAGTCTTAACCTAATGCAGAAGTTAATGAAAACGAGGCTCAGACAGGCTCAGAGACATGCCCAGGGGATACAGCTAGTCGGTGGCAGGCTGGGCCAGGAACACCGGCCTGGCTGACTCCAAAGTATGTAGGCTTAACTGCAAACAGAGCTCAAGACCCTGGGTGCGGGGACTGCCAGGGAGTCTGTCCTTTCCAGGCCATACACAGATACAGCTGGAGCCAAAAAGGAGTCAACAGCTGCAAAAATGTGGTCCCCTTGCCCGTCCAGCTGCATGGGCGGGGAGCGAGGGTCCTATAACTAGAGAAGCCGGGGCTGGAAAATGCTGTCGTCACAAAGATAAACTGAAGAGGCTGCACTGGAAAGGGGCTCTTGCAGGCTCGACCCTTCGCCGACTTCCTGAGACGGCTCACACCTCGACTCTCGGTGCCTCAACAGGGCCCCCAGGTTTGTACTTCCCTAAAGCTCTGACACCAGATTCTTATTATTTGATCTAACTAACTTGCCCCCCTTGGTGCCTGGGTGATTCAGTTGATTAAGCATCCAACTTTGGCTCAGGTCATGATCTCACGGTTCATGAGTTCAAGCCCCACACTGGGCTCTGTGCTGACAGCTCAGCCTGGAACCTGCTTCAGAGTCTGGGTCTCCCTCTCTCTCTCTGCCCCTTTCTTGCTCGTGCTCTGTCTCTCAAAAATGAATAAACATTAAAAGTAAAGTAATTTACTTGCCCCCTCATTTCTAGAAAACTCTAAGAGGTGAAGCAGAAAGGAAGACACCAGGGCTACGAAGAGTCCTCTAACTGTAGGTTGGGAGGGTGGCCCGTGTCCCCGAGGAAGCAAGGGCCAGGGTGGAGTCTTACGGCTCAGCAGCTGTCAAGGGGCAGCTAGAAAGACGTAGCCCTGGGGTGACTCAGACATAAAGGAGACCCTCCTCAGCCCGAGTGTCCCCCTGCAGGAATCTGGGAGTCCCGCTTGCACACGGCCTCCCTGTAGGACCAAACAGGAACTTGTCCAAGAGTTCTCCCTGAACCCCAAATATTTCCCCCAGAAATGGCCCCCAGAAGGCAGTAGACCCCAGACCACACCCAGCATCAGGACCCAGGAGGGTGGCCAGGAAGGTGGTCAAAATCTGCCCCAAAGGACCTTGGTCTGGAAGTCACACCCACAACGAGCGGTGGCTCTGGGCATGGCTTTTTATCTCAATTTTGTTTATTACAGGAAACTTCAAACTGATACAAAAGTAAGAAGAGCGGGAAGATTCTCAGGTGCCCACAGTCTGGCTTGGACAGTTGACACCTAACCTAACCCATCACTTCTTTCCTCCCCCTCCCCCCACTTCCCTACCAACCTCTTATTCTCAACCAATTTTGGCATATTATTTACTGTCTATTTGTTTGCTCATCTATAAAACGCGGATAGTAATGCTGTTCTGCCTGCAACATGTCATCCCCACCAACCAAACTCATTCTTCAAGTTATAACACCTCTGAATGCACCTCCACTGCCCCCCAACCCGACAAACGGCACTTAATTAGGTCACACAAGTACCTCCCCAGGAGCAGTCCTCAGGAATAATCTTGAGCTTCTTCCTGATGGGACCATTCATGAGCTGACTTAAGGTGTCCTGTTGCAGGTGTCTCACGTGGCGCTGGTAAAGATGAACTAAAACAAACTGGTACGCGGTGAGTTCAAAGGACCAGAAGTAAGACCAAGAGGATGTCTTTCCCAAGCTGCTGGGACACTGTGTCTAAGAGGGAGGCTTTCAGCTGGAAAATGGAAAGTGTCACCTTCATTCACCCCAGATGGAGGAAGAAAGCCAGAAACACCCTGAAAGTGGAGATGCTTTATTAGTTTTGATTGCTGCATTTTATGTACTTTGGGGCCATTGGGTTTCTCCAGCACGGCCAATGGAAATCGGCTGAGAGGTGGAATCGAGGGGCTCCTACAGCCTTTATAGGCCTCTCCCGGGCGGGGGATGCCAGGCACGCCCATCCACCATGAAGCTGGGTCAGCTGAAAGAAAACTCGAGCCAGCCTTCAGCAGGACTGACGTGGTAATGTGATGGGCAGACGCTAGGTTCCAAACTTAAAAGACACCATGCTAAGCGAAAGAAGCCAGGTGCAAGAGACCACCCACTGCCCGGTTCCATTTATATGAAGTGCCCCAAAAAAGGCCTATCTGGAGACCTAGATTCGTGGACGGTGGCAGAACTGGATGGTGGTGATGACAGTGCAGCCCTGGGAACGCACTAAAACCACTGAGTCATACACTTAACATGGGTGCAATTGATGGTATGCACATGATGTCAGTAAAGCTAGAAACACCCTGACTTCCTCTTGTATGGAGACAGACGAGGTCTAGCCACTTCCAAGTCCACTTACCGAGGTGGCTCTGGGTGAACTCCAGGCTTGACTCCATCGCAGCCATGGGAGTGCTCTTAGTTAAGATGTTGTAGAAGTTCACCCCATCCGTGTTCTGAAACAGAGAAAACATGCAGCTCATTGTTTTATCTGTCCATGATCAAAGCTGCAAAACAGAAAGACAACTGGCTCTCCATCTTATCCAACAGCAGCTTTAACTTTGTAAATGTGCTTGGACCAGAGCAGCAGCTCTGAGGCCTGAGGCCAGCTGTCAGCGCAGTCTCCGGGGGGTAGTGAGCGGCTCATCCGAGTGGAGCTCAGCTGCTGGAGAAAACAAGGGCCTGTGTGTTCGTTTGCATGGAGAACAGGGCTGTGGAGGGCCCTCCACACTTAAGTCCTCGGCCCCGCGTCCTTCCCTTCTGGCACACTGTGGTCAGCACGTTGCTTGGCAAGGATTCAAACATTCACGTCTGCAAGACACAGGGCTCCTTAGAGTCCACACGCTCAGCCAAGGACAAGCAGGCCTCGCAGGCCTGGGTGGCTTTCTGACCTCGTCACTGCTCGGACTCATCAGCTTTATCTTTGAGCAGGTGATTGTCTTCAGACTCATAGGGAGTCTTGGGATAGACCCGAATCCTGACGATACCAACGAGGGGCCCTTCCTCCATGGCAACAAGGCAAGTGGGCTGCCCCCGGGTGTGTCCCGTTACCTGTTCAATGATCGTTTCCGCTTTGCCCCACAGCTGGGTGGCCTCTACGTAGTGCTCCTTATTCACAGCATCCAGGACTTGCTCTGCAACCTGAGACACCTCTGCCAGACCTTGGTCATCGAGAAGAGACTGGAACACAAATCGAGAACGAAAAGGCCCACGTTGCTCAGAGGCACAGACCTGGCATCACTTATAGCTAGGGATGGCCAACAGAGTGGGCGGGAGAAAGGGGGACTACATATGAAAGTGCATTGTTGGGGCGCCTGGGTGGCTCAGTCGGTTATACGTCCGACTTCAGCTCAGGTCCCGGTCTCACAGTCCATGAGTTTGAGTCCCGTGTCGGGCTCTGTGCTGACAGCTCTGAGCCTGGAGCCTGCTTCAGATTCTGTGTCTCCCTCTCTCTCTGCCCCTCCCCTGCTCACACTCTGTCTCTCTCTCAAAAATAAATAAACATTAACAAAAATTTTAAAAACAAGTGTATTGTGGTAAGTCACGTAATCATTGATGAAAGAAATACAGCAAAATGTTAACAGAGTCTAGACGGTGGGTGCTCAGGCATTCACAGTGATCTTTCCACTTCTCTGAGCATTTGAAAATTATTGTAATAAAAATATATTTGTTATAAATTTATTATAAACTTTTATTATAAGTTATAAAAATATATATTAAAAAATATAAATATTTATAATAAAAATTTAAAGTTGGGGGACTTTTTTAATAAATTGTGTTTCTGGCACCTGGAGAAAATGGGTAACCATGGTGATGTTTCTTTAAGTTTGCCCCCAAGGAGCAGCGTCAACCTCACAGGCAAACTCAGCTAGCCTGTTCTTCCGGAAGACGGAGCCAGAAGAGGTCACCTGGGCTGCTGACCAGGGAGGGTGCAGGGGTGGGGACATGTCTACTCACCACGCTGTAGAGGTAGGGTCCCCAGGAGAGCACCGAATCTAAAGGAAACCACATATGTACAAAGTGAGTTTGCCATGGCTCTGTCCTCCCAAAGCAAAACCGCACTAGCTTCCCTCCCAAAGCAAAGACAGATGGAAGAAACCTGCTGGCTTTGGGTCTCGAGGCTCCGTGCAGGGCTGATGTCTGCAGACTTGAGAGGTGGGGTGATGTGGAAGCCTTTCTGTTGACTCAGGACTGATGACACGTTAATGTGATCTGATACTGGTCCAGCAAGTGAGTGATAGCCAGGGATGGCATCCCCCCAGGTAGGCTGTGTGTGTGGGGAGGTTCTTCTCTGCTAGTCCTCTAGGCATTCTGACAGCTTAAAATGTTTCCCCCGCCCTCACATTTCTGCTCTATATTTGCTCCTCAAGTTTGAGGACACTAGCTTCTGTCAAGAAGCTTATTAAGGGAGACTAACGACTTTGTAATTCAATGTCTGTGACTATACCGACAACCAATTCTTTTCTATTCTACAACCATTGAGAATTTACTAAGGGTCTGAGGCCAGCAAGGAGTTTTAGAGATACAAACTAGTAAAACAAGGGGCGCCTGGGTGGCTCAGTCAGTTGAGTGTCCGACTCTTGATTTCAGCTCAGGTCATGATCCCAGGGTCATGGGATCCAGCCCCTTGTTAGGCGCTGTGAGTGTGGAGCCTGCTTAGGATTCTCTCTCTCTCTCTCTCTCTCTCTCTCTCTCTCTCTCTGCCCCTCTTCTTTGCTCACACACTCTCTCTCTAAAATTAAAAAAAAAAAAAAGCTGGCACAAAAACCAACACTCAGATCAACAGAACAGAATAGAGGACCCAGAAACAGACCCACAAACATATGGCCAACTGATCTTTGACAAAGCAGGAAAGAACATCCAATGGAATAAAGACAGTCTCTTCAGCAAGTGGTGCTGGGAAAACTGTACAGTGACATGCAGAAAGATGAACCTGGACCACTTTCTTACACCAGACACAAAAATAAACTCAAAATGGATGAAGGACCTAAACATAAGACAGGAAGCCATCAAAATCCTAGAGAAGAAAGCAGGCAAAAACCTCTTTAAACTTGGCCGCAGCAACTTCTTACTCAACACGTCTCCGGAGGCAAGGGAAACAAAAGCAAAAATGAACTATTAGGACCTCATCAAAATAAAAAGCTTCTGCACAGCAAAGGAAACAACCAGCAAAACTAAAAGGCAACTGACTGAATGGGGGAAAATATTTGCAAACGACATCTCAGATAATGGGTTAGCATCAAAATCTATAAAGAACTTACCAAACTCAACACCCAAAAAACAAATAATCCAGTGAAGAAATGGGCAAAAGACATGAACAGACACTTCTCCAAAGAAGACATCCAAATGGCCAGCCAACACATGAAAAAGTGCTCACCATCACTCATCATCAGGGAAATAAAAATCAAAACGACAATGAGATACCACCTCACACGTGTCAGAATGGCTAACCTTAACAACTCAGGCAATGACAGATGTTGGCAAGGATGCAGAGAAAGAGGATCTCTTTTGCACTGCTGGTGGGAATGCAAG
This sequence comes from Helogale parvula, assembly GCA_004023845.1. Taxonomy (NCBI): domain Eukaryota; kingdom Metazoa; phylum Chordata; class Mammalia; order Carnivora; family Herpestidae; genus Helogale; species Helogale parvula. The sequence continues at coordinate 44,877 of PJEM01002735.1, forward strand.
CTGATGCAGCCACTCTGGAAAACAATGTGGAGTTTTCTCAAAAAGTTAAAAATAGATCTACTCTCTACGACCCAGCAATTGCACTACTAGGTGTTTATCCAAGGGATACAGGTGTGTTGTTTTGAAGGGACACATGCACCCCAATGTTTATAGCAGCACTATCAACGATAGCCAAAGTATGGAAAGAGTCCAAATGTCCATCGATGGATAAACGGATAAAGATGTGGTGTATATATACACAATGGAGTGTTACTTGACAACCAAAAAGAATGAAATCTTGCCATCTGCAACTACATGGATGGAACTGGAGGGTATTATGCTAAGTGAAATTAATCAATCAGAGAAAGACAAACATCAGATGACTTCACTCATATGAGGAATTTAAGATACAAAACAGATGAACATAAGGGAAGGGAAGCAAAAATAATATAAAAACAGGGAGGATGATAAGACATAAAAACTCCTAACTATAGAGAACAAACAGGGATGCTGGAGGGGTGACGGGAGGTGGGGATGGGTGAGGGGCATTATGGAATCTACTCCTGAAATCGCTGTTGCACCATATGCTAACGAACTTGGATGTAACTTAAACAATAAATAAATTAATAAATTTAAAATAAAATAAAATAAAAAGAACGCCTGGGTGGCGCAGTCATTAAGCATCTGACTTCGGCTCAGGTCATGATCTCACAGGGGTTGAGTTTGAGTTCCATCGGATGTGCATGAGCCTCTGCTTCGTGTGAGCTTCAGCCCTGCTTTGGGTAAAAACACAAGCCCTGGGTGAGCCCATTTCTCTCTCTCTCCCTCTCTCTCTGCCCCTCGCTTATTTGCCACCTCTCTGTCTAAAAGAAAAATTAATTAATTTTTTAATGTATTTTATTTATTTTTGAGAGACACAGAGAGACAGCGCGAGCAGGGGAGGGTCAGAGAGAGAGGGAGACACAGAATCCGAAGCAGGCTCCAGGCTCTGAGCTGTCAGCACAGAGCCCCACGCGGGACTCGAACCCACGAACCGTGAGATCATGACCTGAGCCGAAGCCGGCCACTTAACTGACTGAGCCACCCAGGCGCCCCAATTAATTTTTTTTAAAAAACAAGAAATAAGTAAAACAATGCCTGCCCTTGTCAAAGAGAACAGTCGGGCTCGGTTTGGCAGATTCACAACCCCCCTAACTCTAGATAGGGCTTGTACCACTGAGATGTGCCCACAAAGTACCAAGAACCACAACTTACACATTTGAATATGTTACTCCTTTGCTTAAAAACCTTCAATGGTTCCCTAAGGTGAAGTATCTCAAAGTCTGTTTCAAGGAACCTCTGTTCTGTAGAATTTTAGTCCAGGTATTAGAGAAGAAAAAATGATCTTTCAGTTAAATAAATATCTTTGAGTCTATGGGGAAAAAATTGTTTTTCCAGCAGGACTTCTCAGAGCCTTTAACATGCCTGTGAAACCTTGAAAAGGTGGAGCCAGTATTTAGCACTTCCAAAACTGATTGGACTCTGGAGCCCTGTGTATGGCCCCTCATTGGACTGGCATTCTTCAGGGTACACCTGAGAAAGGCAGGCACACCAGGTCCTCTGGGACAGAGCTATCATTCTCCTCCCCTGCTTCACTGGCAGGCGTGTGCCTTAGTTTCCTGACATACAGAATCACCTGCAATTCTCCAAGGTGTCCCACTCCCTGCTTGATCTAGTCCAGGCACTGACATTTTTCTGTCAAGGAACGAACAGCAATCACTTCTTTGCTTTGCAGGCCAGCCGGTCTCTGTTGCAACTACTCTCTGCTGTGGCGGCCTCCAGGCAGCCAGAGACAACATGCAAATGAACGGGTGTGACTGTGTCCCAATAAAGCACTTATGGGTGGCAGGACAGACTCCACTTGTAGGCTGCAGTGTGCCAACCTCTGATGTCCAACAGAACTTTCTGCAATGGTGGAAATGTTCCGTATCTATGAGGTCCCAAGCAAGTCAATAGCCATGCGTGGCTCCTGGGCACGTGAAATGTGGGTGATGCCACTGAAAGACGGACACTGTTACTGTATTTTCATGAATTTAAATTCAGGTGCACATGGCTGTGGCTACCATCTTGAACTGTGTGGATCTTAAAGACACAGGGCACGTGTGCACATCTTTCCTAGCACCTAGTACACCTACTACCCAGCAAATAATTAGTAATTGTTCGTACAAATTAACAGTATTTTTCTCTCAAAAAGGGAGTACCTTTGGGGGACCCTGGGTGGCTCAGTCAGTTAAACGTCCGACTCTTAATTTCGGCTCAGGTCATAACCTCACAGTGTGTGAGATGGAGCCCCCATGTCCAAGGCCTTCACTGACACTGTGGAGCCTGCTTGGGATGCTCTCTCCCTCTCTCTCTGTTCCTCTCCTGCTTGCACTCTCTCTCAAAATAAATAAATAAACATTAAAAAAGAAAAGGAGTACTTCTGGGATGGAGGGGTGGAACTTAAATGGATCTGAAAGTCTGAAAGGAGGGATTCTGATCTGGGTGGGAAGATTTCTTTCCTTCCTTCCTTCCTTCCTTCCTTCCTATTTATTTATTTGGGGTGGGGGCGGGGTGGGTAGGGGGACAGAGGACCCAAAGCGGGCTCTGTGCTGAGTGCAGAGAGCCTGACGCAGGGCTCAAACTCACAAACTGTGAGATCATAACCTGAGCCATACTCAGACACTTACCTGCCTGAGCCCCAGAAGTCCCTGGCAAGAAGATTTCTAAGGGGAAGCTGGTCACAGCAGGGTGAAAATAGGTCGATCTGGGATAGGATGCACAGCACTTGCGAAGCCATGAGACAAAACTTCCTGGTCTTGTGTAAATAAGTGAGGGTGTAGATTCTAAGGCCTGCCGCCTGGAGATGAACACTGACTTCAGCTGTGTGACTTTACAGAACTTGCTTCACCTCTCTGAGTCTCAGTTTCATCATCTCTAAAACTGTGATCATAACAGCATCCATCCTTGGAGCTGTCCTAAGTGTTAAAGGAAGTTAACACGTGCAAAGGGTTGAGTGCTGTTAGGAAACTGATGAGATCCCAGGAAGCAGCGAGTTAGACGGCGAGCCTCATGCCTCTGATCAAGGCTTCTGCAGTTTCATGTTGTCAGAGGAGGTCCACCGAGGAAGGAAAAACAAATAGCGGCCCTTCCCCTGATGCTAACTCAAGAGCTCTCGTTCAGTCCCAGACACTGCCAAGAATGAGGGCAAGAAATACCATTCCAAGTAACACCGGAATATCTCGAGTCCATTAGGGACACAGCTCTGTAACAAACCACATCTCTACCTTTCAGGGAAAAAATATTACTTTTTATAAACTACTATTTTTTTAAGTATTTATTTGGAGAGACAGAGCATAAGCGGGGGAGGAGCAGAGAGAGGGAGACACAGAATCCAAAGCAGGCTGAAGGCTCCGAGCTGTCAGCACAGAGCCCGATATGGGGTTGGAACCCATGAGCCACAAGACCATGAACTGAACCAAAGTTGGATGCTTCACCGACTGAGCCACCCAGGCGACTGTTTTTAAAAACTGAAGCATAATCACACATCAGGTCATAAATGTAAATTTAGAAGTTTTGATAAATGCAGGGCACCTGAGTGACTGATTATTTGGTTAAGCCTGAGACTCTCGATTTCAACTCTGTTCTCGAGCTCAGGGTCATGGGTTCGAGCCCCACACTGGATTCCATGCTGAGCCTGGAGCCTACTTAAAACAAAGCCCAGAAATTTTGATAAATGCATATGCCCATGCAATAGCCACTTCAATGAAGACATAAAACCCAGGCAGCCTGGAAAGTTCCTTGGTGTCCCTTTCCACCGTATTCCCTTCCGTCCTCCAGAGGGTAACTTCTCTTCTAATGTCTAACTTTGTGGTTTGGTCTTGCTCGTGGAAAGTTACTTTCTGTTAGGTTAGAGTAGCTCTCAACCAGGGGCATCTGGAGGTGTTTGTGGGTCACATCGGGGTGTGCAGCCTGGCATCTAACAGGCAGACGCTACACCCAACAGTGCATAGGACAGTCCCCACAACAAAGAATTACGTGGCTTGACATGTCAGTAGCCCTGAGATTTAGAAATCCTGTGTCAGAGTGAACCCCACCAAGGTGACTACTTCAGATGTTGGAAGCCACACCCCAGATGTCTGCATCATAAACAACTCTTATCTGTACTCCCAAAGAGGACACTCAGGTGATGAAATTATGTACCTGAGCTACAGGACGTAATAGAAACTCTGTCTCACCACCAACATGAGCAACAGACAGGAATGTCACCCCAAATCCTCATACTAGCGGTGGGGACAAATGATCAACAGAACCAGGCTTGAATCCCGACCAGGCCACTCACGCTGTGTGTCAGAGGGAAAATTCCATCACCTCTCTGAGTGTTCAGAAGGTCTTCAACTGTAACATTTGATTCTTTTGTTCTAAGTATTAATTAAGAGAATTCAGTCTGGCCAACAGAGGCCGTGGTAGGAGCTCCGTAAATGAGTTCTCATCTTCAAATTTCTCAGACATTCCTGGGGCAAACCCTCTGTGGGTTGACATCTCTAACAATCCAGAAGATTCTGTTGCCTTGTTCTCTGATCTGGACAACCCAGCCCGAAGTCCCAGGGAAGAATGCAGAATGGGAGTAAAGAAATGAACATTCCGTACTTACGTATAGGGGAGATCCACGAGTCACCCAAAGCAACGCCACCGAAGTTGCACTGGATGGTCCCTTTCTGGATGGCCTGAAAGAGGAGCAACATTCATGCCAAGGAAACCAGGGACCTCCATCCCCTCCTCAGTAGGAGGGAGCCAACCTTATGCACCACCTTTCCCGAGCACAGAAAACTTCTGCCCAGCCTTTCCGAAGACCTCAGATACCCACTAGAGCGCAAGAGTAACTCTTTCCTGCTGCCATATGCAAAATGAGGAAGAACTGTTTGAGCATCTTTCTACTGGTTTTTTTTTTAAGATTTTAAAAAATATTTATTTTTGAGAGAGCACAAGCAGGCTCCACACTATCAGTGCAGAGCCCAATGTGAGGCTCGAACCCATGAACTGTGAGATCATGACCTAAGCATAAATTGAGAGTCGGATGCTCAACCGACTGGGCCACCCAGGTGCCCCTCCACTTCCGTTGTTGAGAGAGTGTTGGCGGGATGTGCATGGGGTCTGATACAGCCCTATTTTCTTTGGGAGGGTCACTAGCACCCTTTCCCCCGAGGTCTGTGATGCCTCACAAGATGCCTGCGGGGGGAAGGGGGAACCTTGGGTACAACGGTCACTGATCACAGGGCAGTCACTGCAGGGGTGGCAGCCCTCTTCAGGCTATCCTTGACAGTCAGATGGATGCCTCAGGGCTATCCTATCATTTGCACAAAAATGAGAAAAAAGAACATACAGTGGACCCTTGAGCATAGCTTTGAAATACACGGGTCCACGCACACGCGGGTTTTTTCCAACAAATACCACACAGTACTGTAAATGTATTTCCTCTTCCTTATGATTTGCTTACAGGCATTTTCTTTTCCAGCTTACTTTATTGTAAGAATATAGTATAGAATGCACGTAACATACAAAGACGGGAATCAACTCTTGAGGTTCTCAGTCAGGCTTCTGGTCAACAGTAGGCTCTCGGCAGTTAAGTCTGGGGAGAGCCACAAGTTACATGTGGATGCTCCATTGCATGACTTACTTATATAGAGAAAATGAATCACTACGTTGTACATCTGAGGCTAATGTAACACTGCCTCAGACCAAAAAACAACTTTTTTTTAAAACTTTAACAAAGTTGCATGTGATAAATAAATAAAAAAATAAAGTTGCACGTGGATTTTTGAACAAGCAGGAGGTGAGGGCTCCTGACCGCCATGTTGTTCAAGGGTTAACTGTCCATGAATCAGCTTACGTAGGCACAGGATACCTCTGGAAAGCTAAACAACACACTAACAACAGAGGCTGCCCTAGGAGAGACGGGGAGGCAAGGGTGAGAGTTTTTACAGTATACCTTTTCCATGTTTTAAATTCTGAATTATGTGCATATGCTCAAACTACTCAGAGATCTAAAACAAGGACACAGCGGCCATCCTGACTTTGAATGTTAGTAATTCCAGAGAAAGAATTATGCATTTATGTGGGGTTTCCACGAGGAGTTTATTTTGTAAGTTACCTAAATAGCTCAGATGATGAAGGAAATTTCCAGTTTATAAAAGAATTCCAGCTAACGGATGTGAACAAAAAGACAGGAGAAGAAAACCATCATTTTGTAACTCCTAATGATATTATTGACGCACGTGAGAATCAAAAATTGATGTTAAGAGCATCAGGTGAAAGATGGATGAAGACCAGGACATCCATCTAGTGGGAAGATAACACTACTCAGTAACTTTCTGCGCAGGGGGAGGGTGAAAAGTCCAGTTGGAAAAAATCAGACTACATCTAGGTATTATGTCCTTTCTGATTTGAAGCAAAATGAAGCGCACAGGGGCGCTTGGGTGGCTCAGTTGGTTAAGTGTCTGACTCTTAATTTTGGCTCAAGTCATGATCCCAGGGTTGTGGGATCGAGCCCTACATGGGGTTCTGTGCCGAATGTGGAGCCTGCTTCAGATTTTCTCTCTCCCTCTTCCTCTGCTCCTCACCTACGCATGTGATCTCTCTCAAATAAATAAATAAAATATTTTTAAAAATGAAGTGCACATCACATGTATTAGAGGTTGGCCATTTTTTTTCTATAAAAGGCCAGAATTTAAGATATTACAGGGTTTGCAGACCAATCAGCCCATGTTGCAAATACTCCATTCTACCACTGTATCCGAGAGCAGCTACAGGCAATAGGTAAATAAATGAACAGGTCTCATAAAAGTTTATTTGTGGACGTTGAAATTTGAGTTTCATGTAATTTTCACACGGTGTGAAATACTACTCTGCTTTTAAACCCCTCCCCACACCACCACGACTTGAAAATGTAAAAGCTCTTCTTGGCTCACGGGTCATATAAAATCAGGTGGTGGCGGCCCCTGGGTGGCTCAGTCGCTTGAGCGTCCGACTTTGGCTCAGGTCATGATCTCTCGGTTTGTGAGTCTGAGCCCTGCACTGGGCTCACTGCTGCCAGCACAAAGCCTGCTTCAGATCTTCTGTCCCCCTCTCTCTCTGCCCCTCCCCTTTCCTGCTCGTGCTCTCTCTCTCAAAAACTAAAATTAAAATAGAAGTTAAAAAAAAACAGGTGGTGATATCTGACCTACGGGCAATAGTCTCCTGAAACCCCACCTATTATAATACATACTCTCCAAAACTTGTACCTTGAATATATTAGACCTTTAGATATAACTTACAGTTTTGTAGGAAATACAGTAAAAACAGAAATGAAGACGTTACCAGACAAATCCAGGAAAGGAGACATTCTACAAGCCAGGTAGTCTGGTTTCTTGACCAAATCAGCGTCAATAAAAGGGACTATGCTAGACGAACACAGACTTTAGGGACATCGTAGCAGGTGTAATTCCTGGGAATGGACTGAATAATGGCTTAGGCTAACCGGCTATCCAGGACACACTGGGATCACTAGAGAAGTCTGAATATTTGAGGTGAAAAGGTACTGAAATGGGAAGGTGAGGACCAGTGACTGAAGAAAGCAGACTGTAGACATTACATCTAAGATGACCTCAGAGCAGAAAAAGATTCAAAGACTATCCGCTAAGGGGTTAATGGGGCTCTCCACCTAGTGGGAAGGTGACATTTTAATTTTTATTTTTCTAATTCTCTGTTATGCACGTATCCTATTACATATGAAAGGTTCGTGTTTTAAGAGAATTAATAAATCTTTAAAAAGTAAAGCTCGGGTGCCTGGGTGGCTCAGTCGGCTGGACGTCCGACGTTGGCTCAGGTCATGATCTCATCGTTCGAGAGTTTGAGCCCCGCATAGGGCTCTCGGATCTCAGCACAGAGCCCGCTTCAGATCCTCTGTCTCCCTCTCTCTCTGCCCCTCACCCATTGGTGCACATGCTCCCTCTCTCTCCTTCTCTCTCTCTCTCAAAAATAAATATTAAAGACAATGTGAAGCTCATACAAGCTCACTGTAAACAAACTTAAACACCACAGGGGACCGGAGAAAATGTGGGAAACGTTCCCCTCTGTCCCACGTGCAGCCCCTCCACTCACCAGTTCACCACAGTTAAGATGGTACATACCCTTCTAAGCCCTTTGCTTTCACAAGCTTACACATACACACACATACATGAATACAGAGATGCATCCATTCTTCATGATGGCTGCAAAGAGTATCATCATGGAAGGATATGTCTATTTTATTTAAGTAATTCTCTACAGATAGCCACTGACTTTGTTTTCAGTTGATGGACACTGTAAGCAATAGTGTATTAAATATCCTCAACACACACACATGTAAGAATTACCACAGGACACATTCCTGAAACTGAAATGTCAAAGGGCGTACAGACTTTAAAAGTTGACAGATACTGCCAAATTGCCCTTTTAAAATGATTTAGCATTTTAGGGGCGCTTGGGTGGCTCAGTCAGTTGAGCATCCCACTTTGGCTCAGGTCATAATCTCACAGTTCATGGGTTCCCGCCCCATGTCAGGCTCTGTGCTGACAGCTCAGAGCCTGGAGCCTGCTTCGGATCCTGCATCTTCCTCTCTCTTCCCCTCCCCCACTTGCACTCTATCTCTCTCTGAAAAATAAACATTAGAAAAAAAAATGTTTTTAATAAAATAAAATGATTCACCATCTTAAAATTTTTTATTCATTTCCCTGATTTCTTAACCAAAACTGGGTATCACCAATCTTTTAAATATTTGTAAATCCCATAGGTTTGGCTACTAATAAAAGTTAAGTATTTTCCACATGTTCACAGGCTGTTTGCATTTCTTCTATAAATTGCTTGTTTGCATTCTTTGCCAATTTGCAAAGGACTTTGTCTTTCTTAGGATATTGTCTTCTTTTACGGATTATCAATAAGAATACCTTTTCTATTATATTTATATAGATACACAGATCTTTCTTATTTATTTATTTTTTTTAGAGACAGAGAGAGAAACAGTGTGTATAGGGAAGAGGGGCAGAAGGAGAGAGAGAGGGAGGGAGAGAGAGAGAGAATCCCAAGCAGGCTCCACACCGTTAGTGCAGGGCCTGATGTGGGGCTCCATCCCTTGAACCACAAGCTCACAGACCTGAGCCTAAATTAAGAGCCAGATGCTTAACTGACTGAGCCACCCAGGTGCCCCTAGATCATTTTATGCTCCGACTTTTAATCTATTGACAATTGATGTTTTATGGAAGAAGGAACTCAATGTTACTGTTTTTCAAAGTGAGAGCCAGTCACTTCTGTACCATTCACTGAATACTGCCTGCTGCCCAGTGATTTGAAATGCCATGTTGGTATGACAGTGCCACACGATCATATCCTGACACATACCTCTGATCTGCGTACACACACAAGTACATGTAAAATCTGCTTCCGGGCTCTTCGTCCTGCTGCAGGTAAGTCTGCTGCTAAGCGAGTGCCACGCTCTTTTACTCGCGACAGCTTTCTTATAACCAGTTTCATATCCAGTAGTGCAGCCTTCACTGTTCCCTTTGAAACTTTTCATGGTTGGGGCGCCTGGGTGGCTCAGTCGGTTAAGCGTCCGACTTCAGCTCAGGTCATGATCTCACGGTTCGTGGGTGCGAGCCCTGCGTCAGGCTCTGTGCTGACCACTAGCTCAGAGCCTGGAGCCTGTCTTCAGATCCTGTGACTCCTTCTCTCTCTGACCCTTCCCTGCTCACGCTGTCTCTGTCTCTCTTTCTCTCTCTCAAAAGTAAATAAAAACATTAAAAAAAGAGAGAGAAACTTCTCATGGTTATTATTAGAGACTTGACCTTATTCTGCATGTACAAGGTACCACAAGGTCCTATACATAGTATATTTAATATCACATGATGTAAAAAGGAACAGAATCAGCCTGAAACCAAAACAACAAAGTCATCTTTCCTGTTACCTTATGAAGTTCTAGACCAATGCCAGCAGCCATTTTTCCTCCGTAGGACTCTGAGAAAATGTAGAATGGAATCGTCTAGCAAGAAAAGGAATTTACAAAGAATTAAATATCCTGAATGCCTTTTTCCCCCCATAAAAATTCATTTCAAATTTCTATTGCATGTAATGGCCAGACAAAACAAATCTGCTCTTATTGGTCTTCCCCTCCCCCCACCCCCTTATCTTGTTGAGTACTGGGCTCCAAGGCCATTCTTTCAAGCTCAAAACCACCTTTAGAGAGGATAGAAACAGAAGGCCACGACCTGATCTTGGGTGCAGAAAGGTTTTCTCTGATAACGGCTGGACATTGAACTCTTGGGGAAATTTCAGTTTATTAGGAGGGATGTAACAGAGTGACCGCGAGCCCCTTGCTTAGCTGTCCCCGAGTTGCTGCTGACCTGGAATTCTTTGTGGCAATCGAAGAAGGTCTTTAGGAGAACCATCATGTCTGACGCCACCGTGTCGAGGTCTCTGGCATACGCGTCACTCTTGTTCACGTAACTGAACCCGGTGCCCACAGGGTTATCCACAAATAGGAGACTGGCCGACTGGAGCTACACATCGCACAGGAAAATCGAGTGGCACAATCAGTCAGTCACCAACTGTCTTTCCACCGTCTTCTATGAGCTCAACAAAACCCACACGTGTGAGGATATCAGAGTGCCTACAAGCCTACTGCTAAAAGGGATTTCTAAAAATTATAAACATAGGCTATTAAGGCAAAGAAAAGGAGAGGCAAGGAGGAAAGGTTAACAAACATGAGGATCAAAACACACAAGCTGTCAGTTTTCACACAATAGAGTGTCCTAAGTGTAATAACGTTAGCTCAGGTAGAACCACACAGGGTCAGTCCGAGCGGCAGCCGGAAGTAGTGAGGGTACATCCATGGTCTGAATACCACACAGCAGTTTTCTTCAAGATGAGCCCCATTTCCACACCGGCCTCGCCTCCCGGTACACTCTAAGTATGGAATTTATCCTAATGCGTCTTCCGAAGAGGCTCAGGGTTATAGAATCGCACATCTGAAGTATGACACAGTCTAGCCATGTCCTTTACTGATCAAGGAATTAAAGCCGAGAAAAGGCCCAGGACTTGCCCACGATCACAAAGCTGGGCAGGGATGGCAGCATCAGCACTGAGGCCCGAGTCTCCTCACTTCTCGTTCAGGCTCTCTGCCTGAGCCGTACTACCCTCCTACTTCTGGGAAGCTTGGGGACAAGCCAAGTGGAAGTGACAGTTCAGTCAGAAGCAAGTTCAGGTCCAGGCTGAGGGAACAGCATGTGCAAAGACCCTGAGGCAAAAAGTAAACCGCACTGAAAAAAGACCAGCAGGGAGACAGACAAAGGGAATCAAAGGATTCAGAGGGGCCCTCAAAGAACAGGTGGTCCTGCATGGAGTCCCGAATGGTAGGTGTGAGTATGGTAAGCGAGGTATGAATGAGTGGCCAAAGGAATGAAGTCTGAAACAAGAAACTGCCCAGGCCTGGGCCTGAAAGTAGAGTCAATGTGGGAAGATGTTGGGAGATGTGGCAGGAGGTGGGCAGAGACCGGGTCAGGCCCAGGAATCTGGTCTTCTGTGAACTGAAAGACACTAAACTAAGGAGTGATTTGCACGAGAGAGGCACTCTGAAGGCAGCCGCCAGAGCGGACAGAAAAGGGATGAAGAATATCAACAGCACTTGCGTATTCAGCACAGAGTCATGTGACCCAGCAATTCCACTCGGAAACTGAAAATAGGAACTCAAGTCAAATGTCTGCACCAGTGGCCCCTGCACTATTCACACAGCTCATGGGTGGAGACCACCCAAGTGTCCACCAGCAGAAGAATACACAGACTGTGGCATGGCCACGCAATGGACTATGATGCACCTTCATACAGGGAAGTGGCAGCACATACCACATGCATGAACCTTGTAAACATCATGCTAAGTGACACGCCAAGGCCACATTCTGTGTGACTCCATTGTTACAAAATGGCCGACACAGGCGAGCCTACAAGGACAAAGTTGACTCGCGGTTGCCTAAGGAGAGATTGGTGGTTAAGGGCCAAGAGGTACGAGGTTTTCTGGGATGGAAGGGCAGAGAAAATGGTCTGAGACTGACTGACTGTGGTAACGGTGGTAAAACGGTGAATATACCAAACACCACTGAATTGTATACTTTAAACGGGTGAATTGAATGGTATGTGAATTATATTTCAATAAAGCGATACTTTAAAAATTCATTTTTAGGAAAAACTGATTGGATAAGGGGGAGGGGAGGAGGGGGAGGGGCAGGGGAAGATGAGATGGCTCTCCGGTTTCTGGCTCAGGCACCTGATTGGACGGTGGTACCACTTACCATAAGGGCCACAGGAGAGCTGGCTGGTTTTGTGTGATAATGAATTCAGCCTGGGACACATTGAACCGGGGATGTATGAGGGACACCCACAAGGAGACGACTCAGAGGCAGATGGAAAAACAGTTCCCAGGCAAAAAGTTCTGGGCTAGAGATACTGACTTGGGGGGCATCACCTTCTTTGTGTCATTAAAGCAGTTTGAAAGGACAAGGCTGCCCCAAGAATGCATAGAGGAGAACGTTACCTAGGACAGAGGACAGAGGACAGCAATACCTAAGACATGGACGTGGCCGACAGTGTGGCATGGAAGTCCAATGAAAAGAATCCCATGAAGGATCTAATGGACTTGGAACTGGGAAGCCAGCACACCCTCAGGGACCGCAGCTCCAGCAGAGCTCTGGGGAGAGACTACAGTGGGTTAGGGGAGGGTAGGAGGTATGTGTAAGTGCATCCTGGAGCGAATGTGTGCTGGGTTCCCTAGTACATACTCTCTCCTGCCCCCAGCCCCCACGTTAGAAAGCTCTGGGCCAAGGCTTAAATAGGAGGTAAAGACCAGGGGCTCCTGGGTGGCTCAGTTGGTTAAACATCCGACTTCAGCTCAGGTCATGATCTCTCAGTCTGTGAGTTCGAGGCCCACATCAGGCTCTGTGCTGACAGCTCAGAGCCTGGAGCCTGCTTAAGATTCTGTGTTTCCTTCTCTCTCTGCCCCTCCCCTGCTCTTGCCCTGTCTCTGTCTCTCTCAAAAATAAATACACATTAAAAAAATTTTTTTAAATAGGAGGTAGACTAGATAGCAGTAAATATGGGCACACCTTGTTTTACTGCCTTTTTAAAAAACAAGCTAGGGGTGCCTGGGTGGCTCAGTGGGTTAAGCGTCTGGCTTCAGCTCAGGTCATGATCTCATGGTTTGTGGGTTTGAGCCCCATGTCAGGCTCTGTGCTGACAGCTAGCTCAGAGCCTGGAGCCTGCATCACATTCGGTATCTCCCTCTCTCTCTGACCGCCCTCCCCCCCATTCCCACTGTCTCTCTCTGTCTCTCAAAAATAAATAAAGAATATTAAAAAAATTTTTAAAGAAAAAAAAAAAGACAAGCTAAAGGTTTGTGGGCAGCCCCATGTTGAGCAAGTCTATAGGCACCATTTTTCCAACAGCATCTACTCGCTTCGTGTCTCTGTGTCACATTTTGGTAATTCTTGCAATATTTCAAACTGTTTCATTATTATCGCACTTGTTGTAGTGCTCTGTAACCAGTGATGATGACTCATGGAAAGCTCAGATGATGGCTAGAGTTTTTTAGCAATAAGCTACTTTTAAATTAAAGTACAAACATTGTTTTACATGTAATAGACGACAGTATAGCATAAGCATTACTCTTCTATGCCCCAGGAAATCGAAAAATTCATTTGACAGCTTTACAGTAATGGTCTGGAACTGAACCTGCAATGTTTCCAAGGTATGTCTCGATAAAGAATTTTTTTAAGAGAGGGTGGTAGATGGAGAGGTTGGTAATAGACTGGGAAAGACCTGTGCGTGCCTGCACTCCAGGGAACTGAGAGCCTCAAGATGGCACAAGGATACAGAAAGGTACTAACTGTCCAAGTGGAATCTTGGAGAAAGGGACCTCAGCAGAGGGGGGCCGCGTGTTGTTTTGAGATGGGCAGGAGGGTAGTAAGGGACAGAAAGGGGTAGCGAGGACCGGGAACAGCAGTCAGAGGCAACGGCTCTGTCCTCTCAGTGAGGCAGGGACACAAGTCAGACAGGGAGGGGGCCGGGCAGCGGCACACAGCAGCCATAGCCCAGGTGAAGCCCGCAGGCGGGTTGTGGTTTTGCCCGCCAGTGTCTGGCCCCGGGGAGCAGGGGCCGACCAGGTGCGCAGCATGACCTCCCCAAGGCAGGGGGCGGCTTTGCTCTTCCCAGAGAAGGATGAAGGAGCCAGGGGTTGAGCAGAGAGGGGTTAGGGCAGGACGTGAAACTAAGAATGAGGTACAGGATGAAGACAGAACAAGAGGGACACCAAAAGGGCAAGGACAAGGGCTCTGAAGTCTTGATGGAATCAAGAAACAGGGTAGGAGAGGGGAGAGGGGACAGGATTGGACGTTGTGGCCCGAAGGTGGGACCCTGCGGTTGGATTGCAGAGATGGCTAATAGGCAGGAAATGACAAGGTCCAGGGTGTCTGCTGAAATAGGCTTTGGCCGGCAAGTAGACAGAAAACACATGGGAAGGCAAGAGTGCCTGGGGCGGGACAAGCTGTCCTGAGAAATGGAAGAGGCTGGCTGGAGAGGAAGCCTGTGGACAAGTGCACAAGGCCCAGGACCCTGGGGCAGAGGACGGAGCGGGACGGAATCATCTGCGACCCCACCCAGAATGGGGTGCAAGGCCACAGGGCAGTTTCAGGTAGGGGCTGTGCTCACCGTACCCAGGTAGTTCTTCGCGGCTTGAGATCACGATCGAGGGGCCCGATTTCCTCAAAGTTTCCAAATCCAGTGCTGGAGCCGCCGGGGCCACCCTGTGGAAGAGAAAATGAACACCACAGTAAGCCCAGAGAAAACCTTCGTCAAATCTTAGTCATGATCACAATGACCACATTCACCTAAACAACTTACGGTTTAGTGATGGCTGGGTCAGCGTCCTACAAGACACGACTGATCCGGGGAACCAGCGGTGTCTATATCGACAGAGTCCCCGGGAAACTGCCGAAGTCTTTCTAAAGATTAAAGACCCAGGGGCACCTGTCTGGCTCAGTCAGTAGAGCATGTGACTCTTACTTCAAGGTTGTGAGTCCAAGCCCCATGTTGGGTGTAGAGAGATTGCTTAAAAATAAATAAATAAAGGGAAAACACCTGGCTTCTGAGCCCCAGAAGGTACTTTCCCACTTCTCATCCTCTGAGACTGGACCCTGACCTGACCTGGGGCTCGCTGACCTTCAAAACACCTTGTCCAACCCTCTCATTTCCAAGACAGACTGGAAGGCGCAGGGAAGGGACATGGCAATTAGGGGTCTGCCAGGCCTGGACGTGGGGCCCTGGGACTCTTCACCCCACCACCCTCTCCTCTGTCCCTGCGGACGGACAAGGGACACAGATTCAGGGGGCAGTTTGATCACGCAGATCCCTGGGATATAATTTAGCAAATGTCGAAGTCTCAGGGCAGGAAGGACTCGATACTGTGTGCATTCAGGGTTAAGGGCGGGGCAGGACTATGAACAGAGCTCAATGCTGGGGCCCAGCCACGACAGGCAAAGGCCCTATGGGCCATGAAGGGCTAAGCGAGGGGAAGAGCCCCTTCAGGAGGTGGTCAGGTGCTTTTCTGGACAAAGTCTCAGCGGCCAGCTGAGCCGAGGGGAAACGTCTAGGGCCTCGAATACAAGGATACCGCCTTCCTGTGCACGAGCAAGATGCACGGAAAAGGGGGATCCAGAAAGATGGAAGGAACAGCCCTGGTGAAACAGAAGCCAATCTAAAGAAAAAAAAAAGATAACATAGGGACAAGAGTAACCAGGGGACCCCAAAAGAGAAAGCCTATATGACGCTATGTAATGTTTGGAACCTATACCACTCTATTCTAAAATTGGGAGGCTAGAAATCCCTCTAAGTACCTGCACCCTATATCTTAAGCTTTCCAAACACGTGGTAAAAAGCTCACAGACCAGAGACAGGCCCAGGACGACTCATCACAGTGTTATTTATAACAGCGGAAGAATGCACCTTCGGTGTCCCTTGCTGGGGGAACAGGTGAGTAAGTTATGACAGGTCTACAGGATGGAATGTGAAACAACCACCTAGAACCCCAAACTATAGAAAACTATGTGGCAACACTGAAAAATGCTTATAACGTAACATGCAATAAATTAAGAGCAAGCTTGTATGCTTGAGTGCTGGGTCCCTGTCTCCCAGTAGACTGACTGGGAGACAGGACAGGACCCAAGCGCAAGGCAGGAAGCTGGGAATTCCAAGGGCCTGGCTCTTGTGGGACAAATCCCAATCTGCTGTCCTGCTTTGGGTAAGCTGTGGGTGGCAGCAGGAGATGGCATCTCCCCACCCCCCCACCCCCACCCCCATGGCAATGACAAACAGGCTAGAGGGTGTTTTGTTCTTTGAGAACATCCTACTGCGAAATCCTTTTTTCTTTAGAAGTTTGGGATGGGGTGCTGGTCAAGGCCCAGGACTATGCAGTGATTCTGAAATATGGGAAATGTGTCGCCAGACCAACCGAAATGCTTAAATGGCTTGAAAGTGTACCTAAGGGGCGCCTGGGTGCCTCAGTCGGTTAAGTCTGACTTCAGCTCAGGTCAAGATCTCACAGTTCGTGAGTTCAAACCCCACTTCAGACTCTGTGCTGACCACTCAGAGCCTGGATCCTGCTTCGGGTTCTGTGTCTCCCTCTGTCTCTGCCCCTCCCACGCTCACATTCTCTCTCTCTCTCTCTCAAATAAATAAACATTTAAAAATGCTGGGGGAGAAAGGGGTAAGAGGGAGCACTAAGCCCGTGGAAGTCTCGGAGACAACCTCCACGGAGGCACAGAGGGAAATGGAGGACGAAGGGACTAGTCCAGAGAGAGCGGAGGCAGCAAAACTAAAAGCAAGTCATCCTCATGCGGGACAGAAGCCTGGAGGTTCAGGTTTCTTCAGGAAATGACTGCAGAAAGGGCAAAAATATTTTGATTCTGGGGATTACAACCCGGCTAAAGCAAACCTGAAGAACAAGCAGCTTCTCACGCCGGCTCTGGAGAGGACAGAGGTCCCTGGTGACCACATTCCCACTGCACTCCTCCTCGGGAACCATCCCTTGCTGCCAGCGAGCAGGCTGGCTGATTGAAAGAGCTGATCTGTGTGGATCCTCCAGTTCCCATTATTTCTCCTTAATATGTTACTTTGTCTGCTTTTTCCTTTCATTCACGAAGTCATTTGAGAATGACAGCTTTGGGGCACCTGGGTGGCTGAGTCGGTTAAGTGTCCAGCTTCAGCTCAGGTCATGATCTCACGGTTTGTGGATTCGAGCCCCATGTCGGGCTCTGTGCTGACAGCTCAGAGCCTGGAGCCTGCTTCAGATTCTGTGTCTCCCTCTATCTCTGCCCCTCCCCTGCTTGTGCTGTCTCTCTCTTCTATCAAAAACGTTTTAAAAATTAAATAAAAAAAAAGAGAATGACAACTTTGCAGGTTCGTGCTGTTATTGTAAGGGAATTTACATGTGTAGAGTTTTTGATTAGTTAGCTCAGCAGTGCGCTGATAAAGAGAACATGTTAGAGTGACATAAAGTAATCGACTTGAAAATAATTGTATGTATTACCTAATTCCTAGTGTAGCACTGGTTCAACAGGAACAAGTACATTTTACAACTGTAATGCTTCGGCCTTCTTTAACTCATCTTAATTACAGCTTTGCATGTTACTCTTATTTAATTTTTTTTATGTTTTTTATTTATTTTTGAGAGACAGAGAGAGACAGAGCGAGTAGGGGAGGGGCAGAGAGAGAGGGAGACACAGAATCCGAAGCAGGCTCCAGGCTCTGAGCTGTCAGCACAGAGCCCGACGTAGGACTCGAACCCACGAACCGTGAGATCATGACCTGAGCCAAAGTTCCCTCACTCAGACCACAGGACTTCAATTCTCAAAGAGCTGCCCAGAGGAGTCATCCTCACGTCCTCGGGAGGCTGCTAAGATCTCCTTTTACTCTAAATTAATCATCTCTTCCCTCATCATTTCCTTCTCCTGTGTGCCTCCGAGGAAACGAAGCCAGGGTGGTATGTTAGCCAGCTGCTAACCTTCAAATAGTACCTCAGCTCAGAGGGCTAACCTAACCCAAGGTCACAAACTGGGCAGCCTCCAGGCGCCGAGAAGTGCATACGTGGAGAAGAGAAAACAGGTGTGGACAGACGGATCTTCTCTTCCAGAAGCTCCCACCCTGTCTGAAACTCAGCTTTGGGATAGCAAGTTCGGGCCCCAGGTTGCCAAATCTCCTGATTTTTGGAAAAAAGAAAGAAATGTCTTGAATTTAAAATGTTGGCAACCAATCCAGATAAAAAGGAAGGTTTTGCAACTTCTGAAATTCAATAGTTTTTAAATTCCAGAGAGCTCAAATAAAAAACATAAATAAAAAAAATTTTTTAAAAGGGATGCCTGGGTGGCTCAGTCGGTTAAGCATCCGACTTCAGCTCAGGTAATAATCTCGCGGTTCATGGGCTCGAGCCCCACATCAGGCTCTGTGCTGACAGCTAGCTCAGAGCCTGGAGCCTGTCTTCAGATTCTGTATCTGTCTCTCTCTCTGACCCTCCCCTGCTTGTCTCTCCCTATCTCTCAAAAATAAATAAAAAACATACAAAAAAATTTAAATTCCAGAGAGCCCAGAAAGTGCCTGAGGGGCAGCCCGTGACAGGGAATGCGGCCTGGGTAAGACATGGCCTCTTGGCTTGTATAGAAGCTTTCTCTTGAGGGAGGGAAAAATCCTGCTGACTAGGAAAAAGCTGAAAAACCGTAAAATCCCTCAGATTAAAAACCAAAGTCCAGGGTCACCTGGGTGGCTCACTCGGTTGAGTGTCTGACTTCGGTTCAGGTCATGATCTCACGGTTCATGAGTTCGAGCCTCGCGTCGGGCTCTGTGCTGACAGCTCAGAGCCTGGAACTTGCTTCATATTCTGCATCTTCCTCTCTCTCTGCCCCTCCCCTACTTCCCACTCGTGCTCTGTTTCTCTCTCACAAAAATCAACATTAAAAAATTATTTTTAATTGACAAAAATAAACTAAAATACCCAAAGCCCAGAAAACAGAACCCTGCTGCCCCAGGTGGACAGAAGTGTGCTGGGGTACCCCCATGGGATCTTCTCAGACACTTTTATATCTGTGCCCTCAGCTGGGCCTCACCTCCAGCTCAAAGGAGACAGCTGTGATAACGCCTCCTCCCTCACCAGGCTCATCTGCACTCTATCTCACCAGAAAAGTCCGCTGGGGCTTAGCCCAGGAGGCTGAGCCCAGGGCACTGGCAGGGTGCCAGTGAATACTGGCATTTTGGGAGGAAGTGACACGTGCATCCCATGGAGAGGAGGACCCGGACACCCTACTTACTGGTGAGCAACCGCCAGTTTCCAGAGGCTGAAGCAAGACCGTGCTCCTCAAGCCCTCCCTAGAGACTGGTCTTCCAGGTGGGTGTGGGCCACCTCTAGGCAGGTATTTTAGGAATGCAAGAGAGTTTCCTCTGCCTGTCCCCCAAAACTGCCTTCAACCAGTTCCCAGCCTTCCATCCTACAGTCAGAGCTCAAGACTAAAACCCAAACACACTCAGGGAGAAGGATAGGGCCCACCATTGAATACTAAGATACAGGGACGCCTGGGTTGCTCAGTTGGATGAGCGTCCAGCTTCGGCTCAGGTTATGATCTCATGGTCCATGGGTTCAAGCCCCATGTCAGGCTCCGTGCTGCCAGCTCAGAGCCTGGAGCCTGTCTTCGGATTCTGTGTCTCCCTCTCTCTCTGACCCTCCCCTGCTCATGCTGTCTCTCTGTCTCTCTCAAAAATAAAATAAAACATTAAAAAAAATACTAAGATACAAAAACAAGGCTGAGTCCTTCCAAAAGAGGGCTTTTCTGGGGGCAAGGAGTTGGGGTCTAGGAAAGACTGGGAGACGAGAGACAGGCTGTTCAGGAACCTGTCCAAACATTTGTCAGCATAGAGTCACATGTGCCTTCAGGAGCTGCCACTGAGGCCTCCTGCCACTGACGGCTCAGTAGAGTGTTTATTTCTTTTGGAGAGAGAGAGAGAGAGAGCACGTGCGAGCAGGGGAGAGGCAGACACTGAACCCAAAGCAGACTCCAGGCTCTGAACTGTCACCACAGAGTCAGACTCAGGACTCGAACCCACCAACAGCGAGATCATGACCTAAGTCCAAAGTCAGACGCCCAACTGACTGAGCCACCCAGGCGCCCCTTGAATGGGCTCAATATAAAAAAGACCTCTGCAAAGGCTAGCACCCCTGGCTCTCTGATTTGGCCTTCTAAGTATACCACTGTCTTTGCCTGCCTCTGGAGGGCACCAAACCCCCAGCCTAGGAGCCCCCCAGACCAGTCCTGCCCCGCTGAGCTGTGAGCCTTTATGAGCAAGCAAAGCGGTAAGTGGGGAAAACCTGGCCAGGCAGCCAGGCCACTTTTACCTGAAGCCACATGACCAGGGGCAGTTCCGAGAAGTTCTTGCAGGGGTTAGTGGCATAATAGAGCCACCAGAACATGTGGGCATCCTTGCGGACAGTCACATAATCCCATACTTCCTTCCCCTCCTCTGCAGGCCAGTCAATGACTGTTCCTGAAACAGAAGCACAATATGATTTTCCTGAAGAATGTCAACCATGCAGGTAAATCCCAAGGCTGTAGAAATGGCCGTGCTAAGCTAGAGATGATGTGGTTCGTATTTTTGGCAATGTACTCACTCTAATGTACTGTGGAGATAAGGAAAAGACTTCAGTTGTGAGAAAACAAACCGAACTTAACAGTCATACAGAAGGTTGGGGGCTTTCACTTTTTCCTCTGCACCTTCTGTCATATTTGAATTTTTAACAGGAAGCATGAAACGCTTTTATAATTCTGTTGGTTTTTTTTTTAACTTTATTTATTTTGAGATAGAGAGAGATAACAAGTGGCGTAGGGGCAGAGAGGCGAATGAGAGCAGGCTCCACACTGATAGCAGAGAGCCCAAAGTGGGGCTTGAACGCACGGACTTTGAGATCGTGACCTTAGCCGAAGTCAGACACCTAACCAACTGAGCCACCCAGGCGCCCCTACAATTCTGTTTTGGAAAGACAAACAGATTTACATTTTGGGGGGAAAAAGGAAAAATCTCAAAATGCAAAAGGCTGGCTTTTCTATCTCATTTAATATATTATTGAAGAGGTATCCCAAATTAGAGGGACCAGTATCCACTATACTGTGTTGGGGGAACTGTTAGCTTTTGTGAAGGAAAAAAAATGTAACTCCTATTAAACAATTTTTTTATGTTTTTTGTTTGTTTTTTCTTTACTTTTTGAGAGAGAGAGGGAGAGAGCGAGCGAGAAACTCCAAAGCAGGCTCAGCACAGTCCATGCAGAGCTGGGCATGGGGCTCAAATTCACAGAGCTGAAACCAAGGGTCAGACGCTTAACTGACTGAGCCACCCAGGTGCCCCCCAAAATGTAGGTCCTTACTTAAAATAAATTTCAAGTGGAGAAAGTATCAATTCTAAAATTTGGATATTAAAAATAATACAAAAATACAATTGAATGTTTTTCTGGATGGGGAAATGATGTAAGCATATGCCTGAGACTATAAAGAAAAATATCAACAGAGCTGAGGACAGAAACTTGTTACGTTTTCTGTACAATAAAATTCATGCACATCAAAAATAAAATTAAAAGGCAAACAACAAAGAAAGATCTGTGACAAATACGAAAATCAGCAATTTTCCTTACTTGTGTGATCAATTTAAAAAAGGAAGATCCTGGGGTGCCTGGGTAGCTCAGCTGGTTAAGCATCTGACTCATGATTTTGGCTCAATCTCATAGTTAGTGGGTTTGAGCCCCAAGTCGGGCTCTACATTAACAGCTTGGAGGCTGCTTGCGATCCTCTCTCTCTCCCTCTCTCTCTATCCCTTCCCTGCTCTCGGTCTCTTTCAAAATAAATTTAAAAAGAAAATAAAAAAGAAAGATCCTAATAGGTAAGTGGGTAAAGTCTGTGAGGAAATCATTTATGAAAAAGAAATTCAAAGTCTTACAAATATGTGAAAAAAAGGGTTAACATCACTAATATTCAGCTATGAAAATTAAAACGATATGAGATCACTAAAAAGATCTTTGCTTATTTGATAGACAACAAAGTAACGACTGGTGCTCAGTGTCTACAAAGAGGAGACCAGCTCTCAGCACTGTTGGCAAGGGTGTCCTCAGCATCACTTTTTGGGAAGGCAGTTTGGCTTTCCAAATATCAAAAGAAAGATATTGCCCAGATTAAAAGCCATATATATACATGTACATCCTTCATTCCCGCAGCTCCAATTTTCCTTAGTTATCTTTGTAGCCATCTGCACGATATGTATCAGAAAAGGGTAAGTTATGTACATTTTCCATGTCACCTTTGCTAAAGTAACAACTCTCAACTTACAGTTGTTTTTCTCAAATACCCTCTGCACGTAAAGAAAAAAAAAAAGGCTAAAGTCCAAAGATGACAGATGATGAGAGGTGACCCTGGATGATGGGCATTTCCTGCCTTCTACTTCCTCTTTTCTTAAACTTCAAGCCCCCGTGACAAGGAGTACAAAAACTGATCTCAAAAAGAAGAGAAGGGAGTAGATGAGGAGACGAAGGGGTTTTGTAACTGATTAAGAAAACCAGAAAGTGGCTTGAGGAGCAGAACAGAATGGCTAGATCACAGATGTGGCTGGAAGACTTCAGATACAAGTGACAGAAGATCACACACTCTCCTGGAAATCTCCTGGAAAACAGATACGGCCTGGGTCCCTTTTGACTTAACGCCTGGCACTCCTCCCTTCCCTGGCAGTGAGCACTGCTAAAATTTATAGGGAGCGGGAGTACCAACCTATATGGCAACATTTCCCAGACCCAAGCTGGAAGGCCAGAGCATCCCCAGTTACACAAGGGAAGAGGAGGAATGTTGAGCAACCCGCCTAAGGTCACAAGGCAAGTTTGTGGCCAGTTCGAGTTCTCAGATCTTGATTCAGACCACAAGCCATTTTGCTGAAGGATTGAAAATCAATTTGCAAGTCATTCCTATTAAACACTAATTTGTTTTTGCCCCAAAGAATCGCAGTGAAGGGAGAGGTTATCCTGTCCCATTCAAGTTAGAGAGAGAGAAAGGCCTTATCTCAATGAAACGTCCCATTCGAGGTAGGATTTTTCAGGGCCCTTTGGATCACACGTTTCACTCAAAAGAAAAAGTCCCCATAACCCCATTTAGGAGCCAATCACGCAGGAAAAGGGAGGTGGATTTAGGATCGTGGAAACCTCACCCATGAGCAGTTTCCCCAACTCAAGTATTTAACACAACTGCTCCAACCTAGGCGTAGGGAAGACAGGAGCACCAGACCACTCAGAGCCAGAAAGGGGTAGAAAAAACACTTAGCATGTTATTTTAAAAAAGAAAAAAAAAAAGTGAGGTCCTAAAGCAGTTTGATCACGGAAGGTAGAAACTGGGCGAAAGAGATTGGCTCTAAAAGGCACAAACCACTGACAGACTCTCTTCCTGGAGAGAGGAGGATGCACCGGCCGCTGATGCACCTTTTGCCCGAACCTACCGGTACTCAGGCCCAGCTGCAACAGCAGCAGCAGCACCACAGGCGAAGTCCCCGGCGCCAGCTCCATGGCGAATACAGGGCTGCGGCATCAGCCCAAGGCTGAACCCCGCGCCCCACCACGTGACGGCGGTGGGTGGGGCCTGGCTCCGACTGGGGCGTGGGCGGGGCGTGGGCGGGGCGAGGCTGCTGGTGTCCCACCCGCGCTCTCCTGAGCCCCGGGACCGCCAGTCCGGCTGCGGCTCTTCGGGTGCTCTGTCTGCACCGCTGCATCCGCCGTTGCCATTTTGGGGACAGATCAGAGAGGTTGAGGCGTTTAATGCGTTTGACATGGGTCGTGGGACAGGACTGAGACGCTGCAGAGAAATAACGACGAGAACCATCCTTCCTGTCCCGCTCCTGTCTTCCCTCCCCAGCAACAGGCCTGACGTTTCAAAACCTACTGCATCTACCTCCAACCACCTGAAGCCTGAACCTGCCGGTCGTTGATAACTGCGATTCCATTCTCATAGACTTATCTTTAAAATTACTTTAACTACAAAATTGCATGTATTATGAACATTTTGGAAATTAAAAAAAATTAGGTCCTACAAAACAAACCATGGTTGGCATTTGGGATATATTTTTCTCTGGTCTTCATCATTTTAAGTACAATAATACTAAATTCTGTTTTTTTATGTTGATAATTTGTCATTAGCATCATTCTGTGTTAACATTGTCTTCACAAGTCATTTAATTTTTTAATTTTTTAAACTTTTTAAAATTTATTTTTAAAGTTTATTTTTGAGAGAGAGAGTGTGTGAGCGGAAGAGGGGCAGACAGAGAGGGAGGGATAATCTCAAGCAGGCCCTGTGCAGTCAGTGCAGAACCAGATGTGGGGCTCGAACTCACAAACTGTGAGATCATGACCTGAGCAAAAATCAAAAGTTGGTCGCTTAACCCCCGGGCACCCCACAACAGTCATTTTAAAGAGGGAATTACAGGTTTTGGAAGGGGAAAAGAGGAAAAGAATGGTAGGAATTTTGTGTGTGTGTGTGTGTGCGCGCGTGTGTGTCTGTCTAAAAGCTAGTTTCCTGGTAGAGGAAAGAGGATAATACAGGGACAGAATGAGAGTCAGGCTACTGCCACATATTCTATTTCAAATGTGCACATGACAAAAAATGAAACAAAACCAAAATCCATGTGACAACTCCTTTTCCCGCTTCCCTCTCTATCCCTCTCCCCCTGCTTCTCGTAAATGGACAGATGTTTTTTTATCTGCAGCCTTGTGAAATGACAGTCTTGCCAGTGATGGGCAAGCACAGTGAGATTTGGGCCAGAGAATTGAATTAGGCAACTGAGTTCTCTGGGGTGGTCTGAGCATGTGTAAACAGCCATAAGGAGGGTATCTGGGATAAGCCTCTAGAGAAACATTTGAAAGATATATATACAAGTTACACCCTTAATGAAACAGAAATAACTGTGTCACAAACATTATTTTAAGCTTTTCCTATCCAAAGCTTCTCCGTTGGGGATGCCTGAGTGGCTCAGTCAGGTGAGCATCAGACTCTTGATTTCGGCTCAGGTCATGATCTCAAGGTTTATGAGACAGAACCCTGTGTCGGACTCCACACTGAGCATGGAACCTGCTTAGGTTTCTCTCTCTCTCCTCTCTCTCTCTCTCTCTCTCTCTCTCTCTGGCCCTCTCCCCTGCTCATGGGTGCGCTCTCTCTCTCAAGAAAAAAATTTTTTAAACATTAAAAAAATAATAATAAAACTTCCAAGTTGGTCTCTGTAACCAGAGCTTCAAATAGTCTTAGCCATTCCATGATAGTTAGACTTTACGGATTTCATGTTTTCATTGCAAAAATAAAGCTATAGTAAATATAGTTTTCCATATGGTATTTTTCATATTTGGATTATTTCTCTAAAATAAAATAGAGGTGAAACTATTGCATAAAAGTCGACAAACATTATTATGTAACTTTAAAGCATGCGATGGGTTTATATGGTAGATATGATGGAGATACAGGTAAGGGCCAGGGGACAGCCTGATGAAACAATGGTGTAAAACCAACTAGAAACTAGGCTGCACCCTGAGGGATAAACAGACATTGACAGGGAAGGAGCATAAGGTAATTTCCTGAAGTAATGGTAATGTTGTATATAGGTGTGTTGAATAAATAAAATACAACTGAGTAAGATTTTTTTTTAAAGTTTTACTTACTTAAGTAATCTCTACCCTCTACGTGGAGCTCGAACTCACGACCCCGAGTTGAAGAGTCCCACACTCCTCCAACAGAGCCAGCCAGGCACCCCTCAACTTAGAAAAATTTTAAAGATCTTATTAGCTGTATTCAATGATTCATGAATCTGGCAGCATACCGTCTAGCAGATAGAAAGAAAGGGGATCCAAGGAGCTGTACAAAATGGGAGACTTTTGTAGGCAGAAACCTCTAGACAAGGAAGTTACCAACAAAAGAAAGGATTGTTTCAGGCAAAGCCTTTCTTAGGGAGTGGGGGTGGGGTTATCAAGTAGATTAGTTAACTAAGCTGACCAGGAGATTCTAGTTTGACTACTAAAGATCATATTCCTGGGGCACCTGGGTGGCTCCGTTGGTTAAGCGTACGACCCCAGCTCGGGTCATCATCTCTGCAGTTTGTGAGTTTGAGCCCCAAGTTGGGCTCCGTGCTGACTGCTCAGAGCCTGGAGCCTGCTTCAGATTCTGTCTGCCTCTCTCTCTCTCTGCCCCTCCCCCACTCATGCTGTGTCTGTCTCTCACAAAAATAAATAAACATTAAAAAAATTTTAAAAGATAAGATCAAATTCCTGAGGTACCTGGCTGGCTCAGTCAGTAGATCTTATGACTCTTAATCTCAGGGTTGTGGGCTTGAGCCACACCTAAGGTGTAGAGATTACTTAAAAATAAAATCTTGGGGGGCACCTGGGTGATTCAGTAGGTTAAAGGTCCAACTTTTGATTTCGGCTTAGGTCATGATCTAATGGTTTGTGGGAGCCTGCTTGGGATTTCTCTCCCTCTCTCTCTGTCCCTCTCCCCCCAATTGATTTTTGACAAAGGTTGTTTTTGGGGAGCAAGAATTCTTGCCCTCTCAAAGGACCTTCTAGCTGATATATGTATGTATGTATGTATATATATATATATATACACACACACATATACAGATTAACAGGAGAAAATCAAATGTAATAGCGTACATACGGGGAATCCACAGACATGGAAATTCCAGAGACATGCAAAATGAGGTACATATGTCATCCTGAACTGAGGACAAAGGCGTGAGGGTCTGGAACTTCAGGGGTAAGGACTAAGAAGAAGAGAAAACAAAAGGTAATTAGATGTTTGCCCTGCCATACAGATGGGTCACTCAGATAAAATTGGTCTCTGCTAATAACCCTTATTCTGAGAAAGACCCCCAACTTAGATACTTCCATCTAGTTAAAAGAGGGGCAAATTTTCTCTTGAGCCCATAGGATCTTGATTGCCTTCAGCTCAAAATAATCTTCATGTGGCCCATCTTGGGGTGACCTGTGTCCTCAGTGTCTACAGTTCAAAAACAATTCAAGGGAGGAAACATAGCCTTTTCAACAGATAGTGTTAGAGCCATTGGATATCCAGAGGCAAAGAAAAAGGACCTCAATATAAGTCTCACATCTTATAAAAAAAAAAAAAGATAACTCAAAATAGACCACAGACTTCAATGTAAAATATAAGCATTTGTGGGGGAAAGGAGAAGAGAAAATTTGGAACATAGTGCCAGGCAAAGAGGCACCAAATTATCAAAAGATACCAAGCACATGACTCACAAAAGGAAAAACTGATAAACTGGACCTCATTAAATTGGAAAACTTTTGCTTTATGGAAAGCCCTGTTAAGAAAATGAAAAAACAAACTACAGAGTGGGAGTAAATGTTTGCAAACCCCACATCTAACAGAATAGTAGTAGTAGTTTCTAGAGTATATAAAGAACTCCCAAAAGTCAACAGTAAGAAAAAGCCAGCAATCCACACAGAACACGGATAAAAGACTTGAAGGGATATTTCACTGAAGAAGATAGCAGATAAGCACAGGGAAATGTGTTTAACATGACTAGCCGTTAGGGAAATGCAAATTAAAACTATGAGAGATCACTACACATCCGTCAGAAAGGCAGAAATGAAAAGCAACAGCAGCAATGCCAATGTGCGGCCAGATATGGAGACATGGGATCACTTCGTGCATTGCAAGTGGGAGTACGGAATGGTGCAGATACTCCGAGAAACAGTTTGGCGATGTCTTGAAAAACTAACCAGGCTGACTATCGTATGGCCCAGCAATTGCAGTCCTGGGCGTTTATCCCAGAGAAATGAAGACTTATGTTCCCATTAAAAAAGAAAAATCTGTAAATAAATGTTTATGGCAGCTTTATTTGTAATAGCCCCAAACTAGAAACAACCCAAATGGCCTTGAACAGAGCCAACAGCCTGTTAATAGCAAACCAAATGGTTAAACAAACTGGTTCATCCGGGCCGGGGAATGCTATTCCGCCATAACAGGGAGCAAGCTGTGGATACACACCACAGCCTGGATGACTCTCCGGAGAGCTCTGCTGGGGGAAACGAAAGCCGAGTCATGATTTCACTCATATAACATTCTTTTTCTTAATGTTTGTTTATTTTTGAGAGAGAGAGACAGAACAAATGGGGGAGGAGAGAGAGAGAGAGAGACAGAATCTGAAGCAGGTTCCAGGCTATGAGCTAGCTGTCAGCACAGAGCCTGACACGGGGCTCAAACCCACAAACCGTGAGATCATGACCTGAGCTGAAGTTGGACTCAACTGACTGAGCCAGCCAGGCGCCCCTGAAAATAATTTTTAAAGGAATTTCTCTAGGAAACATTAGCATGTAACTTGTAAGGCATTTAAACAATTGGCTAACAATGCCAATGACATAAGGCCTTCTATTCGTTTTTTTCTTTTATGCTTATTTATTATTTTTGAGAAAGAGAGAGAGCACGCGCTAGAGAGAGCGTGCACACATGCGTGCCTAAGCGGGGGAGGGGCAGAGAGAGGATCCAAAGCGGGTCCTGTGCCTCCAGCAGAGAGCCCTATGCGGGGCTCCAACTCATGAACAATGAGATCATGACCTGAGCCCAAGTCAGAAGTTCAGCAGACTAAACCATCCAGGTGCCCCAAGCCTTTCTGTTCTTATGTACTGATATAAATGAACAAGTTTTCTCAGGACTTTACATCTTAAAAACAAAAAATCGATCTAGAATCAGTGTGGAGCCCTGTCTTATTTAGCAATATTCATCCAGAAAGACTTGAGTAAAAAAAAAAAAAGCTCCATCTATTTCGTTAATAGATATCTTTCCGTGTCCATTTTACTTTTCCTGTTTAATAATTATGTACCAAAATGTGTGATGTTTTATGCTATTTTAATCAATTGTTTACCACTCATAACAGTAATGATAACTCAATCAGAAGACGTACAGCATTATGGCTACAGGAAAATTAAATTTACAAAAAAAATTTTTTCAGTGTGTCCACTGACTACAAGTATTAGCATTTATTAGTCCAGTAACCTTGGGTTACTTAATCTGAACTTTTTTTAATCTTCGAAATGGGAATATTAATAATTCATAATTCATATCTCTGTCATGAAAACTAAAGGAATTCATTTACTATGTGAGAGAATGGAATGGAAACTTGAACGCTGTACACTTTATGATTTACTTACCTGGCAGTTAATAAGGGGACTATTTCTACACTTTAAAATATGGATGGTGGTAACGTCTTTAAATTCCCCTAGGCACATGTAAAGGAATGCTTAATGGTTTTATTTTAACACGTCGATATTTACAATATACTAGGAATTACATCTTTTCCAACTCTTTACCATGAAAAATTTTGTCAACTGAATGTATTGGGAATAACTAATTCTTTTCCATCTGTAAGCAAATATCTTTGAAGACAACTACTGAGAAGTGCTTGTTTATCCAGAGAGTTGCCTAACCCTGCATAGCGCTCGGCGGGAAAAGAATAAAGGCATTTCACTTATATGCTTCCCTAGCCCAGCGATGAACAAAATTGAATCGAATCAACCCAGCTCCGCGTTCCTGCCGGTCACGGAGCCTGCAGTAGCCCCTGGCAGCCAATAGGGGGCCCCCGTTAAAGGCCGCAGGGGCCGCGCACGCCTCTCGGTAGCCCTGTGGTGTCTCTCGGCTTCCGTTGAGCGACGGGCAAGATGGCGGCCTCCGAGACGGTTAGGCTACGGCTTCAATTTGATTATCCGCCGCCAGCTACCCCGCACTGCACGGCCTTTTGGCTTCTCGTCGACTTGAACAGATGCCGAGTGGTCACGGATCTCATTAGTCTCATCCGCCAGCGCTTCGGCTTCAGTTCTGGGGCCATCCTGGGCCTCTACTTGGAGGGGGGGCTTTTGCCCCCAGCCGAGAGCGCGCGCCTGGTACGGGACAACGACTGCCTCAGGTGCGCGAGGCGCAGGGCTGGGGGTGGCGGGGTGGGCGGCGGGCCGGCGACGCGCCTGCGCACGTCCGGGGCGCTTCGGGCCTCTGGAGGCCGCGCGTGGGTGAGGAGTGGGGAGTGGGCGCGGGGTGGGGCTGTCAAGCTGCGCATCCGTGAGCCGGGGGGATGCTGATTGGTCTAGGCCGGCGCATTCTTTCCGGAGTGTCCTGGGCAAGTGGCTCTTGGGCCACACTTGGAAAGACAGTGATCCAGAGCCTGGGCCGGGCGCCTGGTTCTTGCAGCCCTGATGCAGCAAGCACATGCTTAGCCAGACACGGTGTTACACGCGCGTGGTGCGGCTGTGCCTGAGACCCGGCCTTCCCCTGGCGGCTGGCAAGGTCAGGTGCAGGGGACCCCGGCAACTAGAACGACCCTGTTTTCTTCAAAGCGTGCAGCTTGCCCAGGGTTAGTAAGCTCCCGCCAGATCTCCTGAGACTTGCGGTGTCATTCTTGTCTCACCTGGGTGTTTCATGGTTCATTTAAGTGGGTGTTTGGGACCTTTTTGGGTTGTGAATTGGAAAACAGTTTTAAGTATGCTTTAAGCAATTAAAATTTAATACAATGAAATACAAGTTGTTCAATTTAAAAAAATGATACTGAGGGGCGCCTAGGTGGCTTAGTCAGTTGAGCGACTGACTCTTGATCTTGGCTCAGGTCATGATCTCACAGTCCTGAGATCGAGCCCGGAATAGGGCTCTCGGCCGAGAGTGCAGAGTCTACTTGGGATTCTGTCTCTCCCTCTCTCTCTTTGCCCTTTCCCTGCTCGCGCGCGCTCTCTCTCTCTCTCTCAATAAACTAATAAATAAATACAATTAAAAAATGATACAGAAGGGAGTATCCAGGAGCCATTGTGGTATGAATTGCCCACGTGTGGTTGATTTATCTCAATAAAATGATAAGACATGATCATTTCAGTTTGGATTCTTATCTTGCACGAATTTTTTCAGGGCTGCCTTTCAAAGCTTCAGGTACAATGCGATAATTCTAGAGTTGTGAACAAGGCTGCTTCCTCTGCTTGCTCTTTGTCTTCTTTTCCTTAGAGCACAGCAGATTCATGAGATTTCTTCAGAACATCAGGGAATTCAGTTTGGAACAGTTACTACATCTTTGTGTGTGTGTCTTAAAATTGGGAATGCTGAGGGGCTCAGCATCCCTGAGCCTGGGTGGCTCAGTCGGTTAGGTGGCCGACTTCTTCGGCTCAGGTCATGATCTCAGGCTTTATGGGTTCGAGCCCCGCATCGGGCTCTGTGCTGACAGCTCAGAGCCTGGAGCCTGCTTTGGATTCTGTGTCTCCCTATCTCTCTCTCTCCCTCCCCTACTCATGCTATTTCTCTCTGTCTCAATAATAAATAAAAATATTTAAAAAAATTTTTTTTATCAGGAATGCTGCGATTTACTAATAATGTTTAGTTGTTTCTAAAGACAATCTGAAATAGTTCACATTTCAGAAAGAGGTTTTTTTCCTTTTTATTCACCGAAATAGCTTTCCGTTATTTCTGCAATTCAGGGACTACGTAAATGTCACAGTTCTCAAGACTGCACCCCCTCCTATTAAGTTCACTTTCTGAACTATCCCCTGCCTAACGAATTAATAACTTGCTGCTCACTAACTGCAGTTTTACCTCAATTAAGGAATCACCTGGGAATTACACTCTTTATAATGAAGTTAACAATGTCAAAAGCAAATGATGACAGCCGTTCTAAGAAATAAATACAGCACAATGGCAAACCAAATCCCCCCTGAACACTTCAAAGGCATAATTGTGTGTGGTAAGAAATATCTCTGCAACGGGCTTCAGTGGGGCAGACCTTAGGGGAAAAATTGAATTTGTAAAACTTTTGTATGTTTCTGCAGTTTCCTGTTTTCAGTCATTCTCTCTTCCCCTAGCAGAGCTACAGAAGAAAGCCTCGTGTCTTTTCTTAAAGGCTCCTAATGTTGTTGGAATAGACCAAAATAACTAGTTTCATGTTTTTGTGTATTACCTTCTTGTGCGATGCAGGCAGTCGGCCTGGATAATTATACTAGATTGTGCTGCTAAGTGCAGGAGACAGCTGAGGAGGGAGAGATCTTCATGAAACACAGGTGGTCGGGGAATTTTGCAGTACCTTGAAGGACATGTAGAAAAGGAAATGTTGGGTAGCCCAGGACGGCTGTAGATACGAAAGCTAGCGTAACTCGGTGAAGAGGAGCGTCTGGCCGCAGAAGGGTTCTGTAGGGCCTGCTGGGAGAACTGAGTCCAGTGGGGACAGGTGAGCTGGGGGTCCTTGCAAGGCCTGGGGGATTTCTCCGCACTGCTACGCCATGGCCATTTCCTCACGGCCCATTCTCTTAAGCCCCCACTTCATCTGCTTTGGCAGATGAAAAAAATTTATACTTCAAAATAGCGCAAGGTAAACAGTCCCTTATTTCTCTTCTCACATACTCTTCCCATACCCCACTTTCTAGAAGTATCCTCAGTTAAGTTTGGGCTCTATCTTCCTGGATTTTTTTCCATACACATGCAAACATACTTTAAATACACATGCCATTATAATACATATATTGCCCTGCACCTTTTTTATTAAATTTTATTTTAGAGAGAGAAAGCGAGTGCCAGTGGGGGAGGGGCAGAGAGAGAGAGAGCCGGGAAAGGGCAGGGAGAGTGGGAGAGAGAGAATCTCTAGCAGGCTGCACATTGCCAGTGTGGAGCCCAACGGGCTCGAACTCATGAATCATGAGATCATGACCATAACTAAAATCAAGAGTTAGATGCTTAACTGACTGAGCCATCCAGGCACTCTGAGGGAGAGAGAGAATCTTAAGTTCTGTGCTGAGCAAGGAGCCCAATGTAGGACTCGGACCTCATGACCCTGGGATCATGACCTGAGCCAAAATTAGGAGTCCGACGCTCAACTGGCTGAGCCAGCCAGGTACCCCTGCACCTCACTTTTTTACCTAACATATCTTGGGTATCTTTTATCTTAGTGTATATAGTAAGTGATGTACATCATTTTTTTTTATTTTAAATTTATTTAAAAATTTTTTTTAAATTTTAGAGTACATGAGCTGGTGAGAGGGGCAGAGGGAGAGGGAGAGAGAGAATCTTAAGCAGATTCCGTACTCAGTGTGGAGCCCAACACAGGGCTCAATCCCATGACCCTGGGATCCTGACCTGAGTCAAAATCAAGAGCATGAGCCACCCAGGTGCCCTTATGTGATTCTTTTCAATGCCACGTAGTATTCTTTTACACGACATGTAAATTTATTTAACCAACCTCTTACTAGTGGATGTTATAATAAACATACCATAAACTGGGTACCTTATAAACAACAGAAATTGGAGCACCTGGGTGGCTCAATTGGTTAAGCTTCCAACTTTGGCTCAGGTCATGATCTCGAGATTCATCAGTTCGAACCCTGTGTAGGGCTCTGTGCTTACAGCTCTGAGCCTGGAGCCTGCTTCGGATTCTGTTTCTTCCTTTCTTTCTCTGCCCCCCCCCCCCCGCTCGTGCTCTGTCTCTCTCTCAAAAATAAACATTAAAAAATAAATTTAAATTAATTTCTTACCGTTCAGAGACTGGGGAGTCCAAGATCAAGGTAGCAGCAGATTTGGTGCCTACTGAGGCTTGCTTTCTGGTTCATAGATGGCCCCTTCTCACTGTGCCTTCACATGGTAGAAGGGACTAGAGAGTGTTATAGGGTCTCTTGTAAGAGCACTAATCCCGGTCATGAGGGGTCCATGCTCATGACCTCCACACCTTCCCAAGTCCCCACTTCCTAATCCCATCACATTAGCGGCTAGGATTTCAACATGAATTTTGTGGGGACACAAACACTTAGACCATGGCAGTTTTGTTTGTTTTTTAAGTAATTTCTACATCCAACGTGGGCTCAAAGTCCCAACCCTGAGATTGAGAATCACATGTTCTACCAATAGAGTCGGCCGGGCGCCTCCCCCCACCCCCCCAGCTGATTTCTGGTTTCCCCTGGCAGACACTGCAGGGAGTGCTTTTGTGAGTCTTGTGCTTGAGCAGTGACTCTGCAGGAAGAGGTACTTCTTGGTCAGATTAAAAAAAATTTTTTTTAATTTTTTAAAATTTAGTTTTGAGAGACAGAGAGATAGTGCGAGCAGGAGAGGGTCAGAGAGAGAGGGAGACACAGAATCCAAAGCAGGCTCCAGGCTCTGAGCTTGTGTCAGCACAGAGCCTGATGCAGGGCTCGAACCCACGAACCACCAGATTATGACCTGAGCCCAAGCCAGACGCTTAACCGACTGAACCACCCAGGCGCCCCCAGATTTTAAAATTTAAAATACTGTCACACTGGCCTCCAGAAGAGTTGTACAGGTCTGTATTTGTGCCAACAATACAGGAGTTCTTTTTTTCCAGTATTGCGTGAAAGGGAAGAGAGCAGCGGGATTAAGAATTCAAGGTCTGGAGTCAGAACCCTGGCCTTGCGTCATGACTCATTAGCCATGTCTCCTTGGTCAAGTTGCTTTATCTCTCTGAAGGTGATAATGCCATCGCCAGACGGGAGGGAGGCTGCAGGGAACAGAGGGGACCCAAAGAGACTGCAGCTTTTCCTGTTTACTCTCCTTGTTGAATTTCACCGCCATCTGATGGGACACACTGATGAAAAGCCCATCAACTCCTGCCCTGGGAGGACCCACAACATTTACCACATTAACAAAACTTAGGGTTAACATTTGGATCCCACTTGCTCTGAGTCTGGCACTGCCCTAAATATATATGAAAGCTCATCTGAGTATTAAAACTATTAGCACTATCCGCATTTTCACAAATGAGGAAGGTCGAGGTAAATTTAAAGTGCAGAACAAGGATTCGAACCCAGTCACTTTGGCCTTGGCCAAAAGTGTGTGGCGGGCAGTGGGGTCAGGCGGTGCAGTTGGACGTGCTTTACTTCTGTGTAATAGACTCCTAGGAGTGAAATTGCACATTTTGGGGGCGCCTGGGTGGCTCAGTTGATTGAGCATCCGAATTCGGCCTGTTTCATGATCTTGTGGTTCGTGGGTTCGAGCACCACAGCAGGCTCACTGCTATCAGCACAGAGCCAGTTTTGGATCCTCTGTCTCCCTCTCTCTGCCCCTTCCTCCCCAAATAAATAAACATTCAAAGAAAGAAAATAAATTGCACATTTAAAGGAGACAACTTGGGGCATTTGGTGGCTCAGTCTAAAGAACATGTAACTCTTGATCTTGGGGTTTGAGTTCAGGCCCCACAGGGGGTGTAAGAGTTTACTGAAATAAATACATCTTAAAAAATAAAAAGGGAGCACCTTGCATTTTGATACTATCACCTAGCTTGCCCTACAGAGAGTTTGCATGAACAGTGGAGAGTCTGTTTTAGAGATTTCTTGGAATTAAATCTCTTTCATTGCTAATTGCATAGGTAATTCACTTCTCTTTGTACAAGGATGGCTAGATTTGTTGTCTGTGATCCAAGTAGGGAGATGAAGGACATTGCCAGGGAAAGTGCATACCCTGATAGGAATTGGTCACTCAGCAGACCCAGGTGAACCGTTTCTTATTCTCTGGGATGCATTTCGTCTCTAGTCTTATGTGTTCCAAACAGAAATGATTCTCAGGAATCGCAGATAGTGAATAAGGCGGTAGCCATCATAGATCAGACCTTCACATCAGTATCCACGGATTCACAGTCTTCAGAATGGGAGAGACGAGCCAAGGGCGGCTTTTGTAAGCATGATGGTCTTGCAGGCGCCTCTGAAAGGCAGCAGGTGCTGGGTTCCAGTGAGTTAATAAACCGCTGACAGAGTCTTGCCACCATTTTCAAAGTTTGATGGAAAATTTGGTCCTAATTGGTTGCTTTAGAATTGAAACTTGAGGAGCGCCTGGGTGGCTCAGCCGGTTAAGTGTCCAACTTCAGCTCAGGTCATGATCTCACGGTTTGTGGGTTTGAGCCCCACATCGGGCTCTGTGCTGACGGCTTGGAGCCTGCAGCTTGCTTCGGATTCTGTGTCTCCCTCTCTCTGTGCCTCTCCCCCACTCGTACTCTGTCTCTGTCTCTCTCTTTCTCAAAAATAAATAAAATTAAAATTTTTTAAAAATTGAAACTTGAATCATAGCATTGCTAGAAAGTAAAACAAGTGGATCAAGAATGTCAAGGGACAATTCAGTATTTTTCAAGTGCCCCAGTAGTTCTCAGATTCACAGGATGCCAGGCTAGTTTTTGCCCATTTAAGAATCACTTCCTCACTGCTGGATGCTGACATCCATCCTGGGAATAGAGGGTGATGGAGTTTTATAATCGAAATCTCTGATTGTTTATTCTTTTCTTCCTTCTTTATCCTGATATCAGTAGTTTTGACTTTGCTTTGTATGTGTCTGTGTATCCTGAAGAATAATTGAGGATTCTTTTCTTTATTTTTTTTTTAATTTAATGTTTTATTTATTTTTGAGAGAGAGAGTGTATGCGAGCAGGGGAGGGTCAGAGAGAGGCAGAGACACAGAATCAGATGACAGGCTCCAGGCTCTGAGCTGTCAGCACAGAGCCCGACGAAGGGCTTTAACCCACAAACCGCGAGATCATGACCTGAGCTGAAGTCAGACGCTTAACCGACTGAGCCACCCAGGTTCAGGCTGAGGATTATTTTCAACTGCTGCATTGAGATAAATCAGGTGTTACGATATTACAGGCCCTTAAAAGAATTTAAAGCATGCTTATATATTCTCATTCACTGATTATGCTTTATTGTAAAATATGATTATACATCCCTGGTTACTAAAAAAATGTGATGAAATATATAGCTGGACATGAACGTATTAAAAGTATAATGCCTGTTTTTAGCAGGCAAATTTGAGCACCCGCCCTCTACTTGACAGTGGGGACACTCTCGGCTCTCTGTCGTTGGACTGCACATATTAGAATCAGCGGTTGCCAGTTCATGGAGCAACAGAGTTCCTTTAATAATTTTGGATGAAATGTGTGTTAGGGTTCTTCAGAAAACCAGAAGCAATAGGAAATAATAAATATATGGAGATATGAGTTTGTTATAAGGAATTGGCTCAGAGATTAGTGAGGCTGAGAAGTCCCAAGATCCATAGTTGGCAAGCTAGTGACCTAAGAGAACCGATGATAAAGTTCTAGTCCGAGGCCAAAGGCCTGGGACCCAGGGGAGCCTAAGTTCTGCAGGCGGGAGCGGGCTGAGGTCCCAGCTCAGACAGGTGGGCAGAGAGAGAGAGAATTCTGTTCAGACCTTCAATGGCTTGGGTCAGGCCAACTCACATAGGGATGGGCCATCTGCTTGGCTTAGTCCACCCATTCAAAATTTTTTCTTTAATATTTGTTTATTTTGGAGACAGAGAGAGACAGAGCTGAGTTGGGGAGGGACAGAGAGAGAGGGAGACCCAGATGTTTAACCAAATATCTGGGCTCCCATGACCCAGTCAAGGAGACGTATAAAATTAATAATCACAGAATGTCATGGAATTTTACAATGGCTGTCACTACCCCAGAGAACATAACTTGTTAGAAGTTCTTCCTAAATTTCAGCAAAATAAAATTGAAATCTGATCTTAAGAAAAAGCCCACATTTAAAAATAAAATTTTTTATCTTTAATAAAATTTAAGTCAGTTAAACGTCTGACTCTTTGCGGGGGACCAGCCCACACACCCCAGTCGAAAGGTCCCGAGTAGGGGGTTGGTGTCGGTGCAATATCTATAGGAAAGAAGACAGACAATGACAGACAAGGCAGACAAGGTGAATGGTGGAAAAGCCACGTTTTACTAAGATAGTCAGGGTCTTATATACCATGGGTGATTACATCATTTCTTTAATGGTTACATAGTTCAAGGTCTTTGAAGTAAAGACATGCTCCGGAAAGGGTCATGCTTAACAGGACAGGTGTAAGTAACAGGAATTACAAGTCATTGCAAGAGAGGGATTCCCTAATAATAGTCTGGCTCCAAGGATGAGATGAGCCTGAAGAATTCTATGAGGAGATTTACATTCCTTAAGGCCCCTCATCAGTTATGCATGGGCAAGATGCTTATCCTTTAATAGGCAAATCTTTTGGCAGAGGATTGCCTTTACTCCCAACAGCAGACAAAGAGCTAGAAAGCAAAGTAAGGGGAAGGCTGGTGTCTTGAACTGACCCAAGTTGATTCAAAGCCTAAAAGTACATGCCTCTTTACAAAGAAACAAGAAAATCATAGACAGGATGAATAGAAGCCACATGTGCGGCCCAGGAGGCCAAATGTTGTTTCACAGTCTCTCGACTTGTTCCACAACTTCCCAAATAGTTATGCGCCCCGGAGGCAGAGCCTTCAACGGTCACTTATATAGATTCTCCTGTGCCCCGGAGGCCTAGCCATCAACAGTGCTGTGCGGGAGGTTTTTCGGCCTACTGGGCCCCAACAACTCTTGATTTCGGCTCAGGCCATGATCTCACGGTTTGTGGGATCCAGCCCCTCGTCAGTGCTCTGTAGTAACAGTGTGGAGCCTGCTTGGGATTCTCTCTTTCTCTTCCTCTGCCCAAACCCCACTGCACGCCACACGTGTGCTTCTCTCTCTCAAAATAAATAAATAAACATTTAAAAAATAAAAAATGGATACTCCGCAGTATCACCATCTAGGGTAGGTGGCAGGATAGAGTGGGGAGATTGTGAACTTTGGAGTGAGACAAACTGAGGTTTGAATCCCATCTCTGCTGCCTATTAACTGTGGATTGTGGGGAGGCTACTTGTCTGAACTGTAATTTTGTGATCTGTTTTAAAATGAAGGCTACTTACTTCATGGTGGCATTTAGATTAGAGGAAATGTCTAGAAGACATTTGGGATGTAGTCAATATTCAATAAATAAAACTAGTCACTTGAGAGTTGACTCTAAATGATGCCACATAGACCATTTTGTCAAAAAGAGTCTTTCGTCCTGAAGTGATTTGACATTTTTTTCATTGACTGATGACAGGGACAGTGTGCGGCCATCCCGGTAAATAATTGTGTCCTGGCGACATGCCTGTGAATACTCACTGTAGCTTTCTTTCTTGTTTTGCTAGAGTTAAATTAGAAGAGAGAGAAACTGCGGAGAATACAGTAACAGTCAAGAATGGTGACGATAGTCATTTGTTATCTAAAAAAGCAAAGAAGAGGGCATTTAACTGGGAGGAGGGTGAAGAAACTGAAGTAGATTACAAATATTCAAAGAAGCATTGGAAGAGGCAAGAGAACAGTAACGATGAGAAGACCTTGGACCTAGAACCTAAAGCCGTCACAGATCAGAGTGTGAGGAAAAAAAACAAGAGGAAAAACAAAGCCACGTGTAGTGTAGTGGACGGTAATGACGAAGAAACCAAAAGGAAATCACCAAAGAGAAAGGAGAGATGCGAACTTAAGAGACAGACAAAGAACTCTAGGTCTTCGAAAGCGCGGACGGCAAAGGACTGGGCCGGCTCGAACTGCAGCCCTCCGAAAGGTACACCTGCTAGGAACAGCGTCGTCAAAGCCAAAAGGAAAGGTGGCGCGGACGTCCGTCCGAAGGACAGTCCCATTTCCTCCTCAGAGTCCGAGTCTTATCACGAGTCCACTAGTGACGGTCCCAGCAATGCCATCGTGGAGGTCAGAAATCATTCCTCAGAGAAAACATCCCCTGAGTTATCAAAGGAAGGGCCCTCGACAAAAAACACAACTGCAAGCAAAGTGGCTGCCAAAACCGGCTTCACCTCTGCGGCCATCAAGAGCAAGATGACCAGAGCATCATCTTCTAGTTCGGACTCCAGCTCTGAGTCAGACGACCAGTGCATGGTGTTGAAGAGGACCCCAGAGCGCCCTGTGGGGCCCCTAAAGTCCATAGGCCTCTTTGCAGGAAGAGGCTGTCCAGGCCCGGGACCGTGCGTGCAGACCCCAAATGCTGCCGGCTGGAAGCTGTCCGACGCACGCGGTGCCAGACAGGCTGCTCCCGGGCCCCCTCCCAACGTGACTCTCCCCACCGGTTTGGGAAGAGGCTGGGGGCGAGGAGAGGACCTTCTTTCTTGGAAGGGAGCTAGGGGTCGGGGTATGCGGGGCAGAGGCCGAGGCCGAGGGCAAGCTGCTTCCTTTGTGTTAAATAGAAACCCTGAGTATCAGAAGCACCAGCAATTAAATGAAGTGGTAACAAACTCCTCTACTATCATCCAGGCAAGTATCGTTTATCAGGAGCGTGCCTCCTCCGCTGGGCCCATGGGGTGTGTCTGCAGTTGATGCCCCACGTTTTTCTCCAGTAACAAAGTCACGTGGCTAACGCTGTCTTTCAGAACCCGGTAGAGACACACAAGAAGGACTACAGTTTGTTACCGCTGTTAGCAGCTGCCCCGCAAGTTGGAGAAAAGATTGCATTTAAGGTATATTTTAGAACAACTACAATTACCCCAGAAAAGATTCTTCTCCCTCCAAATAAACTTCCTCATCGGCAGATCAGGATTATATCCGTGTATGTACGTAGACCCTTTCCAGATCCTTTCTGTCCTGTTGTTGTGCCTAGCGTGTAGTAAGTGCCTACTTACTGTTTTCTTTTCTTTTTTTTTTTTTAAGAGAGAGAGACAGCATGAGCAGGGGAGGGGCAAAGAGAGAGGGAGACACAGAATCTGAAGACAGGCTCCAGGCTCTGAGCCTTCAGCACAGAGCCCGACACGGGACTCGAACCCACAAACCGCGATATCATGACCTGAGTCAAAGTCGGACACTTAACTGACTGACCACCCAGGCGCCCCTACTTACTGTTTTCTGAATGAATAAAAATGGCTGAGCCTGGTGTGTGGAACCTAGCAAGCGCTCAGTTAAGAAAAGCTCTAGATGTCACCAGCCCCTTGCCACCCCCAAACCGAAGAAACCTCTCCCGTAGAACCTCTGTTTCGCCACAGACCGTGGTAGGGGGTGGAGGGGCACCCCGCCACTGCCTGTTTTCTCGGACGGGGGAGCAGAACTGCCGAGCTTGTATAACTGTGGGCTCTTTCTTCTCTTTTAGCTTTTGGAGCTGACATCTGATTATTCTCCTGATGTCTCCGACTACAAGGTAAGGCTTTTTATTTAACAATAACTAAGTGTCAGTGTATTAAAGAAGCTAAGGTCATATTTAATACTGCTAATATGAATAATTTTGATTTATTTTCAGTAAATGTAGAAAATGGAAGCATTATCAAGATGTAAACTTTTTAACAGGGTCACTGTGGAGCCCCCGGTATTATTGTCCTTACATTTGGGGAAGAATGTAGAATACTGACGAGGTTAATTTTTTTTTTAAGTCATGTTTTTCTAACCAGCGTAGACATACACAAGCTTATTTGAATGCCACTCTCCCAGGTTCCTAAACTTTGGAAGAAAATACTAAATAGCCCTCAGCCAGAAAATTTGATTGCTTTCATCATAGGGATCTATTTTATATAATTGTGAATTCCTGCAGATTCCTAGGTCTAACGTGGCCCCTATTGCTCACTGCAGGTAATTCACAAGTACTACCCTTGGAATTTACTCACTTAGCATCTGTATGGGACCTCACTTTGGCAGGAGCTTTATTACAATTCAGTGAAAGCCTGACCCCATCACAATTCAGTGAAAGCCTGAGCCCATCCGTGGGATTACTGAGTTAGATGGTCCCTTCCTTTTCCATCCATTCAAAATTGTGTTGAATGCACAGTTGCTTTTTTTTAAAATTTTTATGAAATATACAGAATATAAGTCCATTTAAAAAAATGAGTTGATGTCTTGGAGAACTTTTTTCAAACCTTGGAAGTCTTTTAATATCTCGGTAAGAACCTTTCCTCAAAAGCAAGCTAGAAGGCGGGTCAGTTCTGGGTAACTGGTGTCTTCTCACCTTTTTCATCTTGGCCACTTTGTACACGTGACATATGATTTATCATCTAAAGCAGGATACTTGTGTGTGGAAAGGATTAATATTACAGTAACAGTTATCCTGGAAGGAAATGTAAGTGGACTTGTCTTGGGCAAACCAGGGTGTTTTCTCAGCTCACCATCGATAACTAATGCTGTGATGGACGAGGAGATAGAAATATAGAACTGCTATGTTCTACAGCCTCTGCACATTATGATTCTAGAGGATACTGATTTTGTTAATTTTTTGTTTTATTATTGTTTTTTTATTTTAGAGAGAGAGTGCATGATTTGGGGAGAGGGGCAGAATAAGAAGGGGGTTAGGAGTGAATCTTAAGTAGGCTCCACACTCAGCTCAGAGCCCGACACGGGGCTCGATCACATGACGGTGGGATC
Source organism: Helogale parvula (assembly GCA_004023845.1). Classification (NCBI taxonomy): domain Eukaryota; kingdom Metazoa; phylum Chordata; class Mammalia; order Carnivora; family Herpestidae; genus Helogale; species Helogale parvula. Next base: position 87,205 of record PJEM01002735.1, read on the forward strand.
ACAACCTAAGCCGTAATCAAGAGCTGGACACTCACCTAACTGAGCTACGATACTGATTCTTTTTAATGCATATTAAAATCCATCGTGGTCATCATAGTTCTTACCCTGGAAAGCTATTTTCTTACTTTCCCAGTATTTAGAACTTCCTACAAATAATTTTATTTTATTTTTATTAATTTTTTAAATTTATTTTTTATTTTTTTACAAATGATTTTCAAAACCATTTGGAGAGTGAAAATCAGTCCCACTTTTTTGGCTTTGGCCTCAAGTGCTGTTATCTAGCTTGATCGCCGGATTTATTCCTGAAGCTTATCTTCAAAAGTCACATCTGTCTTCAAAGAGCGTAGTCTCCACGCTCGACCCTGTCTCACGTGTACGTACCTACCTGTGGGATTTTAACTGACGAAGGTGGCCGAGCGATGCCACAGAAGCCAGTGCCATGAAAGAAGAGTTTATTGCTCACGTTTCCCGAGGGGGGGGAATGCCACGCCATGCAGGGCCCCAGAGGAAGCACCGGCGTGTCATCCGGAGGCAGAGACAGGAGTGAAGAGAAAGTCCGGGCAGAGCCTTTATTGGGGTTTCCTTGGGATGGACCAGGGGGCTGGGGGAGCAGTTTAGGGTTGGCCAGTTTGAACAATTAGCAGACTTGGGGCTCTAGGCGCTGTCCCTACTTGTGGTACCTGACCCTGGGTGATGTAGACCAGGCAGACACTGGCTTGGTGTGGGGGGGGTTTCTCTCTCCTGCATGCTGATTTAGTTTAAAAACTGTTTAATATTGAGATAAAATGTATACAATGTAAAGTTCACCATTTTAACCATTTGAAAGCGCATAAACCATTTGAAAGCGTATACTTCAGTGGTTTTAGTGTATTCACAATGTTTCCCCTGTTGGTTTTTGACTTGGACTTTTATTTTTGAAAGGAAGGAAAAATATTAAGCCACAATCCAGACACCCAGCAAGTAGATATAGAAATTCTTTCATCCTTACCTGGTAAGTCTTAGAGAAAAGAATTTGAAAATGTAGTCTCTTTATTCTACCTGCGTTTCTCAATAGCTTTTACGCACAGGAGCTGCCCTCCCGCCTGGCCTCTGTGACTGACTGCCCACTACCCCCGTGTGCACAGAGCAGCCCTCGTGGAGGTGTGTGTCCGCTGTGGGCTGTTGGATTTGTTTCCAACGCTGTTAGACAAGTTGTTCTTATTCCTGTAAATATGCAGTTTTGTAAAAATTACATAAACTAATGTACACTGATTGCAAAAAGAATAATTTCTGTGAAACCCAAGCTGAATGCCGACCCAGGAGTGTAACTAAGAAATTTACTTTTCAGTCGTGTGGGTGGATCTGTTCTGAGATTGGGAGGAATCTGGTAAAAATCTAGGAAGGTTCTGAACTCAGGCTGCCTTGCAATATTTTGCATTCTTGTATTCCTTTAGAAAAACTCAAAACTGGAAATTGTAGAAATTGCAGACATACATACTACGTACTTACGTAGTTTATAAAGGAAAGATAACTCTAGTCAGTGGGCTCCAAAGACCTACTCAGGTCTATTTCAAAAGATTCGCAAATGAGCATACTTCTGTGTGCTAAGTCAAAATAAAATGTCTAAAGTACACATGTGTACACACTCACATCATTTTAGGTGGTTTCCTGCGTTATCCCTGATTCATCTCACCCAGTATTGGTTCTAAAATCTAAGAGTAAGAGAGCTTTTACTGTATGTGGCTTCACTTGGGTGTTGTAGGGGGCCACCAATCAGGGGAGGCCCTTTTTCTTTAGCAGACCCTAAGGCAATTAATTATATTTTGTTTGTGTATAAATAATGTAGTGAGTAAAAGATTCAAAACTCCAGTACACAGTAATCAGTTAACAAGGTTTTCCAATAAACTCCCTTTATAATGTTAAGTAAATGATTCGATATAACATAAATTGGTTTTCCACCTTTCTTCTGATTAGGTTTCCTTTGAGGAAATCTGTCTTCCTAAGAATGGTGGGCAAAGACATCTGTCCACGGTCAGATTCCACGACACAGCCTGACCACTGCTTGCCGGGTACTGACAGTGATAACACCCCGTTAGAGCCCTTCTTCTCTGGGGCTTCTAGAAGGGTCTTTTATCTGCTCACTGATGGAAATACAGGAGTCCTCGCTTTGCATGGCTCTGATGTACAGGAACTTTAGTGCACCAGTTCCCAATGACATTAGGCATGTCACCTGTTACCTGTGAATAGCACATGAAGTACTGCTAGTTCTTCAGTCCACAGATCGCTACGCAAATGACAGATGCCCATCCGGATCGGTGACCAATCATGGCACTTCCTTCCAAGTCTCCCGGTGATTAGCCGCTGTGCACCTGTTACTCAGTTCCCATATATGCAGCTGTGCTGTCTTGTACCTCGGTGATCGACCCACAGGGCATCTTACAAAAATGGGTAATTGAGGTAGGGAATTGGTCGGCAGAGATGAAAGTACAACAAAGAAACAAAAAGCGATAGTTCCGGAGGTGACACCCACGTGAGGTTTAAATGGAGTTAGAAGAAACCTCTAACCATGGGCCCTGTGGTTTATGGGAGCTTCTTGGCATAAAGGAAGAAGGTAGTGGTGACGACAGGGAAAAAGAGGTCCCCGAAGTGACATCAGCAAAAACGTCACACACTTGTGAGACAGAAACAAAGAAGCTCTAAGAGTTATTCCACAATGATGGCAAGATCTCAGAGGAAAAAATACTGAAAGCTGATCCACACTAGAAAGCAGTCTGTCGGTTCTGCAGGCTGTAAGCGTTCTCAGTCGTGTTGTTACGTGACAGGAAGGCAAGCATTGTTCAGACCACCCTTGATAAGTTTCTTTCTTTATTTCTTTTTCTAAGATTTTAATTTTTAAATAATTTCTACACCCAACATGGGGCTTGAACTCATGATCCGGGATCAAGAGTCATATGCTCTACCAACTGAGTCAGCCGGGCAGGCTGACGAATTTCTTACAAAGAAATAGAACACTAATTCTTGGTCTTTTTGATGTCTTAGATTACAGTGTACTACATAAATGTTTTACTATTTTTTCATCTTCCTGTACATTAAAGGTTTTAATGTTTTGATAATTGAGTGTCTTAATATCTGATTATGGCAATCCTATTTTTTCCATTGATTATTCGGATTGTTTTGCATGATTTCAGCCTGTATGGTCATTTTTATGGTCCCACACTACCATGCAAAGTGGGTTGCTGTATTGCCAAGTAGTAGGCATGTTTAGTTTCTGAGGACAGAGCAAAACATACAAAGTTTACAGAATTCATATTGCCTTAACCTGCTGAACCCCGTCAGTTATCTGTTGGATTATCTAATGGTTACACGGGGAATATAATAAGTGTATCAAGCTCATTTCTCTGTGATGAAGGGAGGACAGTTTCTGGTAAGTGGCTCAGGAGCTGCCGTCTGCTGTCACAGGGTATTTGCGAGGGTCTCCTGTCACTGAGCACTCCACGCTTTCCTGTGCGTGCCCGCCCTCCACATCAACGGACAATTTGTTTGTGGTTGTTTTCTAATGACAGAAATTCCCTGTAGAGGAACGTTTTCACTACTGGGAAATGACTTACTGTCTCTCCTTCCTACCGTCTGGTTTCAGCCACGAAAGAACCTGGGAAATTTGATTTGGTTTATCACAACGAAAATGGGACTGAGGTCGTGGAGTACGCTGTGACGCAGGAGAAGAAGGTAGGCGCGCTTCTCTTCCTGGGACTGCTTGGTCGTCCATTCTCTCTCGACTGGTTGCTGGTGGTCTGGAAGGTGACATTGCAGCTCCCTGAACTGCCTGTATTAAAGTCATAAACGATGTAGGCCCTGGGATCTTGGGTCTGCCTACGGGGTGGCGAGTTCAGTGCCAAGTGCCAAGTTAGGGTACCATCTTGGATCTCAAAGAGCCTACGTGACAAGGTTCACAAATACCAGAGTCTTATTTAAGACTACAGAGTTGCATAAATTCATAGTTCTATAAGGGTTTCAGTAGAACAATGTATTTCAAAAACTTTATTGATAGATAAGTAGATACTGAGAGAATTATGCATACGTATGTAGCTTGAATGGTGATCACAAATGAACATACCCATGTCACCAGCACCTAGATAAAGAAATAGGACATTAACGGCCCCCTGGAAATCACCATCGTGTCCCCATGCAGTCATTCCTGCCTCCCAAGTGTTTTCCTTGATTCTGACTTCTAAGAGCATAGATGGTTTTGAAAAATGACATAAAAATGATGATTCTGTCTTTTGACTTCTGTTTAAATCCTTAAATTGCCACTTGAGGAAGTATATGGTTTGGAGATTTTAGGCAGCCAGACTTCCCAGAGCGTGGCTGGCAATGGCGGCTGATTAGGCTATGCTAGATAGCATCCAACTGATGAGAATTTATATTTAAGAAAATGCCTCCTCGTAAGGTGTTTATATTTGAAATGTTGTAGGTATTCTTCTGTAACTCTCAGTATTGTAGACTCACATTTTATCTGAAAGGTGAACTTGTAGAAACCCTAACCAGACTGGTTTGCTTTGTCTTTAGGATAGATGACACTCCTAGGGATTTATTCCCCAAACACGTCTTTAGGGTCTATGGTAGGATCAGCAGATTTGGCCACATCGCTTGTACTTCTTGATTTGCAGCGGATGGCTCTGCACTTTTTTGTTGAAATGTATTCTTGGAAACTACGTTGGAAAATTAAACCTTGGAAGCTTTCCTCTTTCTGTGCCCTGTTACACCCGGGCCTGAAGCGGAGCCTGTAATTACCTTTCTGTGACACTAGATGGCCCTCGTGAATCGCCCGCACGGGCCGACTGTGCGCACTGTGAAGTAGCTCGGTTTTAGGCAGCGCTGCGCCAGCAGGGAAGGAGGGGGGCGGTATGGGGGCCGCCCAACCACGGGGTCCTCTCTGGCAAACCCTCCTGCCCCCTTTGTAACCACTGCCCCGTGCCCCTCCCCACCCCAACCCCTGCTCCGAATGAAAGAAGGTACAGTGTACATAACGTAAAGTGCAGGTGCCTTCTAGATACAAGTTCTTCTGCCCTGATTGGACTCACTCACTGGGACTCGCATCGGTCCAGGGCTCCGGGCATTCTGCACAAATGGAAGTAAACTCGACTGAAGTTGTTAACCAACTAAAGCCTCAAAATGAAGCCTCTAACCCAAATATTTTACGTTTTTCCTCAGATCACTGTTTTTTGGAGAGAGTTGATTGATCCAAGACTGATCGTTGAAGCTCCGAGCACCGTACCAAGCACAGAGCCTGCCTGAGGGTGACCTCGCCAACTCATGTCCCATTTGTGAAACGGACTATAACCTGAGCTTGTTTTTTTAAAAAAGATTCGAAAGTTGTATGCATTTTTTGTTCACTTTACTGCATAGGAAAAAAAATCTACCTCATCATTTAAAACAACATGGGTGTTGCTTTTGTAGGCCTTTCTTTCGCTTCCTTCTTCCAGGCTTAATTTCAGTAACAAAATGTAAAACATGACATTCCCTATAGGCATCATTACGTATCAGTGTATATGGTTTCTTCTCCCTTTTTTATTTATTTTTTGACCATCAAGTAGCCGTCGTCGGTAGGAGGTTATAACACCACGCACAAGAAAACGCTGCATATCTTGTCTCAGTCACGTCCTATTAAGTAACGTTTTAAGACATGAAAGCATGTTACTTGACCTAATTTTTTACTGTGCGAGCTGTTCCATTAGATGTGGAACATCTTATATGTTTCAAGTATTGTATACTTGTAACTGTCAAGACTTAAAAAGTAGGTGGGTTTGTTGCAGGCAATGAGTTACGGAATCCTTCACGGTTTCTCAACTTTAAAATTAGGGATTTTCAGAACGCGGCGTAGAGCAGTGAAAGTAAGACCCGGCGAGTTTGCCTGGAACAGTCGGGCGGCCCACACGGTGAGGGGCTCTCCTGTGAGTTCAGCCCAGGGAGTGTGTTCTCCTGCAAGATCCCAAGCACCCGGCTGTGTGTGCCCGAGTGAGGACTGAACAGAAACTTCCTTTCTTGTTACGATTCAACACAAAGCTAAAATGGTGAAATATATACTGTGAAAATTGCTTTCTTTTAACAAGAGATCAGGCTCCTCCTTCAGCTTTGCGAATTTTTAAATAAAATCATATTGACCTCAACTTCCGTGAGTTGAGTGCTGCTGTCTTGTTTCACGGTGATGCGAGAGATACCGGCAGAATTCGTCAGATCGGGGCTGTCGGCCAGTGATGCTTCCGGTTCTAACCCCGACAGCATTTATGTGTACCAGATGTGGCTGTATTAGTATGTAACGAGAGGTATTAATCCAGAAAGGGTGGGATCCACATGGGTGGTAGACCTTGGTACTGGGGAGGTTCTTGTGTAGCGTGTTTTCTTTTTTTTCTTTTTTTTAGTATTTATTTTTAAGAGAGTGAGCAGGGGAGGGGCAGAGAGACAGGGAGACACAGAATGGGAAGCAGGCTCCAGGCTCTGAGCTGTCAGCACAGAGCCTGAAGTAGGGCTTGAACTCATGAACTGGGAGATCACAACCTGAGCTGAAGTCGGGGGCGGTTAACTGGCTGAGCCACCCAGGCGCCCCTTGGGTAGCACACTTTCTTTCTAGGGTTTGGAAAACAAATTAAGCTAACTAGTAAGTGTCAACAGGTGTATGGGAATAAATGCCCAACATCATTCATCATCATGGAAATGCAAATCAAAACGACAACGCGGTATCACCTCACACCTGCCTGTTAGAACGGATATCAAAAAGACAAGAAATAACAAAAGTTGGGGAGGATGTGGAGAAAGGGGAATGCACTGTTGCTGGGGATGTAAATTGGTGCAGCCGCTCTGGGAAACAGGATGGATGCGCCCTGTGTTCATTGCAGTGTTATTTACAATAGCCAAGATTCGAAACAAGTCCATCGATGAACAAATGGGTAAAGGAAATGTATATGCACATGTACCTTTTCTTCAGCCATAAATCTTGCCATTTGAGACAACATGGGTGGAACTTGAGGGCACCATGGCAAGTGAAATAAGTCAGAAAGAGACCTTGATTGCATGATCTCACTCATATGTGGAATCCAAGCAAACCCCCCCCCCCCCAACAGAACGAACTCAGATATGGAGGACAGATTGGCGGTTGCGGGTGATGGGGGTGGGTGAGAGGTAGGCAAAACGAGCAGAGGTGGAGGTAGAAGGTCCAAGCTCCTGTAACCTATAGCATGGCGACTAGAGTTAATCATACTGTATTCATATTTGAAAGCTCCTGGGAGAGTAGATCTTAAAAGTTCTCATCCATAAAGTTTTTTGTAACTACACATGGTGATAGATGTTAACTGGATTTGTTGTGGTTATCATTTTGCAGGGAGTGTATACAAACACCAAGTCATTCTGCGGTACACTTGAAACAGGTTATATGTCAATTACACCTCAATTTATAAAGATAATTAGAAAACATCGACTAGACCGAAGAGAAGTGTTGACCTCAGGGAGTGTTCAGTTTATGAGTCCCCGTTTCCCTTTGTAGTGGTGTTTTTCGAACTATGAATAGAAGCCTAAAGGAAGGGTCATGGTGTCAAGTTGGGAGGTCATGACCTTCTTTCTGAAAGACGCAGTACAAGAGACATTGTATCACATCCAGTAAATTTAAGTTTTCTTTATAAAACATAATTTACTCAAAGCCGTGTGTGTGCTGGATCACCCTGTAAGATGTAGCTGTATTAGACAATTAGACTGTCTGGTGAGGGAACTCTAAACTATACAGTTTATTTTAGGAGTGAGAGACAAGAGGGGAGATGAGAAAAGGTGCCGGGCAAAAGTACCTGCCAGGGACTCAGACTTTGCGTCACTTTTCCTGGGCTGGTGGTCCCGTTCTCGAGGAGGAAATAGCAAATACTCAGATGCTAGCTGTGAATTGTATAGGATTAGCCTAGGAGTTTAAAGTAGTGATGCATCTTATTCCTCGCAACATAATACTCAGCACCTTGCCAAAGACCACCCAGCTAGGGGAGAGAGAGGTCTAGTGTAATTTCAGAGCAGTATTTTTTCCCCACGGTGTTTGGTGGCTGTCCCTAAAGCTGTTGTGTCTGGCCTGAGAGTAAACAGTGGGGCGCCTGCCACACACTTCCCCCACGGCCGCCTGTATCCTTGGGACCAGGAATGTGCTGGCTAATTACTTTCCTGGCCCCACGACTCAGTTTTCTCTGTCTCTGTGCTGTCTGCTCACCATTAAGTTCTTTTCTGCTTTTTAATTGATGTCAATTTTTATTAATTAAAAAAATTTTAATTTATTTTTATTTATTAAAAAAATTTTTAATGCTTATGTATTTTTTAAAATGTTTTCTATTTATTCTTGAGAGACAGAGAGAGACAGCACGAGCAGGGGAGGGTCAGAGAGAGAGGGAGATACAGAATCCAAAGCAGGCTCCAGGCTTTGAGCTAGCGGTCAGCACAAAGCCCGACATGGGGCTCGAACCCACGAACTGTGAGATCATGACCTGAGCCGAAGCCGGACGCTCAACCGACTGAGCCACCCAGGCACCCCTAAATTTATTTTTGAGAGAGCACATGTGTGCAAGTGAGGGAGGGGCAGAGAGAAAGGTTGAGAATCCTAAGCTGGCTCCGCACTGTCAGTTACAAAGCCCATTTTAGGGCTCAATCCCAGGACCCTGAGATTATGACCTGAGCCAAAAAAGGCTTGGATGCTCAACCAACTTGAGCCACCCAGGCTCCCCTATTTTTATTATTTTTGTTTAGATTTTTTAAATTATTTTTTTTTAATTTTTTAATGTTTTATTTATTTTTGATACAGAGAGAGACAGAGCATGATCAGGGGAAGGGCAGAGAGAGAAGGAGACACAGAACTGGAAGCAGGCTCCAGGCTCTGAGCTAGCTGTCAGCACAGAGCCTGACGCGGGGCTCGAACCCACAAACGTGAGATCAGACCTGAGCCCAACTCGGAGGCTTAACCGACTGAGCCACCCAGGCGCCCTAAAAATTATTTTTAAAGAGCTCTATTGAGGTATAACTGATATTCTAAAAGTTGCACGTGTTAAATGTGTTAGGTTTGATTAGTTTGAACATATGCACACACTCATGAAAGAGTCACCACAATCAAGGTCATAAACACCCATCTTTCACCTCCCGAAGTTTCCTTGTGCCTTGTTTTGTTTTTGTTTTTGTTTTCGTTTTTGTTTTCTGTGTGTATGTTAAGAACACTTAACATGAGCCCCACCTTCTTAAATTGTTTAGGTACGCACACCGGACAGTAATGTCAACTATGTGGTACTCCGGATCTCTAGAACTTCATCCTGCATAGCTGAAACTTTGTACCCATTGAACAACCACTTCCCATCTCCCCCTTCCCCCAGGCTCTGGGGACCACTGTTCTCTGCTTCTAAGAGTTTGGTTATTCTAGATACTTTATAGAAATGGAACCATGCAGTATTTGTCCCTTTGGGACAGGCTTGTTTTACTTAGCACAGTGCCCTTTGGTTCATCCGTATTGTTGCAGATGGCAGCATTTTGTTTTTTTATTATTAAAAAAATGTTTTTTAATGTTTATTTTTGAGAGTGAGAGGGACAGGGCATAAGCAGGGGAGGGGCAGAGAGAGAGAGAAAGAGAGAGGGAGACACAGAATCTGAAGCAGGCTCCAGGCTCTGAGCAGTCAGCACAGAGCCCAAGGTGGGGCTCAAACTCATGAACCTCAGATCATGACCTGAGCCGAAGTCAGACACTTAACCAAATGAGCCACCCAGGCATCCCTTGTACTACACTTTTTAAACAATTTGTGGAGGGACATTTGGGTTTTTACATCCTGGCTGTTGTAAACAATGCTGTAATGACCATAGTCACAATTAGATTCTAAACTGCTTTAGCTCTTAGACATTCAACTATGTATAGAGAAGCCTGGGACCCTTATTCAATCAGCCCAATATCCCACTGGCTCTTTTCCCCCTTCTTGCTAAACCTTCAGCCTCCAACTCCATTCACATCCCCGACATGATGGGTCTCTGCCCTGCTAGCCTCATCCGGGACACTGCGATGGTAACTTCTCACCTGCTAACTGCTTCCTTAGCTCCTTCCAAACCTGGGTTCACTGGATTATTCCCTCCCCACTTTTTTAATTGCACTGAAGAGATAACATTGCAATGTAGGTACAAGTTGGTTCTAACTTTTAACTTCTTCATTTATACCTGAAAGAGCTGTTCTGAACGTTCTCTTCCCACCCTGGACCCTCCCCCCTCCTGCTGCTCCCAAAGAGGGGGAGGCCGGGCAGGAATAGCCTTCCCTTCCCGGTGACGCGACGACTCTACTGGTTGGTTTTTCTTCTTGGGGCTCTGTTCTCAGCATGGGCTTGCAAGGCTTACTGGATCCGCCTGGATCTAATTAGGAGGGAGAAACCACACAGAAACTCAAACAGGAAAAGTTGAGGGGCGTCTGGTGGCTCAGTCGGTTAAGCTTAAGCTTCGACTCTTGGTTTCTGCTCAGGTCGTGATCTCACAGTTCGCGAGTCCCACCCTCGCCTTAGGTTGTGTGCTGACGATGTGGACTCTGTGTCCCCTTCTCTCTCTGCCCCTCTCCTCCGCGCTCTCTACCTCTCTCAAAAACAAACACTTGGGGGACAAATCTTAACAAAAACAAAAACAACAGCAGGGAAGAGTTTAATATCAAGAAATGCTAATTTAACAGGGACTGGGAGTCGTGAGGGACTGGCTGGTACGAACTAAAGAGAGCACTAACAGGTCAGGAATAGCAGACGTGAAAAGCAGCTTCTGCCCCTGGAGGTGAGCTAGATCCCCCAAGGAGGAGTCCCCAAGACCCTCACCTGGGGCTGTGACGAGGCCCTGCTGGGAAGTCGCGGCCACACCCCACTGAAGGGAGAGACATCTCTGGGATGCTGCATTGGCAGAACTTGCTGGGAATCTGCCAGCTCCCAAACACATTTAATCAGGTGGTATTCTTTTTAAAATTTTCTTTTTACATTTATTTATTTTTGAGAGACAGAGAGCAGAGTGTGAACAGGGGAGGAACAGAGAGAGAAAGATGCAGAATCTGAAGACAGGCTCCAGGCTCTGAGCTAGTGGTTAGCACAGAGCCCGACACGGGGCTCAAACCCACGAACCGTGAGATCATGACCTGAGCTGAAGACGGACGCTCAACCGACTGAGCCACCCAGGTGCCCCAATCAGGTGGTATTTTAAAATTACATTTATAGGGGACATCTGAGTGGCTCAGTTGGTTAAGCTGTTAAGCTTCCAACTTCCTCTCAGGGCATGATCTCACTGCTCGTGAGTTCGAGCCCCGTGTCGGGATCTGTGCTGACGGCTCAGAGCCTGGGGCCTGCTTAGGATTCTGTGTCTCCCCTTCTGTCCCTCCCCTGCATGTGCGCACGCTCTCTCTCTCTCTCTCTCTCTCTCAATGAATAAACATTAAAAAAATAAAAAACAAAAATAAAATTACATTTATTAATATTGTCAAATATCTGATCTCATAAAACAGGTCTTTAAGTATTAGGAGGCTCACTGTGCCAGATACAAGGTTTCCAAAATTCTAACTTTTGCTTGAAAGTTCAGATTTTATCATTGGCGATTAACATTGTCAGTCGTTCCCGAAAGGAGAGGCTCACTTCGTTCATTGCCGAGAAGAGATCTGCCAGCCCCACGTCTGAGCGACCACAGGTTCTCGGGCAGCAGTTGTTTCAAGTAACAATGGCGGTCCACAAAGTGCGGGCGGTCCCGCCCCCACGCAACGTGCCTTTCTCAGGACAACCGCTTTTCTACGGTCTCCAGCAGCAAAGGTGCCTTCACGGTCACGATTTCCTAACATTAATCATCCCTGCTCCATCCAGGACATTTTTTTTAAATTTATTTTTGAGAGAGAGCGAGAGAGAGTGGGGTAGGGACAGAGAGAGAGAGAGAGACACACACACAAAATCGTAAGCAGGCTCTGGGGTCTGAGCCGTCAGCACAGAGCCCCATGCGGGGCTCGAACTCATGGACCGTGAGATAGTGACCTGAGCCGAAGTTGGACGGTTAACAGACTGAACCACCCAAGTGCCCATCTGTCAAGAACATTCTTCAATGCAACTGGCTTTTCTTCTTTTCTCCTGCGTGTGCAAAGGCCAGGCCGCACCACTGGCTCGGTTTGTGCTGAGATGCAGTAGTTGCTGCTCTTGCATCAATGTTGCAAATAAAACATAGTGAAAAGACAAATCACATCTTAGTAGTTTGGACCTCAGGGGTCCCCTGAAAGCATCTTGAAGACCTACAGAAGTCCACAGACTACCCTATTGACACAGAGAAGGGAACGGGTTTTGAAGTCAGAGTCTTCACCATCTGAGCCTGGTGACAGAGTGGGTGTCTTCATTAATAGAACGGGCCTGCCCCCGCCTTGACATACAATGAAAAGTCAAAGTAATGTTTGCAAAATGCGACACTCTTCAGAAAGGGTTGGTCTACACTTTTTTTTCTTTGTTTTTTCAATGTTGTTTTCGAGAGAGAGACAGAGCATAAGCGAGGTGGGGGGAGGGGCAGAGAGAGAGAGGGAGACACAGAATCCGAAGCAGGTTCTAGGCTCTGAGCTGTCAGCACAGAGCCCCACGCGGGGTTCCAACCCATGAACCATGAGATCATGACCTGAGCCCAAGTCGGATGCTCAACAGGCTGACCCACCCAGGCACCCCCGGGTTGGTCTACTCTGAAGCCTCTAATCAGACTCAGAAGGGGCTGATTAATAAATCCCAACTCATTAACATTCAAAAAGAAAAGTCAGAACTGAGTATTCACATGTGATAACCTTGATGGTGGATTCATTTCACTGAAAAAATTATGTTCATTTAGTCAAAAGGATCTGCTAAACGTGCCTAAAACTCCTGCATCCTGCTGGAGAATGTTCCTGCAGAAACAGGAATGTAATTGCGGTTAGCCCCCAGCTGCTCAAACAATCCAGGTGTACCCATGGGAGTGTGACCGCTGTGACAAAGGACTCTGGGGGAAATAAAGCTCTGGCCCAAACCGTGAGTCCCAACTGTGGGTGCTTGCTGGAATCTAAGCACTGGTCTTGGGGCACTGTGGGTCTCCTGATGTTAAAGCCAGAAGCCACCTACAGAATAATGAAGCGACTCTCCGTTTTACACTGACCGCATAGACGGAGGAAGTGACGTAGCAGGGCAGTATGGGTTAGGACGTGGGCTCTAACACGTGAGGAGTCCGTTACAAAGTCTACCTTGCTCTCTTCGTGGGCACTCAGCCTTAGACCAGCCCTCTGACATCTGTGAGCCTTGCTTCCCGTCACAGGATCCCCGAAGAGCAGCATGGCGAGGACTGCAGGAGGGCACTTAGTGCGCGGCCTGGCACATCGTTAAGTGCTTGTTGAGACGTTAATTGTCACTTACTCACATTCCCGTGATGTGACTTGCCCAATGCCCTGTTCCAAAATTTCAGCAGATTTTGAATCCCCTTGTTTTGAATTTATCTTTTTTGTTAAATTTATTTTCATCTATTAGAAACAACTCATGCTATAGTACAGCTGCCATGTTTAAACGTTCCTTAATTACATCTTTCGTTAACAGTTGCTGAGGGGCGCCCGGGTGGCTCAGTCGGTTAAGCCTCCAACTTCGGCTCAGGTCAGATCTCACATTCGTGGGTTCGAGCCCCACATCAGGCTCTGTGCTGACAGCTAGCTCAGAGCCTGGAGCCTGCTTCGGGTTCTCTGTCTCCTTCTCTCTCTGACCCTCCCCCTCTCATGCTCTGTCTCTCTCTGTATCGAAAATAAATAAAACATTAAAAAAATTAAAAAAAAAAAGAGTTGCTGAGTCACTGGGGCTCCTGGCTGGCTCAGTCAGCAGAGCATCCAACTCTTGATGCTGGGGTTCTAAGATCAGGTCCCAGGTGGGGTGTAGAGATTCCTTAAAGATAAAACTTTTGGAGCACCTGTGTGGCTCAATCACTGAGCCTCTGACTCTTCATTCTGGCTCAGGTCATGATCTCACGGTTTGCAGAATCGAGCCTCATATCCTGCTCTGCATGGACCGCGTGGAACTGTAAGGACGCAGGTCTGAAGTCGGCTTCTCAGAATCATTAGACAATAGAAGGGCACACGTTGCCCAAGGAAGGAGGGACCACCCTTGTAACACCCAATCAGGAAAGGCCAGTTAGCACCTTTAACATTTCTAACGGCAGGCCTAAAGATAGAAGTCACGCCCTATGTGAGGGTCCTGGGCCCACTCTGTGATTGGTCAATACTGTAAATGTTTTGATTGGCTTCCACCAAAAGTATCAATGAATGGTTAAACCTGCTGTCAATATACCTGTGTCATCATTTCCTGTAACTCCCCCTTCCCAAAAAAGCCCCTACCCCGCCCTGTTTGGGGCTCGTGGGGTGGATCCACTGTGTTGGTGAAGTCTGCGAGCCCAAGCTTATAAGCCCGTAATAAAACTGCCCTTTGCTTTTGCATGCGTGACTCGGTCTCCCTGGTAGTCTCTGGTTTTTGGGGCGATATTGGAAATTTGGGTATAACAGAACCTGCTTGTAAATCTCTCTCTCTTCCTGTCTCTCTGCCCCTCCCTTGCTTGTTTGTGCTGGCTTTCTCTCTCAACATAAGTAAATAAACTTAAAATAAAATCTTTTTTTTAAAAAAAGGAGGTTGGGGCGCCTGGGTGGCTCAGTCGGTTAAACGTCCAACTTCGGCTCAGGTCATGATCTCACGGTCAGTGGGTTTAAGCCCCGCTTTGGGCTCTGTGCTGACAGCTCAGAGCCTGGAGCCTGCTTCAGATTGTGTCTCCCTCTCTCTCTGACCCTCCCCTGCTAGCGCTGTCTCTCTTGTCTCTCAAAAATAAACAAAAAAGCAAAACAAAACAAAATTTTTAAAAGGAGGAAGTGAGTCACCTAATCCGGAACAGTGATTCTTTTACTGTAGAAGCCCTGGGAGATTTCTGCTCTGACTTCATCCATCCATTATCTCCAAACACCGTTGTGCTTATCCTCATTCTTGAGTTTGCCCCCAGGGCTTTAGCCACTTACAACACAGGATCCCTGCTTTCAAAGAAGTTAAGAAAACAATTTGGGCTTATTGGTTTGAGTCTGTTTCTTTTCCTCCCCAGTTCACAGGAGAGAAAATCATTCCAAAATGAAGTAGTGAGGGATTATAGGAAAACAAGTACAATGAAATTCCAGAAAAATTCATTGGGGGATATAATGGGATTGGTGGCTGGCTCCTGCTCCCGGTCATTTTGTTAACCTTGCAGTATTGCAACTCCTGTGTTAACTGGATTTGGGGGACACTATTTATACTGCCTTACTCTATACAAATGTGGCTACGAGGTAAGGTATGATTTTTTTTAATGTTTTTATTTTTTTTTTGAGAGAGTGAGAGCACTCGAGCAGGGGAGGGGCAGAGAGGGGGACAGAGGATCAGAAACGGGCTCTGTGCTGACAGCAGATAGGCTGACATGGAGCTCAAACCCACGAACTGTGAACTCATGACCTGAGCCGAAGTCGGACGCTTAACCGACTGGGCCACCCAGGCATCCCTGATGATTTTTTTTTTTTTAAACAAACCAACCAAGAAAGAGTCCAAAGGCAAGGGCACAGGTTGCTGGTTACGAATCTAGGCCAGCATGTTTCCACTGAAACAGGTCAGCCTCCCTGAGGCACAGCCTCAGGGTCAAGGGCACACGCCACTCTGCCAGAGAAGCCTGGCTGAGCCTTGAGGGAAGAGGCAGAGGGGGCTAAGCCAGACCCTGCTGCTCCAGTGGGTGTGCCAAGTAGCAGCCGGCACTGTCCGGAGCCCATTAGGACAGCGGGTTTCAGCCCCACCCGGAGCGCACCATCGGAGAAGGTAGTCACAGAACCCCAGGCGACATGTGCACAGGAAGGACGGGGAAGCACTGACTTAGGGGAGGACATAGCTGGGACATTGGTGCTGCTCACCGCTCCTCAGACTAATAAAAGTTACTCCTGTTTGACTAAATCTGGTCTCCGTCAGTTTTTTTCTTGGGGGGCTGACCCGGCAGACCTGAGATTCTCTTTTCCTTGTGGAGGGAAAAAGGAGTGACACAGCCTCTCCACCAAAGGGCTGGCTCAGGGCTGTCAGAAGGATGACGGTTTTCTTCTGATCATGACTGGTATGCAGCTGAGCGCTGTCAACCCTCCTGACCTTTTTCATATCACATAGAAAATATTTGCAGGCACATTGGGATACGCAAATAATGCTGTTAGGGGCCAGAGGCCACCAATCAGCAAGCGTCTAGCCACGCCGGTGCCGTAGGGATCCAAGTCTTGGAACACAGGTAAAGCGAGCTATCGGAGCGCACCGGTGTTTACGACGCAGCAGTTGGTTAAGGAGCAGGAAATGGATCCGGTGTGCCCTGAGCGGTCCTGAGCAGACCCGCCACCACGGTGGATGGTCACCGTCATCGCCTAGGAGGGGCCACCGCTGCCATGCTGGCCCCAGACGGAAACCCACAGCGGGAGATGAGAAGCTTCGGAGAACGGAAATGACAACATTAGCTACCTGCCGGCTGTTTTTCTAAGCACATCACGTGGATTAACTCATTAACATAACAGCCTGATGAGCCAGGTACTCTCGTGATTTCCCTTTCACAGAAGAGGAAACCGAGGTGCAGAGGTAAAGTTCCTCGCCCACGATCACATGACTAGTGAACACAGGAGGTCTAAATTCAGATTGTCTGCTCCACAGTCTGTCCTCTTTTTTTTTTTTCCGAATGTTTATTTATTTTTGAGAGAAAGAAAGAGAGCATGAGAGGCGGAGGGGCAGAGAGAGAAGGAGACAGAATCTGAAGCAGGCTCCACACTGAGTTGTTAGCATAGAGCCTGACACGGGACTCGAACTCACGGAGCGCAAGATCATGCCCTGAGCCGAAGTCAGATGCTTAAGGAACTCAGCCACCCAGGTGCCCCAACACAGTCTGTCCTCTTAACCACCACGCTGTCCCACCTCTCCAGCAGAAGATTCCAGGGAAGAAAGAGATGTAGTAGTAACCAAGAAAGACGTCCAGACTTGGCAGCCTTCGGTCAAGCCAGGTGAGGCCTCTGTGCTCCTGGGGTTGCTGGGAAACGGCCAAGCCGCAGGCTTCTGCCTCCCCATCACCCGTTAGGAACCAACAAGATGAAACAAATACAAATTCCACATTAGGAACTGAGCAACAGGCTTGGCGCTGAATCCTTTAAGTATATGTTCTTGCAAAAATCATTACATGAAAGAAACGAACACGAATATAATGTGCTTTTGGCCCTTTGACGGATAATTAGAACCAGATACTCCATCTTGTGAATCATGAATAGGGATCTTGGTGAGTTTTTAAAAATTTCTTTATAATAATGCTCAATGCAATATTTTAAAAGTTTTATTTTCTTTTAATATAAATTCAAATAGGGGCGCCTGGGTGGCTCAGTCGGTTAAACCTCTGACTTTGGCTCAGGTCATGATCTCACGTTTGTGGGTTGGAGCCCCGCATCGGGCTCTGCGCTGACGGCTCAGAGCCTGGAGCCTGCCTCGGATTCTGTGTCTCCTTCTCTCTCTGTTTCAAAAATAAGTAAAACATTAAAAAAATTTTAAATTCAAATATATGTTGTTTCATGTCTGATCATATTAAGATTTTTAACAATCACATCTACAACATCCAACCCCCTTCCGATTTTGAAACACACAAGTACCTGAACACTAAACCCCTTAGAATTTCACTTATTCCATGAATGCTACCAGTTTGCCAACCTTCTTTCTTCTTTGGACTTCCTTTTGGGGAACAATCTTGAGAACTCTTGTCAAATAATCATAGCAAGAATAGTAATACAAATTGATTATTTTGAGTTCTCACTTTTTAAGCATAGATTTAATTCTGGACATAGCCCAGTTTGGTGACCCCAATCCACTCTTTAAAAGAGGCTGTGCTTCCAGAGCAGTTTTCACAGCAAAATGGAGCATCATCCCTTGAGGACCCCCCGGCCCCCACCCCCACCAGACTCCCTCACTATCAACAACCCGTTCTATCGTGCTGCATGTGTTACAACTGACCGAACCCACACCAGCACATCATCATCATTCAAAGTCCAAAATTTCCATTAGGGCTCATTCTTGGTGTAGTACATCCTATGGATTTTGCTAAATACATAACATGTACCCACCATTGTAGTATTATACAGAATACTTTCACGGCGCTAAAAATCTTCTCTGTGTGCCTATTCATTCATTCCTATCCTTTGGTTCCTGGCAACCCCTGATCTTTAACTGTCTCCATAGTTTCGTATCCAGAACATCGTATTGTTGGAATCATACAGTACGTAGCCTTTTCAGGTTGGCTTCTTTCACTTAATAATAGGAACTTAAGTTTCTTCCAGGTCTACTCTTGGCTTGATGGCTCACTTCTTGTTAGCACTGAATAATATTTCATTGTCTGGATGGATCACCGTTTATCCATCCACCTCCTAAAGGGCATCTTGATTGCTCTCCAGATTTGGCAACTATAAATAGAACTGCTGTCAATATCGGTGTGCATGGTTCAAGTCCAGGTGCCCCCTGGAAAAAAAAATATTGGTGTGCAGATTTTTGTGTGGACATAGTTTTCAACTGCTTGGGGGTAAATATCAAGGACACGATTGCTGGATTGTATGACAAGAGCATATTTAATTGTATAAAATACTGCCCAACTGTCTTCCCAAGTGGTTGTACCACTTGCTTCCCTTCCAGCAAGGGGCGAGGGCTCCCGTGGTGCATCAGCATTTGGTGTCGTCCGTGTTCCAGATTTTGGCCCTGCGCACTGGTGTAGAGTGTAATCGCTTTGTTATTTTAATTTGCAGTTCCCGGAATGACAGATAAAGTGAAGCATCTGTTCATAAGCTTATTTGCCATCTGTTTATCTTCATTGGTGAGGGGTCTGTTCAGATCTTTTGCTCATTTTTTGTTTGTATTGTTATGTTTTAAGAGTTCTTTGTGTATTTTGAGTAACAGTCTTTTGTTAGTGATGTATTTTGCAGACATTTTCTCCCATTCTGTGGCTTGTCTTCTTATTCCCTTGATCCTAATCCATCCATTTTTAAGATCGGAGACAGAGTGGGGCGCCTGCGTGGTTCAGTCTGTTAAGCATCAGATTCTATTTTTTTATAAAAATTGTTTTAATGTTTATTTTTGAGAGAGAGAGAGAGAGAGATAGCAATGCAAGCAGGGGGAGGGCAGAGAGAGAGAGGAAAGAAAGAATCCTAAGCAGGCTCTGTGCAGAGCCTCACATGGGGCTCAATCTCACAAACTGATCTCACAGCCTGAGCCAAAATCAAGAGTCGGACACTTAACCGACTGAGCCACCCAGGTGCCCCTAAGAATGGGATTCTTGATCTCAGCTCAGGTCTTGATCTTAGGGTTGTGACTTCAAGCCCCACGTTGAGTTCTGTGCTGGACATGAAGCCTACTTAAAAACAAAAAAAAAGATTAAAGATTAAAGAGAGAAAAAAATGGAGGAAAAGAAAGAAATAAGAGACAGTGAGTGTGGTGCTAGATTTTCCAAATAGTGGACTAGGTCTAAGTTCAGGACACCATAAGAGGATCATCAGAAACAGGAGTAACAAAACATTTCGAAAGAATCTGATCTCAGAAAAGGCATAATGACCCCTACCTTTGGCTATCACAGGGTTAACTGGTACAAGAATTACCTCCCACTGAACAACCACAAAACTGAACAAAATACATTACACAACTTTTTCTTCTTTTAAGTTTTTATTTATTTATTCATTCAAGTGATCTCTACACCCAACATGGGGCTTGAACACATGACCCCGAGATCAAGAGTCATAGGCTTTCCTGACTGAGCTGGCCAGGTGCCCCCTTTATGCAACTTTTTTCAAGCACTGGTCAAAAAGTAGAGTGGGACTATGATCCTGTGGAGAAGGGAAACACATGAAGGGAAGGATCATAATCACTCAACTACTGCTGTGGTGCAGGAGGCTGGTCCCAAGCGGAAAGGTGTCTTACTGAATTGGGGTGACAGGGATTGGATGATTGGGGGCTACAGAAAAGTTAAAAATCTGGGGGCAGGGTACTGAAGAAAAGGAAGCTGTGTGGGGGTTGGAGGACGTAATAGGCCTGTGCAGGGATCCACCATGAGTCCGTAACTGGGGCTAGGCTGCAGAGCTGCGGTGTGAGGCTCTGTAAGGCTAGTGGGGATTATCCGTTGTGGGTTTGAGAGTTGAATGGTTGTGCACTTCTGAGAGAGGTTAGTGTTCTGGTCTGGTCAGAGTGGAAAGACTCCTAGGAGCTCCTTCAACTTTCAGGTGAGACTGCAGAAAAGACATGATTTAGGAGTCAGGAATATGTCTTAGTTTAAGGGCCAAGCCCTAAGATCAATGCCAAAATTAAAATATACCCACTCTAGTGGGTGTACTTCACTCAGTAAAGAATAAAACCAAAGCTGACAGGGCCAAAAGGATATGCCTCTAATTTAACTGCCTATCAGAACAAAAATCAACATCCTCTAAGGAAGGCAGTGTAATTCAGACTTCCTAAAAACACATCACCCACAATGTCTAGCACACAATAAAGAAATTATTAATGTGAAAAAGCATGGAGATTTGACCCCTGATCCAAGAAAAACAAGTTAAAAAAATCAATGGAACAGACTCCAAAATAACCTAAATGTTGGAACTAACAGACAAGGGTGTTCAAGTAGCTATGATAAATACTTTTAAGGATTTAAAGGAAACTATATCATAATGAATGGATAGATGGGAAATCTCAGCAAAGCAATTGAAACCATTAAAAAAAAAAGGAATCAAGTAAAATTCTAGAACGGAAAAGTAATTATCTGAAATTGAAATTTAACTTTTGGATATTAACAGCAAATTGGAGATGGTAAAAGAAAGACTGAATAAACCTGAAAGAAAAGAAACAAAGAATAGAAAGGAAAAAAGATTAACAAAGCCCCAGCAATATTATGGGATATCAAATAGGCTGACCTATAGTTAGCTGGAGAGAGAATGGGGCCAAAAAATTGGAAGAAACAAAGTCCACAAAACTGCCCAAATTTGGAGGGAAACTTTAAGTTAGAAATCCAAGAATCCTAGCAAACTCCAAGCAGGATTTAAAAAGAAAAAGATGGGCGCCTGGGTGGCTCAGTTGGTTAAGCATCCGATTTTGGCTCAGGTCATAATCTTATAATTTGTGAGTTTGAGTCTTACATAGGGCTCTGTGCTGACAGCTCAGAGCCTGGAGAGTGCTTTGGCTTGTGTCTCCCTCTCTCTCTGCTCCTGCCCTGCTAATTCTCTCTCTCTCTCTCTCTCTCTCAAAAATAAACATTAAAAAGTTGAAAAAAAAACCAAGAAAGAAAAAGACACTTAGGGACATCATAGTTAAAATGCTGAAAATAAAAAAAATAAAATGCTGAAAATCATAGTTAAAGAGATAATCTCAAAATTCACATGAGTAAGGAGGGCGCCTGGGTGGCTCAGTGGGTTAAGCAGCTGATTTCAGCTCAGATCATGATCTCACAGTTCATAGGTTTGAGCCCTGCATCAGGCTCTGTGCTGATAGCTCAGAGCCTGAAGCCTGCTTGGATTCTGTGTCTTTCTCTCTCTGCCCCTCCCCTGCTCATACTCTCTCTCTCTCTCTCTCTCTCTTTCTCTGTCTTGCAAAAATAAATAAAATGTTAAAAAAATTTTTTAAAAAACCTCGCATGAGGAAATAAAATATATTACCTACAGAGAAACACCAATACAATTGACAGCTGACATCTCATCAGAACCAATGGAATCGTGGAGACAGTAGCATGACATCTTTAAAGGGTTGAAAGGAAAGCAAGTCAACCTAGAATGATATATTCTATGAAATTATCTCTTAGAAGTTAAGATGAAATAGGGGCACCTGGGTGGCTCAGTTGGCTAAGCGTCTGACTTTTGGTTTCAGCTCAGGTCGTAATCTCCTGGTTTTCATGATCTTATGCCTGCTTGGACTCTCTGTCCCTCCCCCACTTGCTCAGACACACCCACTCTCTCTCTCAAAATAAATAAATAAACTTAAAAAATTAAGATCAAATAAAGGCATTTTCAGATAAAAGCCAAAAGGATTCATTGCCCGATGGCCTGCACTACAAGACAGGCTCAAGTAAACTCGAATCCATGAGGAGTGAGGAGTACTGGGGATGAGAGATACACGAGTAATTAATTTATCTTTTTATATACAACCATATTTTGTTCTTCTTTTATTTTCTTGGAAGCTAACTGTTTAAAGGAAATGCAATAATATAATACTGTTCAAAGAAATATTGAGGTACACAATGTTTTGGAAGCGTTGATTTGAATAAACATTGGTTTGTACCAGGCAGCACCAGAACCAAAGTGGTTAGGGATTGTCCGCGGCAGGAGCTGCGGGGAAACTTGTTGTTACTTAATTGGCTTACAGCCTAGGCAGCTGCCTTACATGGAAAGTTCACTAGTTCCTGTTTGGGATTGACTGTTCTGAAGTTTTGCTTTCCTAACCTCAAGGCACTTGCAAGAACGGACTCTGGCTGAGGTTTCAGTTTGCTTGTGGTGACTTCCAAAGCATCAGACCGTCAGTCTAATGGCTTCCTTGTTTAATGACTTTTACAGTAGTTGTGGGGTTTGTTAAGTAAGTATATGCAAGATACGTGGCAATAATAGCAAAAGGACAACAATAGCAAAAGGAGTGGTAAGTGAAATTTTAATGTAATAAGACTCTCACATTTTATGTGAATCATTAATGCAATCTTGGTTCCAAATAGACTGTGAGAAGCTAACGATGCATATTATAACCTGAAGAACAGGCACTAGAAACATAATTTTAAAACTACAGGTAAAAGGCCAATAAGAGAAAACAAAATTGAAATGTATAGTATATTTGATTAATGCAAAGAAAGGCTGGAAAAGGGGAAAAGAGGAACAAAAAACAAAAAGACAACTAAGCACAAGTAGTAATTTGGCAGACTTAAAAAAAAATCAATATGTACCTTAAATACAAATGGACTAAATACTTAAAAGACTGGGATGGGGCACTTGTGTGGCTCAGTCTGTTAAGCGTCTGACTCTTGACTTCAGCTCAAATCATGATCTCATGGTTCATAAGCTTGGGCTCCGCATTGGGTTCTGACAGTGCAGAGCCTGCTGGGGATTCTGTCTTTCCCTCTCTCTCTCTCTGCCCCTCCCCAGTTCACATGCTCTCTCTCAAGAATAAATAAATAAATGAACTTTAAATAGAGGTTGAGATTATCAGGCTGGATAGAAAGCAAGACCTAACTATATTCAATCTACAAGAGACACACTTTACACATAGAGACACAGAGAAGTTGAAAGTAACAGGACAGAAAGGCATACCATGCAAAGAGTAAGGTAATAAAGCTGGTGTGACTCTTGCTATCAGACAAAATAGATCTTAAGAGAGTGATTATTATGAGAGATAAAGAGGAACTTTTTCTTTTCTAAAGACTTTTTTTTTATTATTAAAGTTTATTTATTTTTGAGAGAGAGAAATGGAGCACAAGTCGGGAGGGGCAGAGAGACATGGAGACAAAATCCGAACCGGCTCCAGGCTCTGAGCTGTCAGCACAGAGACCAATGTGGGGCTCGAGCCACAAACTGTGGTATCCTGACTTGAGCCGAAGTCAGATGCTTAACGGAGCCACCCAGGTGCCCCTATAGATTTTATTTGATTTTTTATTTTTTAAGGTTTTATTTTTGAGAGAGACAGAGAGACAGAGACATAGAGTATGAGTGAGGGAGGTGCAGAGAGAGAGAGGGAGACACAGAATCCAAAGCAGGCTCCAGGCTCTGAGCTGTCAGAACAGCTTAACAGACTGAGCCACCCAGGTGCCCCTAAAGATTTTATTTTTAAGCAATCTCCACACCCAACATGGGGCTCGAACCCACAGCTCCAAGATCAAGAGTCACACACTCCACTGATTGAGCCAGCCCCAAAGGCGGACTTTTCATAATTATAAATAATAAATAATATGAATAAGACATACATAAAATAATAAAAATACATAAGATCCTTAATGGTATGTGCCTGTATTTGTTTCCTAAGGTTGCCACTATAAACTACCACAAACTAGGTGATATAAACCAACAAAATTTCTTTCTCTAACAATTCTAAAGTCTTTAAGTCTGAGATCAAGGTGTCTGAAGGGCCATGCTCCCTCGGGAACTTGCGGGAGGGACTCTTCGACAGGAGTAGCTAATGACGGTTTGCTAGCAATCTTCGGTGCTCCCTGGCTTTTCGGCGACTGCACTCCAACCTCTGCTTCCACTGCCACGTGGCGTTCTCTCCTCGTGTGTCTTGTCTTCACGTGGCATTTTCCTAGGTCCTATTGAATCCTAATGTCCCCATCTTAACTGATTATATTTGCAGACTCCTTTTCCAAATGAGGTCATATTCACAGGTGCCAGGTGTTAGTTAGGGTTTTAATATATATTTTGAGGAGATGCAGTTCAACCATAAAGATACCTACTT
The DNA here is from genome assembly GCA_004023845.1 of Helogale parvula. Lineage (NCBI taxonomy): Eukaryota > Metazoa > Chordata > Mammalia > Carnivora > Herpestidae > Helogale > Helogale parvula. The sequence goes on from PJEM01002735.1 coordinate 111,663, forward strand.
ACAAAGTTTCACAATACATGAGGTAAAAGGGACAATGGCAAAGTAAGAAATAGACAAGTTCATTATCATATTGGAGAAATTAACATCTCTTGTCAAACAGGGGCATCTGGGCGGCTCAGTGGGTTGAGTGTCCGGCTTCGGCTCAGGTCACGATCTCACCTTTGGTTTCCCCAAGCATGGAAGCTCTCTGAAAAGGACCAAAATGCTGTTCTCTTGGATTTTTATGGCGGCTTCATTAGTCATGAGTGACTAAGTCATTGGCCATTGGCTGATTCAACTTCCTGCTCGCTCTCTCACCTGGAGGTGGAGGGTTGGGGACTAAAAGTTCCAACCCCTGAGTCACCGTGATTGGTCCTCTTGGCAAACATCCACACCCTTGGGCGGGGCCCAAAAGTCCCTTTCATTACTCACAAGCCACCCATTTCACCTATGTGGTTCTGAGGTGTTTTCAGGAACTCTGGGTGAAGACCAGATATATCTGAGAAATATGTTTTGGTCATCTGAATGACCAAACAGATATTTCTTATAAATCATTATTACATTGTAAAAACAAACAAACAAACAAACCAAAAAAAACCTCTGAAAATTCTGCTTCCATAACAGAAAACTAACAAAAATTCACAAGATCAACCTTTTCAGAACTCTGGAAATTGGTGAACTTTGCAACAACTCAGGGAGTGCTTATTTAAGAAAAGTGGCTTGGGGTGCCTGGGTGGCTCAGTTGGTTAAGTGTCTAACTCTTGATTTTCGGCTCAGGTCATGATCTCACATGAGTTTGAGCCCCATGTCAGGCTCCATGCTGACAGTTCGGAGCCTGCTTGGGATTCTCTCTCTTGCTCCCTCTCTCTCTGCCCCTCTCCTGATCACTCTCTCTCAAAATAAAGAAACATTAAAAAAGTTGCTGCATCTTGGTAAGGACAGCAAGCTTTGTGGTGTTTTAACTTGTCCTATTCCCATTTCCATTACACCCAGCTCCAAGGTAGTCTTAAAAATCAGGCAGCCTGCAAACAAGTCTGAGCGCTTCGAAAATACTGGAAGCTTATTGGTTTTAGGGATTTAAGAAAATCTCTATCCAGTCATCATGTCATCACTAGCCCACTGAGCAGAGACTTTAGCAGCAACACATGACAACGTATATAGACTTAATGGAATTAATTCAGAAAACTCACCAAACAGTTTAAAAACAACAAGCAGCTAGAATTATAAATCCTGAGGAGGGGGAATCCAGTGCCCGTATTGCCACACTGTATTATTTTAAATGTCCAGAGGGAGAGAGAGACGGGGGGGGGGGGGGAGAGAGAGAGAGAGAGAGAGAGAGAGAGAGAGAGAGAGAGAGAGAGAGAGAGAGAGAGAGAGAGAGAGAGAGAGAGAGAGAGAATCCCAAGCAGGCTCTTTGCTGTCAGTGCAGAGCCTGAGGGCTTGAACCCACAAACTGTGAGATCACGACCTGAGCTGAAAGTATGAAGCTTACCCAACTGCCCCACCTCGGCGCCCCAAGACAAAAGCTTTCAATCAGTTATTTTAAATATGTTCAAAGAACATTAGGAAAACATGTCCAAGGAGATAAAGAAAAATATGAGAATGGTGTCTCTCTCAATAGAGAACATCAGTAAGGAGATAGGAAAAATATTTTTATTTCAAAGAACCAAATGGAGGGGTGCTGGGTGGCTCAGCCGGTGAAGCATCCGACTTCAGCTAAGGTCATGATCTCACGGTCCGTGAGTTCGAGCCCCGCATCAGGCTCTGTGCTGACAGCTCAGAGCCTGGAGCCTGTTTCAGATTCTGTCTCCTTTTCTCTCTGCTCATCCCGACTCATGCTCTGTCTCTCAAAAATATATAAATATTAAAAAAATTAAAAAACAATAATAAAGAACCAATTGGAAATTCTGGAGTTGAAAAGTACAATAACTGAAGAGAAAGTACAATAGAAGATTTGAGCAGGCAGAAGAAGGAATTGGTGAATCTGGATGTATGGATCAACTGAGATAGACGAGCCAGTCTGCGTGCGAAGCAGAAGGCAAAGGAACAAAGGAAAACAATCAGAGCCTCAGAGACCGCAGGACATCAACAAGCAGACCAACACACACGTGATGGAAGTTCCTCAAGAACAGGGACAGGGAGGAGGGCAGACAGAATATCTGAAGAAATTGCAAAGGAATAAAAATAGTGCACCAAAAAATATTTAGCACAGGGGCACCTGGGTGGCCTAGTCAGTTAAGCGTCGGCTTTGGCTCAGGTCAGGATCTCGCAGTTCATGGGTTCCAGCCCCGTGTCGGGCTCTGTGCTGTCAGCCAGCTCAGAGCCTGGAGCCTGCTTCTGATTGTGTGTCTCCCTCTCTCTCTCTGACCCTCCCCTGCTCGCGCTGTCTCTATATGTCTCTCAAAAATAAATAAAAAACATTAAAAAAAATTTTTTTAAATATTTAGCACAAAGGAAGGCAGTTATGGAGAAACAGAAGAATAAAAAGATGGAAGACATAAAAACAAACAGCAAATGGCAGATGTAAATCCTACCCTATCAGTAATTTAATGTAAGTGAATCAAATGGTCCAATTAGAAGGCGAAGAAGGTTGGTGGGATGCATAAGAAGATGACGCTGTCCACAAAAGCTAGATTCAAAGACACAAATAGGTTGAAAGAACAAAGATGGAGGAAGAGGTACCAGGCAAACAGCAACCCATAATAAGACCACATTCGGGAAATAAAACGAGTCTCAATTAAATTTTAAAACACTGAAATAACACAAAGCTTATTCTCAAACCATAATGGGATGAGCAGTGGTGTAGCAGATGTGATGTAGACAGGCCTGGTCTGAGGCCCCACAGCGGGTCCTCAACGGACCAGCCAGGAAGGTCCTTGGCTTCAGGAAGGATAGAAATGAAAGGTGAGCCAGGAGTAATGAAGTTTTGGGGTGATGGTGGGGTGGTCTGGAGCCGACGGCCAAGAAAGAATTCTTGAAGATGTCTTTGGTGCACAAAGGTGCTTTTATTAAAGCAGGGGGACAGGACCCTTGGGCAGGAAGAGCCGCACTGGGGTCCTGACGGGTAACTTATTACATACACTCAGGCTGGGAGGGGTTTAGGGATAGAGTAAGTCTCTAAGGTATTTTTCCAGGACCTTGAGGGGCTAGCTGAGTTAGGAAAATGCCATTTATTACCGTTTAGTAAAACCTCAGTCATGAGACCCTTCAGACGTGTATCAGGGGGCCATAGCTTGGAGCATGATTGCCAGCATGTTATCTTGGGGGAATTGACATAAAGAAAGTTTCCAAAGGGATTTTTATGTGTTAAAGTAGACTTACATACAGGATCCTTGTGGTTGGGATAATGTTAAGCTAAGGTTCGCTTTGGCCCCTAGCAAATGTCATCATGGAGGGAGCTGAGCTAGAGGAGGTCACTCTGCTGGCTTCAAGGACTTGCCAATGTGCTGTAGGCAGTACGGGAATTTAATTTTTCATGTGCCTTAGTTTCCACATCACCATGGCAAGCACTTACACTCCTTTCCTTTGTCCTTGGGCAGCCAGGAGTGTCTGAAGTCTATCACACATATTCCAGTGGGAGGCGGGTACGGTGAGCCTGTACTTTGTCTCCAGCGTGCCCCACACTCCCTCAAGGAGGAAGTGCACGCTGCTCACTGAACAGCGTGACAGAGTAGAGCAGACACAGTGTCTAGGAGACTCGGAAAAGAGAAGTGAGTTGCTTGGGGTTATGGGTTTATACTGGAAAGGGGTCCAAGGTACGTGTTCCTTCAGGAATCCAGGGAAAGGTCTGATCCATGGCGAGCGTCAGGAGAACAACAGGTGTTGCTTCATAAATCATTGGAGGGAGGGGGCGCTGATGCCAGCATCGGCCGGGGTTTGTTCGAAGCTAATGTCCTGGAACATGTTTGAGATCTGATTCTTTTTAGATGGTGGCAGGTGTTTGGTGGCTAGGGCGAGACTCAGAGAATGATTAGCCTCCTTGCCTCCCCGTGGAGTGGGAACGCAGCTTCTCTGGTTTATCCAGACGCAAAGTGGATACGGAGCATGAGCGAATGGAGCCTTTCTAAAATGGAGTCTGTAAGGTTTAATAGATGGAGGCAGAGGCGAGAGGAAAGAGAGAGACCAAGTTATGAAGCCAAGAGAGCCTTTATTGGAGTCTGCAATTTCCGGGCGAGGTTCCCTGACTCCGGGAGTGGGGAGTCAGGGAAGTCACGCCTGGTATGAGAGAGCAAGGTGTTTTATGGGCGCAAGAGTTCCGGGTTTGCCCTCAGGTGGGCAGATAGCCAAGTAAGGGCATCTTTGGACTGTGGCAGGATAGGATTGGCTGTTTGTTTCGGTGGGGGATGCTGGAGTTCCAGTGGTGAGACTTTCCTGTTTGAGACAGTCCAGATCGGAGAGTGAGGGTCGTTGGTCCCTGGCGGTGCCTGGAATTATTATCTGACCAGCAATAAAATGGCCGTTGGTGCTTTTCAAATGGCGCGGGTCATTCCAGGTTTGCAGGTGGGGCTGTCTGTGCATGCAGCTCTCCACAGCAAGGTGGCCGCTCAGTCGCCCTCCCATGGCAACTCTTACAGAGTCCCTTCTGCTTCCCTATCTCAATAGGTCTTAGTAAATATCTACTGCCTGGAATTTGATAAATATAAACTATGTTCCACCTAGTTAGTTCTCTTCACTGTCTAACTAGCCCTTCTAAACTTCCTGGTCTGGAAAGAAAATTCTAGAGACATTCTGGCTGAGTCACCAGCCACATCATCCACAACAGCTAAGCCATAGTGGATTTCATAGAATTTATTTCCTAAAAACTACTCCCTCCCTCCCCTTGGGAGGCAACATTTTCTAGTAGAAATGTTTGGCTTCTAGAATAAGATAGGCTGCTTGACAGTATCTGTCATGTTAAGGAAGTTATTGAGTTTCTCTAAGCCTTAGTTTTCTCATCTGTAACATGAGATAATAATACCTACCTTAAAGAGTTACTGTGAAGATTAAATGAGATACTATGCATAAATCTGATTTCCTGACCCCTCTCTGCCTTCTGCCTTCCTCCTCCCCTTGCAAACAACAATGCAATAGGAAAGAGAACAAATGGGGTTAAGAGTCTTGGAGGAATAGGAATAGGAAAACCAAGAATTAGGATTTTTTTTTTAGGAACTAGAATTTTAAGCAAAGCAATCCTGAGCTGGAATCTCAGTCCTGTTTTGTATAAAATATGTGACCCTATTCTGGCCCCAAGTTGGGTGGAGAAATTATTTAAAAAAAAAAAAAAAGGGGAGGGTAGGGATGCCTGTCTGGCTCAGTCCCTAGAGCCTGCACTTTTGATCTCGGTTTGAGCCTCATGTTGGGCGGAGAGATTACTTAAAAATAAAATATGTGACCCTCCCCTGTAAAATGGATGTAATAAGTTCCATCTTATAGTGTTTATGAGGCTTATAAGATATAACATATGTGACTTGTCTTGCACAAAGTAGACGGCCCATAAATAGTAGCTTTTAGGGGCACCTCGGTGGCCTAGTCAGTTAAGCTTCCGACTTTGGCTCAGGTCATGATCTCACAGTTTTTGGGTTCGAGCCCCGCATCAGATCTGTGCTGATCTCTAGTTCAGAGCCTGGAGCCTGCTTGGGACTCTGTGTCTCCTTCTCTCTCTACCTCTCCCCTCCTCACGCTGTCTCTCTCCTCTCTCTCTCTCAAAAATAAGTAAAACATAAAAACTTTTTTTTAAATAGATTTTTTTACTTTTAGAGGTAGTTTATGACATTTACTTTTTTCTTATTTTTGCTGCTCGTCCTGTCTGCAGGGCAAACTCCTGCTAACTCCTCCCAAGGCACTACCTTGCTTTTTTGCCCCCCATTCCCTCTGAGGAATACTTCTCTCCTTCTGCCCACCTGCTTTTCCCGCACCCAGGCCAGGGGCGGGGAACAGAGCTGAATAAAAGGCAAGGAAGCTAAATAAACAATTTTGAGAAAAACGTTTGTTTCAAAATTGTGTGTGTGTGTGTGTGTGTGTATGAAGGGGAGGGGGGAGTCTTTGTTAAAACTGGGATGTCTGCAAATCCCACTAAAGTAGAACTGGAAATTAAAAAAAAAAAAAAAAAGCATATTCTACCGGTGGTACGGAAAGAAATCAGGAGCTTTAAGCCTGAGTGTGTGCCTTATGGGGTCTGGCCTTGGGGGCTCGACATCTCTGTGCCAGGGCCCAACGGCGCGTGGGAGGGGAGGCGGGGACAGGAGGAAGAAGGGTTTAAAAGGGGGCGGGGAGGCGCGGCCTCACTGTTGGCGCAGCGGGAACGCAGTGGGGACGTCTCGGGTCCGGGTGAGCTCCCCGCGGACAGGCGCTGGCGGCGGGCGCGCCGGGGCAGCAGCGCGACCCGGGCCGGGCTCTTACCTGACGCACAGGTTTCCTCCTCCGCCGGCCGTGGGGACGCCCTGAGACCGCGAGTTCGGCGCCTGCGCGCACCCGAGGCAGACGGCGGGGCTCCGAGCTCGGCCGACCTGGTCCGAGCGGCACGAACCCGGCGCCCCCGGCCCCCGCCGACGCCGGGCCCCCGCCCACGTGACTTCCTGAAAGGCCGCGGGCCCGCCCCTCCCGCCGCTCACTTTCGATTCCTAGGCAGTGTGGGCCGGTCTTTCGGCGTTCGAGCACCGAGTTCCAGCGCGTCCCGTCCGGTCCCCAGGAACGCCATGGCAGAGCTGATTCCCCTGGCTGAGGAGCTGTCGTGCTCCATCTGCCTGGAGCCCTTCAAGGTGCCGGTCACCACCCCGTGCGGCCACAACTTCTGCAGCTCATGCCTGGACGAGACGTGGGCCGTCCAGGGCCCGCCGTTCCTGTGCCCGCAGTGCCGCGCCAGCTATCAGACGCGGCCGCAGCTGCACAAGAACACGGTGCTGTGCGCGGTGGTGGAGCAGTTCCTGCAGGCCGACTCGGCCTGGGCGACGCCCTCGACCCCCGACGGCTGGACGCCGCCCGCCCGCGCCGCCGAGCCCCGCCCGGCCTGCCAGGTGGCCTGCGACCACTGCCTGAAGGCCCCCGCCGTCAAGACATGCCTGGTGTGCATGGCCTCCTTCTGCCAGGAGCACCTGCAGCCGCACCTCGACAGCCCCGCCTTCCAGGACCACCAGCTGCAGCCTCCCGTCAAGGACCTGATGCGCCGCAAGTGTCCCCAGCACAACCGGCTTCGAGACTTTTTCTGCCCCCAGCATAATGAGTGCATCTGCCACATCTGCCTGGTGGAGCATAAGGCCTGCTCCCCTGCCACCCTGAGCCAGGCCAGCGCAGATCTGGAGGTAAGGGGTGGGGAGAGGGGAGGGAGCTGCAGTGGGCATCGGGGGCCCTCTACGGATCCCCTGGGGTAGGGGGATGGGCCTTGCTGGGCCTGAGAACAGGGGCAGGGGCGTCCCCAGTGTCTTAATAGAAGGGGGGGCACTCACAGTTCTGGTCTGTCATCCTTGGTCCACCGTCTTCCCCCCACCCTCTGTCTTACAGAGGGGATTGCTCATGACTTGCGGTTGCTTGCCTCCTAGTACTTGTCTGATGATGTTTAGTAGAGGGTTTCCAATGTCAAATATGAACCCTGGAGGCCCCCTCTGTTCCCTCATTTAAATCCTGGTGGCACCCAGGAGGTGGATATAATTAGTTCCATTTTACTCTTGAGGACATGGAGGTCCAGAGAAGTTAATGTAGCCCGAGCTAAGCCAGTAAAGCAGCTAGGCAGGCATTGGGACCTCAACGGGTTTGACTCGACAAGTTTGCCGTGTCTCCCCATGACCACCCTTGTATCTGAGTGCATGGAGCATGGGACATTCTTGCAGGCATGAGGTCATGTGAGCAGAAACTTGTGGTGAGCCAGAGTGACCAGGGAGGATCGCTCTGAGCAGGATGGTAGGCAGAGTCCCAAATATCTCTGGATACTAGCCAGAGATACAGCCAGACTCTTGCACCATAGTGCCGTCCGCCCCGGCCTTGTGCCTTGGAGCACAACGTTTGGCCCCTCGGGCCTGAGTCTTCATCAGTAAAGCTAGGAGGTGGGACCAGGTGGTTTCCTAGGGGGCCTTCCAGGTCTGTGTTGATTTTAGTGGTTGGGAAGAAATCGTAACTTACCCTTGTGGACTCAAGGCAGGTGTCATCGAACTCCTTTCTTATATCAGCCTGCACTCCGAGGCCTGGCCCGATTGCCCTTCATTTTCACAGTCAAGGACTGGCCTGTTGTCGAGGAGATAGGAGACCTGGCGGAGGTTTGCTGCGGTGCCAGGAACAGACTGTGGGCCTTGCTCCTGTGAAGCCATAGCCCTTCCTGGGCCTGGTCAGCTTCTCGGTCCAAGCTGGATCCCTCAGGACCTCTTCCCTGCGTCTCGGAGGCCAGACCTCAAGGCACCATCTGAGAGTTGACCTCTGAGGCTGAAAGGACGCAGGTCTGAACCAAACTGACTCCATGACAGGCTTCAAGTTTCCCCTCTGACCTTGGAGGCCTAGGTGTCGGTTTCTCAGAATCATTAGACAATAAAAGGGCAGATTGCTCATCCAGGGACCACCCTAGTAACACCCAATCAGAAGCGGACAGCTAAAATGCTTAACACTTCTAAGGGCAGGCCTAGAGATAGAAGCTATAGATAATCACTTATTGCTTAAGGCTAGTTACACCCTTCTGTGAGGGTCCTGGGTCCACTCTGTAATTGGTTAACACTCTAAATGTCATGATTGGGTCCCGCCAAAAGTAACGAACACTCTAAGCAATGTATTTGGTTAAAGTTACTGCCAATGATGTTAGGCGATAATGATTGGATCACTATACCTGTGTCTCAATTTCCTGTAACTTCCCCCTTCCCAAAACCTGTAAGGGCCCTACCCCGCCTTTGTTCGGGGCTCTCAGCCGAGATCCACTGTGCTGGTAAAGTCTGTGAGCCCGGGCTTAGGCCTAGCGAGCTTAAGCCCGTAATAAAGCCCTTTACTTTTGCATGCGTGACTCGGTCTCCCTGGCAATCTCTTGTTTTTGGGGGACGATATTGAAATCTGGGCATAACAAGGCACAGCTATGGCAGGCCTCGGCACCTGGGTCTCCACCGGCCACACCAAAGAACCTGCCTAGCCTTTTGAGCTGGGAACCCTGCTCTGTTCCACATCGGCTGTGGTTTAGGGCAAGTCACTGCAGTTCTCTGAGCCACAGCTTCCTCATCTGTAAAATGGGGTTAAGAGCATCCCTTTCCGACCTGCAAGGTGGTCAGAAGACTCCCAGGAGATGAGCTTTGTAGGCAGGGCCCAGTGTCAGGCAGGTGGCTGGTTGACACAGGCTTCGACCTGAGCTGGGTGTCGAGACCTGAATTTGAATGCTGACTTTTTTTCCTAGCTGAGTGGGAGCTGCCTAATCACTGACAGTGTGGTTTCTAGGAAGAGAGCTTGCTGGAGGTGGTGTCAGGCTGTCCAGTACTCCTTGGCCCTGGGGTTCTCCAGCCTGTCCCTGAGGACTGGGGCAGCCGGCTTCTGCCAAAAGGGTCTTCTAGAAGTTCTTATCTGCGGAGGCAGAAAGCAGTAGGGGCAGCAGGGTCCCTCTCAGCCTGGCCTCGAGCTACAGGTCCCTCTCTCAGCCTCGAGCCTGGAGCCCGAGCCTGCACCCAGTGTTCCTGGGTGCCGTACACGCGTAGCCTTGTAATCCCTGTAACCGGCGTTGCCCTGCGATCTCTTCTACCAGCCTCCCCTTCTGGCCCTGCTGCCGCCCCTTGCTGGGACAGAGCCAGTGCCATCTGGGCAGTGCCCCGGCCGTGGGAGGCTGGCCTGTCCTGACCCTGGGCACCTAGCAGACTCGGGGCTCTGCTGCCTCTCATGTTTTTGTTATGCCAAGATCACAATATCGTCCCCAAAAACCAGAGACCACCAGGGAGACCGAGTCACGCATGCAAAAGCAAAGGGCTTTATTACGGGCTTAAGCTCGCTGGGCCTAAGCTCGGCCTCACCGACTTACCAGCGCAGCGGATCCATGCTGAGAGCCCCGAACAAGGGCTGAGCAGGGTTTTTATGGGGTTTGGGAAGGGGGAGTTACAGGAAATTGAGACATAGGTACAGTAATCCAATCATTATCGGGTAACAGCATTGACAGCAACTTTAACCATACACATTGTCCAGAGTGTTCGTTATTTTTGGCGGGACCCAATCACAACATTTAGAATATCTTTGAAATTAACCAATTACAGAGTGAGCTAAGGACCCCCACGTAGGGTGTAACTAGCCTTAAGCAATAAGTGATTATCTATAGCTTCTATCTCTAGCAATGTTAAGCATTTTAGCTGGCTGCTTCTGATTGGGTGTTACTAGGGTGGTCCCTGGTTGAGCAATCTGTGCCCTTTTATTGTCTAATGATTCTGAGAAACCGATACCTAGGCCTCCAAGGTCAGAGGGGAAACTTGAAGCCTGTCATGGAGTCAGTTTGGCTTAGACCTGCGTCCTTTCATTCTCATGATGGACCCAAGTCCCTGATCTGGGAACAGGTCTTCAGAACTGCAAAAACTTTCCTACCCTTGACGAGGGGATTGTTGCACCTCTCACAGTCCTTGGGCCACTGTCTTGTGTCCACAGGCAGGTAGGCCCCTCACTGACATCAGGGGACTGTCATATGTGTTTGATTACTGATGGATAAGGTTTTCCCGAACACAGAGGTGTGGGGTGCACTGAGTGGCTATTGGAGGTGGAACGGTGTTGGGCCTTTGGCAAACCCCCAGGTGTTCTGAGTTCCCTTGCCGCTCTGACACCTGTGAGGCCCGATCTGCTGTGGCCTGGCCTTCTGTCTTTGGCCCACAGCTGATCTTGGCCACTGTGAGAGGCCAGGTCAAAGGGCACTGTCACAGAGGTTGAATTTGAAACCTCACCAGTAACTTGGGCTTTCGGGGTCGAGTTAGTGTGGCCTTGGCCTTCGATTCCAGGCCTCAGTATGTGACTTGTCACTGTGTTATTCGAGGTCAGGTTCAGAGCTGAATATCTCTAGTGGTGTGGGAGAGGCAGGAAAGTGGAATGGGAGGGCTGGACGATGTTGAGCCAGCTCATTAGCAGAAGTAAATGGTTTTTTTCCTAGATATTTGCACCATGAGTGCTTTGATTGTAACGCCAGGCTCTTGGGACCCCAGTTAACAGAGATGTGACCTGGGGCGAGCCTCTTCATTACTCTGCCTCAGTGTCCTTATTTAGAGAGGGCGGGCAGCTCCCACTTTACAGTGATGTTCTTAGCTCTGAGTTAATACCTGTAAAGCGCTAGAACTGTTATGCCCAGATCACAATATCCCCAAAGACTGAGACCACCAGGGAGACTGAGTCATGCACGCAAAAGCAAAGGGCGTTTATTTGGGCTTAAGCTAGAACTCTCAGACCTCACCAACGCAGTGGATCTGTGCTGAGAGCCCCGAACAAAGGCTGGGTAGGGTTTTTATGGGGTTTGGAAAAGGGGGGGTTACAGAAAGTTATGACATAGTTACCGTAATCCAGTCATCATTGTATAACAGCCTTAGTAACAATTTTTAACCATACACATTGTCTAGCCTGTTCGTTGCTTTTGGCGGGACCCAATCACGACATTTAGTGTTTCTTTGAAAATAACCAATCACAGGGTGGGCCAAGGACCCCCACGTCGGGTGAGTATCTGGTTATTCTAGTATTAAACAACAGGTAACTATCTATGGTTTCCATCTCCAGGCCTGTCCTTAGGAATGTTAAGTGTGTTGGCTGGCCGCTTCTGATTGGGTGCTGCGAGGGAGGTCGCTTGTTAAGCAACATGTGCCCTTTTCCTGCTATTGTCTAGCGATTCTGGGAAACCGAAACTTAGGCCTTTAAGCTCAGATGGGAAACTTAAAGCCTGTCATGGAGTCAGTTTGGTTCAGACCTGTGTCCTTTTGGAACAACTCCTGGCTTGCGGAACACAAGAAACACCAGCTGCTATGATGATGGGGGTGATTTTCCTTCCCATTTCTGCGCCGCAACATTTATTCATTCTGAACGTTGATGGAAATAGTAAGAGGCCTCGGATGTTACTGTTTCCCTCCATGCGTATTTGACCGTGGTTCCTGGAGGTGGCTAGAGACTTAGCAATTCTCAGTCACCTTAATTCAGTTTCAGGGGTTGACCTGGTGGTGAGCTGGCCTCCTGCTTGTTCATCCGCCCGCCGGGCACACCAAGTGAGCCTTGGATTCTGACTCTTGTCCCCCTGCTTCCCTGAGGTCAACTGTGGCTCTTCCAGCAGTCTTCCGGAATCGGCATAGATGGCTCTGAGAGAACACCCCCAGAAACCAGGCTTTTCTCTCTGGGTTTTCTCCTCCCAGATCTTGGCTCTGCCATTTTTCCTGCCTTAGTTAGCGCTCCCTTGTCACTAAGCAGATTTTTCTTCCCAGTAATTTGTCTGCTTTTCTGGTAGTTTGCAGTGGGAGGGCTGGCTTGAAGGACTGAAGCAACTGCCCCAGGGCCATTGGTTCTGGCTTTTGGTGAACTTGGCCTCAGTGCTGGGCCTCTTGCCTCAGTTTCATTGTCTGTAAATGGGTGTGCTAATGAAGCAGCTCTTGGAAATGCAAGCTGACCTTTAGTTTGGCTTTACTAAGATCCAGGCACCACGCGGAGTTCTTACTTGTTTCAGTTGATCCTCCTACTAGCCCTGGGGTGGGAACAGTTGTATCTATTTCATGGCCTAGGACATCCAGTGTGAGACTATTGGACAGATGGAAATCCGTTGGACTAAGTCCTATGCTCCTAACTTCTTTTTTCTACTGTTCCTCTAAAAGTTGGAAGAGAGGCAATAAATAAGAAAATGCTTTTAACAGCTACAGGCAGGCGAGACTCGGGGCAGCAGAAATGCCTGTGGCAGAGCTTCCAGGCCGTCCTGGCATCGGGGCTGATGGGGGCGGGGCTGAGGTGATTTCTCACCAGCTGGTTTTCTCTGCAGACAAAGCTGAAGCATAAACTGACCATCATATACGGTCAGATCAACGGTGCATCCAGGGCGCTGGAGGATGTGAGAGCCAGGCAGCAGGACATGCGGGTGAGTGACGGGGCTCTCCACTGCCAGGCTCGGCCCTGGGCCTCCCTCCGCCTCCAGGCCAGACAGCCTCAGCTCTGAACGCAGCAAGGCTGGTGTCACACACGGTGGCGGAATTAGACATCAACCTTGTAAGGCATCCAGAAAGATATGTCTCTGGGAGAGATCCTTCATAGACCCAAACTGAAAACTGTCTACAAGCCCTGACCTTGGTGTGGGGAGGACGGGGTCAGTCACTGAAAGTTAGGGTTAAAAAGTAGTAATACAGGGACGCCTGGCTGGCTCAGTCCGTAGAGCATGGGACTCTTGATCTTGGGGCTGTGAGTTTGAGCCCCATGTTGGTGTAGAGCTTACTTAAGAAAAATCACAAAAGAGGCACCTGGATGGTTCAGTTGGTTTGTTATGCCCAGATTACGGGGCCCCCCAAAAACAAGACCACCAGGGAGTCCAAATCACGTATGCAAAAGCAAAGGGCATTGAGCTTAAGCTCGGTCTCTCAGACCTCACCAACGCAGTGGATCCATGCCGAGAGCCCTGATCATCAGTCGGGCAGGGTTTTTATTACAGTTGGGGCAAGGGATGGGGTCAAAGGTGGGGTGAGGGGCAGGGATTACAAGATGATTGGGCGGCGCATCAGCAGAGGTTAGTGCAGAGCGGGGTGATTTGCTAATTTAAAACTAAGCAGGCCTAAAAAGTAGCGGGAATGTCAGGTACCTTTCTGACATCTTATGATCCGCCTGGGCTAGGGGTGGTGCTCGCTCAGGCAATAGGTGGGTGTGGGTCGTTTTTTCTTTCCACCACTGCTGAGTCGCTCCTGGGAAAACAGTAACTTAGGCCTGCTGGTTTCTGAGGCTTATTTGAAGCCTGTCATGGCGCTAGTTCGGCTCTTCAGGTTAAGTGTCTGACTTCTGCTCAGGTCATGATCTCCCCGTTTGTGAGTTCAAGCCCCATTAGGCTCTGCTGACAGCTCAGAGCCTGGAGCCTGCTTCAGATTCTGTCTCTCTTTCTTGACCCCTGCCCTGCTCGCACTCTGTCTCTCAAAAAATGAATAAACGTTAAAAAACTACGAAGAAAAAAGTATTAATATAAAAAGGGATTATGATTTATTTCCTTTTTATTTTTTTTGAATGTTTATTTACGTAGAGCGTGCAAGCATGAGCTGGGGAAGGGCAGAGAGAGAGGGAGAGAGACGAGTTTCAGGCAGTCTCTGCTTTGGGCCTCGGTCCCAGGACCGCGAGATCAGGACCTGAACGGAAATCAGGAGTTGGAAGCCGCAACTGGTTATGATTTAAATGGGGGGAAAAAAACCCAAGAAGGTGTATACCCACTAGAGTTACATCTTTTTATAAAAAGAAAGTGTCATAGTTCTAGGGCTGTCATACCAAATTACCGCAAATTCTGCTCACAAGGAGAACTGTGTTCTCATGTAGGTTTGGAGGCCAGAATCCTAACATCAAAGACAGGGCCACACCTCCTCGTTTTAGGAAGAATCCTTCCTTGCCCCTTCCAGCTTCTGGTGGCTCAGGCGTTCCTAGGCTTGTGCTGTGTTACCTCAGCCCCGCCCCCACCTCTTCTATTCACGTGGCCGCAGTGGCCTCCTCCTCCTCCATGTCTTTCCTTCTGTCTCTGATAAGGACACTTGTCATTGGATGTAGGGCCCACTGAGGTAATCCAGGATAATCTCATCCCAAGATTCCTACCTTCATTACATCTGCAGAGACTTTTGCTAAGTAAAGTCAGCTTAGCAGGTTCTAGACAGATTTCCTGGGGCGCATAATTCAACCCAATACGGGAGTATGGGAGAAAAGACCGGAAGGAAGTATAGTAAGAGAATAGTGGTGCCGGTATTGGAGTCATAGAATTAGAGGTTTTTTCGTTGTCTAGTTTTCACAAATCTTGTAAGGTTTTTAATACTATATATTAAAAGAAGAAATATATATATTATATATTAATTTTAAGTTTTTAAGTAATCTCTGTACCCAACAAGAGTCTCTAACTCATGATCCAGAGATCAAGAGTTGCATGCTCTTCCAACTGAGCCAGCCAGGCACCCCCAGAGTCTTTTCTTATTACCCTACTACTGCATGGGGTGTTTTCCTCATTTCTTTGGTTGAAGCTGGGTCACCATCAGATCTTTGTTCTGTCTTGTAGTCAAAGGGACAGGGAAGAAGAGTATTACACATCCCACTTTTGCTCACACTGCACTGGGAGTAGCTTAGTCACATGGCCAAGTCTAGCTGCAGCGAATCCTGGGATATGTAGTCTGTGGCAGGGTAGCCACAGGCCCTTGTAAACCCCAGGGGGCTTCTCTTACTTGAAGGGAAGCCACTCTTTAAAATATTTTTTTAATGCATGGGTTTAGATTTATGGCAGGCCCGTCCCCCTGGGCCTCTCATACTGTCCCATGCCACAGTGAAGGTGGCCCCGAACCATGGCCTGGCCTCCACGCCCGTAGGCTGCAGGCACTGAAGTGGGTCGCACACTGAAAAAAAAATTTTTTTTTGAATAAAATTTTTTAAAATGTTTATTTATTTTTGAGACAGAATGTGAGCAGGGGAGGGGCAGAGAGAGAGGGAAACACAGAATCCAAGGCAGGCTCCAGGCTGCGAGCTGTCAGCACAGAGCCAGACACGGGGCTCAAACCCACGAGCTGGGAGATCATGACCTGAGCCAGAGTTAAGACGCTTAACTGATGGAGCCACCCAGGCGCTCCCCGAATCCCTTACTGATAGATATCCAGTTCTTTCCGGGATTCTGGTAATTCAGGCAATGCTGCTTATGAGCATTCTCCCGTCTGTCTCTGGGGCAGGTATCTGAGCATGCTCCTTGATTTGGGTATGAGCGCCTCAGGTTCACTAGATACTGCCAACTTCCCATGCAAAGCAGTGTGCCCATGTGTCCTCCCACAGAGGTAAGAGTCCCTGGTGCCGCACACCTCACCAGCGCTTGGTACCTCAGGCGTAGCTTCTCGGCCTGTCTGACGCACGCCCCTGGGTCTTACCCCCCGCAGGAGGCTGCAAACAGGAAGATGGAGCAGCTCAAACAAGACTACATGGAAATCAAGGCGCTCCTCGATGCCGCGGAGGCCACCTCCACCCGAAAGATAAAGGAAGAGGAGAAAAGGGTCAGTACCAAGTTGGACAACATTTACCAGATCCTCCTCAAGAAGAAGAGTGAGATCCAGACGCTGAAGGAGGAGGTTGAACTTGCCCTGACCAAAGGGGATGAGTTCGAGTTTCTGGAGGTAGGTCTTGATGGAGACATTGTAGAACACGCCTTCTGCCTGCTGTTATGATGTTGATTGCAGGTGCGGTGGGGCCCTCAAGGAGAAGGGGCTGTAGGAGGGCATTGGAAGCATCCCCGAGACACGCTGTACCTGTTTCCTATGCAGTGTGACAACTTAGCACACGCTTGGTGGCTCAGAAGAGCATTTGCTTGTTATCTCCCACTTTCTGTGGCTCAGGAGCTGGGATGCGGCTTAGGAGTTGCCACCTGAGTGTCAGCTGGGCTGTTGAGCTCTCGCACTTGTTGGCAGAATTCAGTTCTCGTGGTGCAGGCCTGCGGCCCAACCGTCTTGCCGTCCCCACTGTCTTGCTGGCTGGTGGCTGAGGTCTGCCCTCCGTTCCCACAGGCTGCTGCCGTTCCTTACCACGTGGCCCCCTCTCAAGTTGGCAGTGACCTCCCTCCGGGAAAGTCTGGTCCTTTTTTTTTTTCCTGCTTAGATTATTGATCTTTTCTTTTTTTCTTTTTGTAGAAAGAACATTCTTTTTAAAAAAATTTTATTTTTTAAAAAATTATTTTAAATGTTTTTTATTTTTGAGAGACAAAGAGACAGCATGAGCATGGGAGGGTCAGAGAGAGAGAGAGGGAGATACAGAATCTGAAGCAGGCTTCAGGCTCTGAGCTAGCTGTCAGCACAGAGCTCGATGCGGGTCTCGAACCCACAAACTGTGAGATCATGACTTGAGCCGAAGTTGGTCGCTTAACCAACTGAGCCACCCAGGCACCCCACTTTTTTTTTTTAAGTTTGTTTATTTATTTTGAGAGAGATAGAGCGCGAGTTGGGGAGGGGCAGAGAGAGAGACCCAAGCTCTGTGTGCTGTCAGTGCAGAGCCTGACACAGGGCTCGATTTCATGAACTGAAATCATGGCCTGAGCTGAAATCAAGAGTCGGATGCTTAACTGACTGAGCCACCCAGGTGCCCCTATTTTGTTTCCACAGTATAATGCATGCAGTATTGTATTAGATTTAGGTGTACAGTGTAATGATTTAACTCTTTTTTTTTTTTTTTAAGTGATTCAACAATTCTGTACATTATTCAGTGGTCATTATGAAGAGTGTACCCTTTTAAAAATTATTTACTTGTTTTATTATTATTATTATTTTTTTTATTTTAGAGAGAGTTCAAACATGGGAGAGGGGCAGAGGGGGAGGGAGAGAGAGAGAGAGAGAGGGAGAGAGAGGGAGAGAGAGGGAGAATTCCAAGCAGGTTTCTACATTCAGTCATGGAGGCTGATTCCATGGCTTTGGGATCATGACCTGAGTGGAAATCAAGAGTCAGATGCTCGGGCGCCTGGGTGGCCCTGTCAGTTAAGCTTCTGACTTCAGCTCAGGTCATAATCTCATGGTTTGTGAGTTGGAGCCCCACGTCAAGCTCTGTGCTGACAGCCCGGAGCCTGGAGCCTGCTTTGGATT
>PJEM01002735.1:129431-189757 GCA_004023845.1 Helogale parvula
AAGTAACCATTGGTTTGTTCTCTATAGTTAAGAGTCTGTTTCCTGGCTTTGTTTCTTTCTCTCTCTCCCTCTCCTCTTTTTTTTTTTTTCTCTCTTTTTCACTTTGCTCGTTTCTTTGGTTTCTTACATTTCCACAAATGAGTGAAATCATATGGTATTTGTCTTTCTCTGGCTTAATTTCACAGTACTCTTTAGCTCCATCTATGTTATTGTAAATGGCGAGATTTCATTCTTTTCTTACGAGCCTGGTCCCTTTTAATGGCTCCTACCTGGTTAAGTCAGGCCCACCCAGGATACTCGCCTTTCTGGTGAACTCAAAACCAACAGATTTGGGATCATCATTACATCTGTAATACTCCTTCAATTTTTCCATCGAAGGTAACCTAATCCTACCATACCACTGTCCTGCCCATACTCAGAGGGAGGGGATCATGTAGGGCATGTACCCCTGGACCAGGTGGGCACCTTGGGGGCCATGTTAGACTGTTGTCTCCACCCCTTCCCTCCATCACTCCTCCCACTGGACCCTGGAAGTGTCTTTCTAAAGCACAGACCGCCCCCCCCCCCGCCCCATCTGACCTTGTGTCCCTTAGCTCCCCTGTCTTTGGCTGCAGAGTCCTCTCTTGCCCCGTGCCATGACCACAGCAGAGCTCTCGCCGTTACCCAGACACACCAGGCATTGGATGGGAATGCCATGGCTGTCCTTTTCCCAGGGCCGCTCCAGACTCCCCTGTCTTCCTCGAATCCTGCTCTTCCACCATTCCTGGTGGTCGAGTGGGTCGTTCTGCCCCCGCCATAGCACTCAGTGGGGTTGTTTTAGATGTGTTTGTTGGTGCGTCTGCTGTCCGCTCCTTCGGGCCAGTCCATCCCTTCCCCCTGCCCCCTCCTCCTGGCATGCAGGGTGCCTGGCATGCAGTGAGGGTTCCGGTGAGCCCCGTCGATGGCGTGACGACCCCTCAGAGGCCCAGGTTCCTTGTTCAGGTCCCGAGGAGAGAAGAGGGGTGACTGGGAACCTTCTCATCCCCCTGCACGGACTTCTTTCTGGGCCTAGGCTTGGCGCCATCGAGTTTCATCTCTATGGTCCCTCCTGTGTGTTGGAGTAGCTGCCTAGCGCTCTCGGAGAAGGATTCGGAGTCCCTGTCTGGGGGCCTCTTGATGTTGTGTGACCCGGTTGTAGCTCAGGTTTGGGGCCTTCTGTGAGATCCTCCCTTTTCCCTGGATGTGCCCTGGCGAACCCTTTGCCCCCCTGTGGCAGCCCTGTCCAGTTTTAGGATGCGTGTTCAGAGCTGGTCTTTGAGGACTGGGATGGCCCTGAGCTCCTGAACTTTTCCAGCCACAGCCAGAGGAGTTGAAGAGGACTATCCACGGGGTCAGATTTGTGTCCCAACTTTCTTCCTGCCACCAGCTGGCAGTGTTCCTAGCAGGACCCTTTTTCTTTCTTTTTTTCTCTTTCTATCTTCCCTCCATTCCCTTCTTCTTCTCTCTCTTTCTTTCTCTCTCTCTTCCTTCTTTCCTTCCACATTCGTTCATTCTTTTGAGAGAGACAGAGCGTGCAGGCGAGGGTGGCGGGCAGAGAGAGAGGGGGACAGGGGATCCGAAGCAGGCTCTGTCCTGACACCAGAGAGCTTGATGCAGGGCTTGAAATCATGAACTGTGAGATCATGACCTGAAACCAGCAAGAATTGGATGCTTAACTGACTGGGCACCCCATGTTCATTATTTCTTGACTTCAGTCTCCCCCTTGGTAGGTCAGTGGCCTCTGAGGGCCCAGATCCACAGTGCTGTGACCTAAAGTGGCATGTTAGCCCCAGCACCCTCTGGCCAGCATTTTGAGAAGGCTGATTGGACTGAGCCCCCTGGGCACAGGGGAGCCCCTCCTGGAGCTCATGAGGGCCAAGCTCAGGCCCTGGCTTCCCGGGAGCTGCCTAATCTGATGCCCTGGCTTGTTTCAGAACGCGGTAAAACTGCAGGGAGTCTCCACAAAGCCGGTCTACGTCCCCAAGGTGGAGCTGAATCAGGAGCTGATAAAGGGCGTCTGCCAGAGCACCTCAGACCTCAAAAATGAGCTGAAACGGTATATCAGGCAGCCCCAGGACAAGAAGGCTGAGGAACCCACTGGCTCAGGTAACTGTTAGCAACCCCCACGCTCCCCTCCCAGGACCCCTGAGATGGAATCAGGGAAAGGGTCCTGACCCAGAGCACTGGGGCTTCGGTTCCGGGATCCTGAAACGAGGTTGTGGGGAAGCATCCTGAGAGCGTAGCCATCCTTCCTGAAACATTTCTGGGGGCCTTGATGTTAACAGTGGGACTTTTTTGGACAGGCTCTTTTCGCATGTCATCTTGAGGCTGACTTGGATGGGGTTTTTTTCTTTTTAAGTTTATTTATTTTGAGAGAGGGAGAGCACAAGTAGGGAGAGAGAGAATGCCAGGCAGATTTTGCACTGTCAGTGCAGAGCCCGATGTGGGGCTCGAACTCGTAAACCATGAGATCATGACTTGAGCCTAAATCAACAGTCGGATGCTTAACTGAGCCACCCAGGCACCCCTCAGGTGGCTTTTGAATGGACTCTGGGTTATCAGTGTATTTGGTGGAGGAATAGCTATTTCTAGGGTCAGAGAAGCCTGGAATTCCTCCCTGATACCCTCCCGCCTCCCTTCCCCCCACTGCTGTATCCAGTACAGATTTCACTTCTTAAATATCTCCTCAGTCTATTGGTTCCCTGCTGGCTATCACCAGTGGCAGCTTTCTAAACTTTCTCCACTCCTGCTACAGCCAGAGAGAGATTTTCAAGATGCAGATCTGATTTCCTAGGACCCTCTCCCTCTCACCCTGTTTAGAGAATATCCATTGCTTTTAGATTTCAGACCATGCTCTTGACCCTGGCCCTCCAAGCCCCTGCCTGGTCAGGTCCTGTCTATTTCTCCAGCCCTGAAGTGCCCCCTCCTCCCATACATCTCTCTGCATTCAGTTGCTTGTATATACTAAGCTTCCTGCCACAGGGCCTTTGTACATGTTCTTCTCCTTGCTTATAAGACTCAGACTCCACCATCTTCACCAGTAACTCCTGTCACCTTTCAGAGAGCAGTTGAAACATTCTGTTTCTCAGCAGACCCCCCCATCACCACTCTCACCACTTAGGTACCAGAATCCTTATCTCTCGGGAACCTTTGCACATCTGTCATTTTGTTCTTCCCCCACTAGGTTTCAGTCTCTGTGAGGGCAGGGGCTGGGTCTGTTTTTCATCCAGCGTTCTCCTCCCAGTGCTTAGCGCAGTCTGGCACATAGTGAATCTTACCAGGTAACCCAGGGGTTGGGCTTGAATTCCCGCTTGGCAAGTCGAGTGTCCCTACAGGGGGCCTCTGGAACGGGTGTGGTGCACTCCATACAGGGTGAGGCTGGTGACGCATTGGACACGCATCCAAGGTGCTCATCCCTGGCTACACTGGGAGAAATGGAAGCTCAGAGAGGGTACAGAGGTCATAAAACTGGGCGCTGGCAGAGGAAAGACTTAATCCCGGCTACATTTTAAGCCAGAGAAAAATGGGACGCACCAAACTCATCTTTCTGGCCCCTTGTCTCTAGCTCTTATAAATGACTGGATGGGGAAAGTCAGTGGAAATTGCCTTTGTAAACCCTATCTCCGCCTGCCCGTGGCAAAGCAGGCTCCTTGGGTTGCTTTGGAACAGCTGCGTAAACGAATCCCTTCTTCTTTGGTACAGGGAACCCTGGAGAGCATGGCCCAGCACCTTCGCACAAACCCGCACACTTTGCGAAGAAAGTTCCGAGTAAGTAGCCCTGCTGCTGTCCGTGGCCACAGCCTGCTGTGGCTGGCGGGGGCCCCGGCCAACACACGGGGGTTGTTGCTCTCTCCGGATGGGCTCAGCCCGTGCCCAGTTGCCGGGGGGCCCTAGTGGATCTGGGGTCCGCA
Organism: Helogale parvula; assembly: GCA_004023845.1. Taxonomy (NCBI): domain Eukaryota; kingdom Metazoa; phylum Chordata; class Mammalia; order Carnivora; family Herpestidae; genus Helogale; species Helogale parvula. The sequence continues at coordinate 133,361 of PJEM01002735.1, forward strand.
CTGAGTAGAAGGTGGAGGGGCTGTTGCAGGAGCTCCGCTGGGGTGCCCAGCAGGACCTGCCCGTCAGCACTGGCCGTATGGGCTGCCTGGGCCAGCCAGGCTACCAAAGGTGGCTTGACTTGAGAGAGAGAGACTTACTGACTCCTACGTTCCGGCGCTTGGGCAGAGCCCCCGGCGGGGCCTGGCGATGGCCCTGGAGGAGCAGAGGCTAACCCTCGCCAGTAGCTCAGGGCCGTTCTGCCTTGGTTGTCACATGCTTCTGCTGTCATAGCGCTTCCTGACCTTTTTTCATTATTGCCCTTCTCTTACCAGCCATGGAAGACACTTTTTCCCTAATTGCCCCCACCTGTGAAAATTTAATGCCACACATATGCAGTAGACTTGTTTATATTACACTTAAGAAAAAATTTTTAATGTTTATTTATTTTTGAGAGAGAGAACATGAGAGGGGGAAGAGCAGAGAGAGAGGGAGACAGAGAATCCGAAGCAGCCTCCAGGCTCCGAGCTGTCAGCACAGAGCCCACTGCCGGGCTTGAACCCACCAACTGTGAGGTCATGACCTGAGCTGAAGTCAGATGCTTAACTGATTGAGCCACCCAGGCGCCCCTATATATTATGCTTTTATACATAAAGAGTAAGATTTCTTTCACCCCCTTCCACCAAGAATGAATTTTTGTCCCCTTAGGGGCCGTATCAGCCACACATTGAGAAGGGACGGGCTGTTGAGATGAGGGCTGGGGAGAATGGTCCTCGGTTTCCCCATCTGTCCAATTCGGACAGATGCCGGCCTCATGGGATTCCTATGAGTGAACTTCAGGCTCACTTGGGACACTGGTTGTGAAGCTCTTATTTTATTTTTATTTGAGAGAGAGAGAGAGAGAGAGAAAGAGAGTGTGTGGGGGAGAGAGGAACAGCGTGAATGGGGAGGCTGCCCCTGGGGGGTGAGGGGACTCTTGCTCTGTGTTGTTTGCTCTAAGAGTTTAATTTGTCTTTGGCATTTCCGAATGGCATAGAGCCAGAGGCCGGGGTGCCTGGTGTGGGGGCGCAGGGAGCTGTCGGCTCAGCGGGAAAGTGTGGAAGGGCACTTGGTGTGACCAGTGAAAGATAGGGGGACATTCGCTGTGTACCTGTGTCCTTCTCCGGTCACACTCCCCCGAAAGCTTCCTCGCCCTCGCCCCATATCACAGGCGCTCTAGGCAGGAGATGCTGTGGGTGCTGGCCAGGGGCTGAGGTTGGGAAATGGGCAGGTAAGGAGTAGATGGGTCACCGTGTAGATGGCACTCTGAACAGCTGTGATGACTGGGGAGGGGGCCCATGCCGTTCCCTAGGCCGGTGGCACAGCCTGGGGTCCTCCCAAGATGCTGGTCCAGAGGCTCCTGGGTGGCTCAGTCAGTTGGGTCTGTGACTTCAGCTCAGGTCAAGATCTTGTAGTTCATGAGTTTGAGCCCCACATCTGTGCTGACAGCTCAGAGCCTGGAGCCTACTTCAGATTCTGTGTGTCCTCTCTCTCTGCCCCTCCCCTGCTCACACTCTGTCTCTTTCTCAAAAATAAGTTAACCTAAGATATTAAAAAAAACAAAAAAAGATGCTGGTCCAGTGGGAGGGGGCGGGTGAGGAGGAGATGGGGGCAGAGTGAAGACAGTGCCTGGAAAAAGGACTGGGAAGTGGAAGAAGCAGAGGTAGGGTGTTATGTGGGACTGAGTGGGGGCCGGTGTAGGGGAGGTGGAGGATAATAGGAGAGGGTGGGACTGACCTGTAATGTGAAGTTCCCTGCGGGAGGCAGGGATAAGGTCCAGAACACCCCTTGTCATCCCAGTGGTGGGGAAAGTGGCAGAGGGAGCCCCACATCTTCTAGCTCAAGTAGACTGGAGTATGCATCACAGCCCCCCAGGGGCTGGTCACACAGATCCCTGGCCCCCGCACCCCCCACCCCAGGCTTTCAGGTTCAGCAGGTGTTGGATGGATCACAGAGTTTGCATTTCCTACAGATTTCCCTGGTGATGCCGCTGCTGCTGGGGACCACACTTTGAGAGTCCTTGCTTTAGCTAAACTTAGTCTCCACAGGTGCACACTCTAGAGAGTTTTTAAAGACTGTTGTGATAGGGCAGCCCTGGTGGCTCAGCGTGACTCTTGATTTCAGCTTGGGTCATAATCTCACGGCTCGTGGGTTTGAGCCCCGCATCAGACTCCGTGCTGATACTGCGGAGCCTGCTTCAGCTTCTCCTCTCTCTGCTCCTCCCTACTCATGCATGTGCATGCTCTCTTTCTCAAAAATAAATAAACATAGAAAAAGACTACTGTGATATTTGTCAAGCCATTTCTTTGCTGGTTCCCCCACCCCCCTTTTTTTTGTATGTTTACTTTTGCATTTTTCCTTTTAAAGAGATGTAATCTATCTTCAGTAAAATGTGCAGATCTCACGTGCAGTTGGATTAATTTTGACAAATGCATATGTGTGTGTTCCCATTACCCAAATCAAGTTAAAGAATTTCCATTACGCCAGGAAATTCCTTCATCCTCCTTATTATTCATCCCAGTCCCCCAAATCACTGTGGCACATTTCTGTCCCCATAGATTCATTTGCTTGTTTCCGACTAAAACAGCCTAGCTTTCTTTGTAGGGGTCACATTCATGCAAACGATTGTTATTACGGTCTGTTGAAACTGTCATTGTGCAGTGTGTGAAAAGAGCTTAATTCTAAAAATCTTTTTTTTTTTTTTTTCAGAAGAAGAAAAGAAACCCAAGAAACCTCGTAAGTGACGCATTTGTACATCTTTTTGTTTCTCGAAGTTGCCCAGGTGTGGAATTAAATGCAGGGAAGGCTGCCCCCTCCCCCATCAGGTTCTGTGATGGGGCTGGAGTGCTGTGATTCTGTTCTCTGGTGGCAGGCGGGCCCGAGGCTGGGGGTGAGGACAAGTGTACGTGAAGGAGACAGATAATGAGTGTAGCCCTGTCTGGCCGCACCTGTCCAGGTGTGTGCTTGTGGAAGTAGCTCTTGAAAATTCGCGTGGCAGGGAGACAGGCCATCTGGTCACTGCGACGTGTGTCCAATTCATGTTTTTCCTCCACATCCCCAGCCCCTGCCTCTGCCGCGCCCAGCAGTATGCCCACCTTCGGAGCCCCGGCGGAACAGTTACCGGATTTAAAGCAAGAGAGTGAGTCATTGCGGGCAAGGGGCCGTGGGGGGTCTGCCCTGAGTTGGTTCTGAAAACGGCTCTCTGTGTCCTCGCCCAGCTGCATACAAAGCCTCCACCGCGAAGCCGAACATGGCGGCCCTCAAGACCAAGGTGCTAGAAACCTTCTTAGCCAAGTCCAGGTCCGAGCTTCTAGAATGTGAGTAGCATGGGCTCTGATGAGCGGTCCCGCTGGCCCTCGGGCACTCCTGTGTAGCTCTACACCGGCCTTTGCCCTCGCCTCTGTTGGGAGGTTCTGCCTGGCTCCCCCTTCCTCGGCTAGCGGCCCGCCCGTCCTCTGTCAGTACCTGCCCTTTGCACCTCCCTTCCTAGCCAGCACAGACCTTGCACAGGTGCTCTGAACCCCCAGCCCTCGTGAGCCCGGCTCGCCCCTTTCTCTGGGCCGGCACCTGCTGTCCACGGCTGTGCCTCAGTCCCACTCTAGGTTTCCTGCCGGCTCCCCTGCCATTCTAGGACTTTCCCACTTGTCTTCAGTCTTCTGCAGACCCCTGCCCCCGCCCTGGCTTCACAGAGAAGAGGGGCCCCTTATGCTGGTTATTGCCATTTCTCTTGCATCGACACCTGCTCTCTCCTGCCCTCCCTGCTTCCTCCCTAGAGCCAGCCAGGCCCCTCCTGCTCTGTCTGGACTCCCCTTCCTCATCCTCACTGTGCTCCCAGGGCCTGCCCCTCCACACTGTGTTTAACTCTCCCTCATCACAAAAGCAGAGCAGAACGAACAAAAGAAAACAGCGGCCTTTCTTGGGGGCCGCTGTGTGTCCACCTCCCTTTTACCTTAATACTGGTTAAAAAATACCAGTTCCTGGGCCCCAGGCCAGTGCTGCAAGATCAGCTGGCAGGGGAGCAGCCTAGAAAGCTGTTGTGAAACTCATTTCCTTGGTGATCCTTTTTGAGGAAAGTTGGAAAATTGCAACTGCCGTGTCGCCCCCCAGTGCTGGTCCTCACCTGTGACTGCATGGCCAAACGCCAGGGGAGTGTGACCGAAACCCCCTGCGGGTCTCTGTGCTTCTGAAAGCTCCCCGGGGCAGGGCGTGGGCTGTGAGGGGCCAGAACCAACACTCCCATTCTCCCATGGCAGTCTGGCCTCTGTCCCCACGCTCAGCTCCAGCTGAGGGTAGCGGCAGCCCCCGTGCATCTGAATGTCAAGGACATATATTCTGGTTTCTCTTCAGATCTCATAATCTTTCGCCTTTTACTGAATGTCAAGGACACTTTTCAACCTTCAGTTGGCTGGCCCTCTCAGCTGCATCCCTCCTTCCAGGAACACTGTCTCCCTGTGGCTGCTGAGTCCCTGGGCCCACCCTGGGCGCCACCTGCCTCTCTAGTCACTCCTTAGGCTCCTTTGCAAACTTGCCCTCCCTGATCCAACTGGAAGTGATTAGCATTCCTGCCCCAAGGCCAGGTCTAGGCTCCTCCCACCATCGCTCTTTCTATGTCCCCTTCATACTGCAGCCTTACAGAGCAGCACTTTGCATTTGCACCCACTTCCGTGCAGCAACTAAGACCTGATTTGCAAAGCTGGCCCTGGCCCTCCTTCCTCCTCCTTCCTCCTGAGCGGGTAGCGGGCTGTGGGGGGATGGGCTGTGGGGGGATGGGCGGGTACCTGGGTTTCTCAGGGCCACCCTCCCCCTTGCTTCCTGCTGTTCCCGCCCCCAGGCCAGGCCCGGGCCTGGCTCTGGGCCAGAGCTAACTGCTGCCCAGCTGCTGGTGAGGTGCTGAACCAAGTTTTTCCCGAGCCCCACTCTCTAGGAGCAGGGAAAGTGAGTTCTAGCAGGTCAGGATCTTGGAGAACCCTTTCCCTGGCCCATTCCTTTTGCCCACAGAGAAATTCAGGGCTCTGTGTAAAGTATCCTGCCCTAAGCCACCTAGCGAGGGAGCGGCAGGAGGTGGTGAAAACCCAGGGCTCTTGGTGTCCAGCTTCCCAAGCTAGGGATGTCCCTGTGCAGTGCTGCCTAGAACCTGCCAGGCCAGGGGCTCCTGGGAGGGAAGGGGTGGAAGGGGTCCTAGGAAGGAGGTGGAAGGTAGAGACTATGCTCGGCTGAGCTGTCTTCAGCTCCCCTGGAACTGGTTGGAAGTGTGGCAGGAAGGGCGTGTGTGGCCCACTTCAGGGAATAGAGTCAGCCAAACGTTGTTCGGCTCCCCGCTGCCCTTTAAGTACAATCTAGACTCTTTAACTGTCTGCTATGTGGCCCAACATGTCCCCCTTCTCCTGCTAGGGCCACTCTCCCGGGTGCCCAGCCTTTGCTGGTCCCAGCACATGCCCACTATCCTTGTGACCCCAGGCTCTGCTCTCGCTGTGCCCTCTGCCCTGAATAGCCTCCCCCGCCCGCCACTGTGCTTGCATCTCTGTTTAATTTTTCTCATCTTCCTGTTGCTGGGCTCACATTCCAGCCCCATGGGCAGCGTTCCCCCCATGCTCTCCCCACCCTTCAAGTAAGCTGTTTGGCCCTGTAGCAGCACGCATCTCACCATGTTGTGGGCACGGGCTCGCCCCGCTTGCTGCGGTGTGGACGCCACGAGGTCAGCTGCCATGCCTGCTCCGAAACCTGCATCTTGCACAGAATCCGGTGCTCAACGAATGGCTTTGGGTGGATGAGTAGACAGATGGGTGACTGATTGATGGACAGCTGGCTGGCTTGATGGATAGACAGATGGACAAGTGGCTGCTTGGACAGAATGGGTGAATAGATGGATACGTGTGTGGATGATGAATGAATGGATATTTGGATTGATGGATAGATGGCTGTGTGGCTGGCTAGATGGAAGGATGGGTAGACGGATAAAATAAATGAACAAGTAATACTGGTTGGGGAAAGGGTTGAAAGTGAGAACGCGTTGGGCTCCTCGTAATCGGTTCCTTGGGTAATGCTTTCTCAGATGCCATTAAATTCAGCCTGGACTACAACACGGCCCACAACAAGGTGGCGCTGACGGAGAACTACACCGTAGCTTCCGTGGCCGACTTACCCCTCAACTACCAGCCACATCCCAAGAGGTTCACGTACTGCTCCCAGGTGCTGGGCCTGCACTGCTACAAGAAGGGGATCCACTACTGGGAGGTGGAGCTGCAGAGGAACAACTTCTGCGGGGTGGGCGTCTGCTACGGCAGCATGCCGCGGCAGGGCCCCGACAGCCGGCTCGGCCGCAACGCCGCCTCCTGGTGCGTGGAGTGGTTCAATACCAAGATCTCTGCCTGGCACAACAACGTGGAGAAGACACTGCCCCCCACCAAGGCCACGCGGGTCGGCGTCCTCCTCAACTGTGACCACGGCTTCATCATCTTCTTTGCTGTCACCGACAAGGTCCACCTGATGTATAAGTTCAAGGTGGACTTTACGGAAGCTGTGTACCCGGCCTTCTGGGTGTTCTCCGCGGGTGCCACACTCTCCATCTGCTCCTACAAGTAGGCCGGCCACGGGCACTGGCCTCCGGGTGCCCAAGGCAGTCGCGGGAGGCCTGCAGGTGGGACTCTCGGAGAGTTTCCTGAGACTCCTCAGGGTTGAGAGTGTGGGAGGGGGTTCTGGGGGGGAGTGGGGGGCTGGGGGAGATGCTCATGCTGTGGGCCAGGAAGCACTTCCACTTCCTGGTGCCCCTCGGGGCAGGGTGACCTCCTCCCTCTTGTTCCGGTAGGTCCCCAGCTGCGGGCAGCTGGATGGGGTTTGGGGAGGTAAAGTCATGAGCGCCCTTTCCTCTTGGAGGGAATCTGTAGACACCGCAGGCTCTTTCCCGGGTCGCCTGGTGTAAGGTCCTTGGCCTTCTGGAGCAGCCTTCGGACCTTAGTGTTTTCATTATTCTCTATAGGGCTATTCAACTGAAATAGATTTTTTTAAAAAAAATCCCATGTCATTGAATTTCTATATTATTCACCCCTGCAGGTGGGGGTTCAGGTGTATGCTCCAACTCCTGGTTATTTTCTGTCCTTCAAGGAAACTGCCCATAGCAGGTCTCCACCCAGATCACAGTTTCTAGAAGAGGTGGGTCCTCTCCCTCCACTGGAGAATGGTCTGCTTCCCTTCTTCTTTTTGTACCTCACACCTCGTCAGTGGTTTTAAAATGTTTAATCCAGCAGGAAACTTTTCAGACGAAGGTGTCAAACCATGATCTGAATCAGCCTGTGTTGAATTTGTGATTCAAGGTCAAGGTGACCCCATTCACACTCTTGGTGGGTGCTCTTTGACTGCATGCGAAAGAGCCTTGCAGGAGGCCTTCTTCCCATAGGCTTTGGAGCCAGGAACACCACTGGGCAAGAGGGACCCTGACCTGGGTTGACACTGTGGTGGTTTTGCTCATATTAGCATCTTGCCTTCTTACTGATAACGGTGCCCAGGGATAGCCTCTCGTCCCCAGGGCCGTGAGGTACTGGACCGGCTGGTGTAATTCCCACGGTGGCCAGTACAATCGAGTGGACTGCAAACTTGATGTCCGTAGCCCATGATCATACAAATCACGTGGGACAAGTCATGTGGGACTGCCTCGGGGACCGTGCTAGTTCTCCTGCCAGCGTGACCACCCGTGGCCAAAAGAGTCTTCTAGCAGATCCCATGGGAAATAGCAACATTCCTAATTTTCCCTGGCTACAGGCCGCAGGCCCAGTGTGACCCTTTTGTGAGTCGCACGCCTGTCCCTGGCACTGCACTAGCCCTTTCTCTTTTTCTTCTTTGAGCCAGTTCCAGATGCGGGGACGGACCAGGCGAGGGGACCCAGAGACTTTCAGGGCCAGTGAGAGAACTATGGGACTCCAACACAAGGGGTATCTCTCCTGCAGGGCTTTCTGTGCAGTGAAAGGAACCCCAGTCTGCTAAGGGGTAGGAGGGACCAAGATTGCCAGAATTTCCCGAGCTCCTCCTATCCTGATGCTGTCAGGACGTAAATTCCCAGTCCGAAAGTGGGAGAACTTTAACCTCTTTTTGGTGAAACAAATCCTACGCTGGGCTTTCCTAAGAGAGGAGCTCAGCTCAGGCTCTTTGTGGTATAAAAAAAGAGGCCAACCACTGGGGATGTCGGGACCCCAGACCTTCTCTATGAATTAATGCATCTCTGGCCTTGTGCTGGAATTTCAGGGCACTCTGATCAGACCCAGAGCACCGGAAATTCTTGACAGGGATGCTGCTCTGTGTCCTCTCCCAGTAAGAACTTTTCACTTCCTTGGGAGAGAGATCATCTTTGGAGGGAAGACCTTCCTGCTTTTAAGTTTTCTTCCTTTGATACTGGGAAGGAGAGTTCTTTGGTGATTCTTTTCTGCTTTTGGCAAAGGTCAAAAGCATCTTCATCGATCTTCTGAAACCAAAGCCTTATCTGAAGCCAACTTGCACTTGGGAAACAGCTAGGCTTGGAAGAAGAGGACGCTGAAGGTTAATCCCTGGGTCCTGCTGTGGCTCTCTCTGCAGATCCCAGGGTAACAGAGGGAGACCATCCCTGGTGACCCTACAGCTCAGGATGGGGAAGCACTGTTCCCTCTGTTTTTAAGAGTGACAAGGCGGTAACCCAAGGTGAACTCAGTGCAAGGCGCCCCGGAGATGTGAACTGAGGCATGCATGCTCACTGTCTCGGGCCATCTTGTCTGCGGTGGGAGGACCTTGTACTCCCTTCACCTGGCAGGGCTGCTGAGTCCTCAAGTTGGGGGCAACATTGCATTCATCTGACTTCTCTATTGCAAAGTAAGTCAGTGAGGAGGTACCAGATGACTGCACTCACCACCCTGGACCTCCCATCATGGAGGAGATGCCTCCTAGATTCGCCCTCATCCCCACCCCACCCTGAACCCTGGGGAAGAGTCAGAAAACCCGGAAACACAAACATAAAAGTACTGTCCCAGACCCCAGGTATCAGGGACTGACTCAGTCCCTCTGGGATCATCAGATCAGGGCCAAGTTTTTGTATTATTCAAGACTGGCCAGTTCCCCTGTTTTAATTACTGAGAACTGGATCTGCGATCTATAACTAATACTGGTATGTTATCTCCTTACTTTATTCCGCCTCTCCCCACTGTTGGTTTTAGTGAATGAGTAGGAGTATTTGTGCTACTATTTCACGAGCTAATTTTTTTTAAGAGTTGATTCTTTAGGACATCATTAAGGCTGTAGACACGGAGCTTTTGAAACCCATGAGAAATAGTAGGGCCAGGGCTGGGTGGCATGCCTTAGAAGCTGTGAATGTAAATAGCGGTGTCTGGTATTCATTCTTGCATCGAAGTCTGTGTAGATGGTGCATAGAATGTCTACACACACTGAAAAGTATAGCACTTTCCTGAGTTCTGTGAGTTCTTGTGAATTATTGAACCCGAGGGAGGTCGTGCTACGGACAAATGTTGCCTCCAAAATCACATGTTGACACCTAACCTCCAATGTGACGGGATGTGGGGATTTGGTCATGAAAGCGGAGCCCTCATGAGTGGAATCAATACCGGTATAAAAGAGACCCCCCCCCCCCCGAAGAGCACCCTTTGCCCCCTCTGCCATGTGGGCACACAGCAAGAATACAGCTGTCCATGAACCAGGAAGCAGTCCCTCCCTGGAAATTGAACCTATCAGCACTGGATCTGGGGTGGATCTTCCAACCTTCAGAACTTGGAGATAGAAATATTTGTTGATTTAAGCTATGCAGTTTCTGCTGTTTTTGTTATAGCAGCCCAGACTAAGATGCCCCCGGAGTGCAAAGCAGAATAAAGGAAACCGTGTTTAAAGTGGAGTTAGGAGGCCGGAAGGGGGAGCCATTGGGCTGTACCGCTCCTTGAGCCCTTTGCAGACCCGACGGGAAGAGCCTCCGGAGTTACCCGCAGGAAGGAGCCTATGCTACCCAGCCGGAGGAAGGGAGATTTTCTCCTCCCCTGGCAACAGCCCAGCCAATGAGACTGCACCAAATCAACCAATTGAAAGGCGCTACGCTTGGAACTCCCAGTTTGCACCAATGGATCAGACGCTTATAACAGCTCCTTCCAACCCCCCACCTTCTATAAAAAAATGTTCCTCTCCTTTGTTCTCAGGCTGTGCCTGTGGTTTATTTTGTGGCGACTTGTGTGTCCCAGATTGCAATTCTCTGTTATTCCTGAATAAATCTATTTTTGCTGGCAAAATAACTTTAATTTTCAAGTTAGCACTACCTTCTGGATTTTCCACTCGGCCGGAAGTGGGGGTGGCCGGTGACGCTGAATTGTGGTTGCTGTCTGAAGCAAAGACAGGCCCTGTCCAGATCGTGCCCTTCAGCCTGTAGAGCCCACTGCCAGCCTGTCAGTGGCGGAATTGCCTCACGGTGCACCAGGTGCTGTCAGCAAAGAGGTGGTGGGACTTGAAATTTGTAATAAGCCCTTCTTGACCAGTCTCCTTGAATAAAACACCCTGTCCTTAAAAGGAGCTTCCCGTTTCTTCTCCCAGGTGTCCAGCCTCCAGGGTTTAAAGTCTGGTTTCGTTCTCTCACACCCCACCCCTCTTGCAGTTGTTTTCTTCCTGTCCCTGTACCCACAAATCTATGCAATATGTCAGTTACAGACTTGCCCTTTAGAGATGCCACTTTGGCTGCCGTGGTACACGCTTCTATTCCGGGACAGTGCCTCCTGACCCCTCAGTAGTAGAGCAAGGCTGTGAGTGTGCCTGTGTGTGTGCGGGCTGATTCTGAGCTCCCTGTAGTTGCGGGAGTGCCCCATTCACTGATACTGGGTTCTGTCCTGGGTCTTCCCTCTGTTTTCTCACCACGTTCCAGGTGGTCTTGAAACACCCCTGCATCTTGAATGATGGACAGACCCCAGCCTTTGCTGACCCTGGGAGGCAGTCTATCTGTATTTTACTGTACAACAGTCTCAATACATGAACTGTAGAAGGTTCTAGAAAAGCAAGTCTGAGAGGGGAAGAGAAGGGACACTGATACAATAAGGAAAGCTAGTTGAAAGGGGGTGATTTGGGTGAAAATGTCTCATGACATGATTTCCCTCACCTATGTTTTGTGACAAGATTTTCTGTGCTGACTGTTATAGGTCAGTTTATGGAATGTAAAGGGTTAATCTCCTTATGGAATGTAATGGGTTAACTTATGGAATGTGATGGATCACTTGTTGCAAACCACTTCCCCACCCCTTTCTATGATTGCTAAGATCTGGCCAAGGCCACACCTACAGAAAAATGGCTTAGTCACTGCTAATGATTGGTCATCTTGAACAAAGAACTAAATTTATAGGTTCCTGCCAAAAACTAGCGTCTGTGTATTAGGATGTAATTGGCTATCATGGAATCCTGTGGATATGTATATAACCTCACTGCAGCCTTTGTTGGGGGCCATTCTCTGCACTGTCTCCTTACCATCAGGAGAGCAGGTTTGGCCCAGCCGTGAATAAAGTTTTGCCTCGCTTCTGTTTGACGTGTGGTGGTCTTTTCAACATCTCCCTGTAACACTGACCAGGTGTTTTCTCTCAGAAGTCCAGACACTTGAGGTTTATCACATTTCCCCACGTGCTCCTGTATTTTCTCGATTGAAAACATCTAGGTGGGGGCACAAGCCCTCCCTGTTGGATTTTGGGAAGTTCCTGGTCGAATGTCCACAGGGGCTCCCACTGGGGGGCTTCCCTCAGGAGCTTGCTGAGGAGACGCTGATGATGGGGCCAGGGCATGGCACATGCCGTGCTGCTTCTAGAAGGTTCAGCTGCCACATGTGTAGTTCTGGGGACATTTATTGTGCATGGTGTTCCGTGAGCTTCCTAGGTCTGTGTGGTTTGGCATCGGACATTAATCCTCAGTTATCATTCTCTGAAACAGTTCTGTTCCTTCTTGTCTTTCTTTGGTACTCCCATTATGTGTATGCCCTTGGTTACTCTGCTCTGGGTTTTGTTTTTTTTCCCCTCAGTCTTTGTTCTCTGTGATTTTCAGGTTTAAAAAATTTTTTTTAATGTTTTTTATTTATTTTTGAGAGAGAGAGAACGTGAGCAAGGGAGGATCAGAGAGAGAGGGAGATAGAATGTGAAACAGGCTCCAGGCTCTGAGCTGTCAGCACAGAGCCTGACGCGGGGCTCAAACTCATGAACCACGAGATCATGACCTGAGCTGAAGTTGGACACTTAACCAACTGAGCCATCCAGATGCCCCTGTGCTTTTCAGTTTTTGAGAGATTCTTCCATCAGCCATGCCCAGTACAAATAAACCCATACAAGGCAGTCTTCAGTTGTTAACAGCATTTCTGATTTCCAGCATTTCTTTTTTGATTCTTTATTAGGAATTCCATCTCTCTGCTTACATTGCCTGTCATTCCTGTATGTTGCCTACTCCTTTTTTTAAATTTTTAAAATTTATTTATTTTTTTAATGTTTTATTTATTTTTGATACAGAGAGAGACAGAGCATGAGAGGGGGAGGGGCAGAGAGAGAAGGAGACAGAACCGGAAGCAGGCTCCAGGCTCTGCGCTAGCTGTCAGCACAGAGCCTGACGCGGGGCTCGAACCCACGAACGTGAGATCTGACCTGAGCGGAAGTTGGAGGCTTAACTGACTAAGCCACCCAGGCGCCCCCCTTTTTTTTTTTTAAAGTTTACTTATATTGAGAGAGGTACAGTGCACGTTGGGGAGAGAGAGAGAGGGAGAGAGAATTCCAAGCAGGCTTCATGCTGCCAGCATGGAGCCCTCCTGGAGGCTCGAACTCCCAAAACCATGAGATCATGACCTGAGCCAAAGTCAAGAGTTGGACGCATAACCAACAGACCACCCAGGAGCCCCTGTATGCGCTCAGCTTTATCTATTAAATAGATATCTATTAATATTAGCTTATTAACTAAAGTTGTTTTAAATTTCCAGTCTGATAATTCCAACACTCCTGCCATGTCTGGTTCTGATGCTTCCTTTGTCTCTGCAGATTGTACTGTTTACCTTTTGGTAGCTTTGTCACTTTTTCTTGCTAGCCAGACATGGTGTACTAGGTAAACAGGCCTTTGGTGTGGGGGGGAAAGGGACACATTCCGAAGTCCTGTGGTTCAGTCTCTGACTTGGATGAGTCTTTGCCTCTGGACTGTGAGCTTCACACGTGTTTCTGTTTTATCCTCCTCGTAGGTGGGCTGGAATTGGGTATTTCTCTCCCCCCTCCCCCCAGGTCAGCTCGGCTCAGGTTAACTAGTTTCAGGTTAACCCAGTGGGTTAGGCTCTGGTTAACTAGCTTCTCCCTAGGGGAGGCCTTGTTAAGAACAGAGTGCTCTGGGGACACCTGGGTGGCTCAGTCAGTTGAGCTCAGGTCATGATCTCACGATTTGTGAGTCTGAGTCCGTGTCAGGCTCTGTGCTGACAGCTCAGAGCCTGGAGCCTGCTTTGGTTTCTGTGTCTCCCATTCTCTCTGCCCCTTCCCTGCTCATGCTGTTTTTCACTCAAAAAAAAAAAAGGAACAGAGTGCTCTGTTCAAAATGGCTCCTCTTCCCCTCCTCCTGGAAAGTTCAGAGGATTTTTCTCCAGTGCTTACTGTGGGAACCTGGTTGAGCTCTTGGAGATAAATCTCCCCAGATGGTGGGAGTCCCCTGTGACTGGGTGCCCTTGGAGTTCTTAACCCTCAGAACCGTCCTCACAGAGCCACGAGCAGTTCATCAGTCACGCCTCCCGTGTTTCTATCCAGCGCTGGCTCCCCCGGTGAGTCTGCTTTGGGAAGTGGTGATTCCTTGGGTGGGCCTGCCCCTCCAGCCTTGGGGACAGCAGTTTGCCTGTGTCCTCTGCTCTTGCATGAGTCCAGGAGGAGCGGTGGAGCATTCTCTCTGTCCTTTACTTACGATTAGAAGGAAATTACTACTTACAAGCTTCCTACGTGTGCAGCTGGAAACTTGTACGTCCATGATTTCATTTTCATTCAGTTCAAAATACTTTGTTTCCCTTATTTCTTCTTTGACCCATCAGTTACTTAGAAGTGTGTTTTCTAGTTTTTACATATTTGGGGGCTTTCCAGATATCTTTTTATTACTGGTCTTTTAAAATTTTTTTAGTGTTTATTTATTTTTGAGAGACAGAGAGAGACACATCATGATCAGGGGAGGGGCAGAGAGAGACACACACAGCCAAAGCAGGCTCCACGCTCTGAGCTGTCAGCACAGAGCCCGACACGGGGCTCGAACCCACGAACTGAGATCATGACCTGAGCCGAAGTTGGACGCTCAACTGACTGAGCCACCCAGGCGTCCCTGTTACTGGTTTTTAACCTAATTCCATTGTGGTCTGAGCCTGTACTTTGCATTGTTTGAATTGTTTGAAATGTATCAAGTTTTGGTTTGTGATTCAGAACAGGCTCTAGCTTGGGAAATGTGCACGTGCACTTGAAAAGATTGCGGATGTTGCTGTCGTTGGGTGGGGTTATAAGTGTCAGCTGGTGAAGCTGGTTGATAGTGTTGTTCGAGTCTTTTATTTACATCCTGACTGGTCATTCGGTCTACTGTGTCGGTTCCTGTGTTAACAACCTTTGACTAAAACTGTGGGCATATCTACTTTTCCTTGAAGTTCTATCCATCTTCGTTTTATGTAATTTGAAGCTGTCTTGAGTGCCTAAACATCTAGGATTTTTATGTTCTTTTGTTGAAGTGACCTTTTATCTTATGAAGTGACCCTTTGTATCCCTGCTAAAATTCTTTACTATGAAAACCGCTTTGCCTGATATTAATATCCACACTCTAGCTTTCTTTTGACTAATGTCAGCACGGCATGTCTTTTTTCCACCCTTTTGCTTCTAACCTGTGTCATTACAGACAGTGTATGTTTGGTTCTTGTTTCTTTTAGCAATCTGACGATGTCTGTTTTTAATTGATGTGTTCACACCATTTACAGAATGGGAAGTAATGCTGTGGTCATCATTGAAAAAACTGCCATTCTATTAAAATTTTTTTATGTTTACTTATTTTTGAGAGAGTGTGCAAGTGGGGGTGGGAGAGGGGCAGAGAGAGAGGGAGTAACAGAATCCGAAGCAGGCTCCAGGCTCCGAGGTGTCAGCACAGAGCGTGACGTGGGGCTCAAACTCAGGAACAGCAAGATCATGACCTGAGCTGAAGTCGGATGTTTAACTGACTGAGCCACCCAGGCACCTCCTCGTTTTTTTCTTATTTCCTCCTTGACCATTTATATACGGGTTTCAGGCTGGCCAGTATCTGTTGACTTATTTTTGTTCTATAAAATTACTGTTGTTCTTTTGAGGATAGGGAAACGTTCATATGAAGAAAAACTACTCAGTCTGCAATTTTACATTCATTTTCTCTATGTAAAAGATTCACACATGCACACACAAAGTAGCTTTTGAATTTCACTCCCAGTATCCATGAATAATATTGGATTATTACCCTCTGATGCTCCGGGGACTGTTCTTGAAGTGGCACAAAGAAGAGCGTCACAGAATCTAAATAGTATTTAGTGCATAGAATCTAAATCCTTAAGTTTGTTTTTTGAGAGAGGCAGAGATCAAAAGGGGGAGGGGTAGAGAGAGGGCGGGAGAGAGAAAATCCCAAGCAAGCTCCACCATCAGCGCAGAGCCCAAAGCGGGGCTCGAACTCACGAACCGGAACCGTGAGATCACGACCTGAGCTGGAATCAAGAGTCAGACGCTTAGCTGACTGAACCACCCAGCCGCCCCCAGAATATGAATTCTTAAAACACCAAACCAAATCAATGCTTTGTTAACAGAAATGACTTCTTTAAAAGAAGAAAAAAAGGCTCAGAAAGGCATTCCCGCTTCATAAAGCACTCATTTACGACACCTCAAGAAACAGCTGAATGCAGGCTGTGCTCTGCTTCTTTTTTGGAAAGTTATTTTTAAAAATCTCAATTTCAATGTTCTAATGGTGTACGAAGTGTCAGCTGTCTTCAATCAGAACTGGATGCCAGCCACATAAGGATTCTATGACACGTAAACAAAAAAGCTTCTGCACTCAGCTCCCTGTCGCGGGGTCCCTGCACAATCTTGTACTGCCCTGTCCCCAGGAGTCCTGCCTGTTAGGTGGGGCAGTCTCTGTTGTCCTCTGGGATTCCTTAGTGACTCATAATGAGACATTTCTCTTTGCTGTCGAACAGTTGGCTATTTACTTGGCGCATTCGAACAATGACACATAAGTGACGTTTCATTTGTCACCTCTCTGGGAGGTGGCCAGTGAGCAGAAACAGTACAACAGTGTTGAGTGCTGCTGTGCACACGAGGAAACAGCAGGCTTCGCTGTGGGGAAGAGGAGAGAAGGCTAAAAGTGGTCATTCCCACCCTTACGGCCAGGTGGACGCTAAAAGAAGGTGAAAAGGACATCATGCTGGAATTCTGTTCCACATTTGTATCTTCTCTTTTGTATTAAAAAAATTTTTTTTGTTTATTTACTTTGAGAGAGAGAGAGCAAGCAAGGGAGGGGCAGAGAGAGACGGAAAGAGAGAAAATCCTAAGCAGGCTCCGTGCTGTCCTTGTGGAGCCCGATGTGGGACTCAAACCCATAAACCATGAGATCATGACCTGAGCCAAAATCAAGAGTCAGATGCTCAACTGACTGAGCCACCCAGGGGCCCCTTCTCTTTTGTATTTCTTTTTTGGTTGGTTTCAGAACCTGATTTTTTGACTGTGCCAAATACAAGCAAGTTAAAGAAGGAAAAGAAACAATTCATAAACACTGCACATTCAGGGAATGAGCAGGGCATTATGTTTGGTCTGGGCCGCTGAGAACATTCACAGGTTATATTACATTTTTCCTTACTCCATGGCGTGTGGCTATGCATCTTCCCCTGGAAAGTCTGTTCGACATCCATACTATATAGTCCTCGTTTATTGCCAGAAACGGTGATGCCTTACGATTTGCATTATGTGTACACACACACCGATCTTTCGTTCCTGGCCTTCTGTTTCCCTTAGGAGGAACATACGTTTTTGCACCAATCGAGGACTGTGGGATAAACATCTGTCAACGTCCCAGCCCCTGGGATGGCTTGCACACTCCAGTGCATTTAACTGCAGCCCACTTGTTCCTCTAGGCCTTCCCCTTCACCCCCTCCCAGATGAACGGGCAAAGCCAAGACCGGGCGGCCTCACCTGGGGTCATCTTCGCCTGTGGAACTGCCATGTGACCCTGGGCAAGTCCCCGCTCTCCCTCCGCCAAGCCATGTAGCTGGACAGCTGGGTCTCTGTTCTGTCTGCTGCTCAGCTGAGCCTCTTTTGTATTTTTAAAAAATTTTTAATGTTCATTTATTTTTGTGAGAGAGTGCAAACAGGGGAGGGGCAGAGAGAGAGAGAGAGAGAGAGAGAGAGACGGAGACACAGAATCCGAAGCAGGCTCCAGGCTCTGAGCTGTCAGCACAGAGCCGGACACGGGGCTTGAACCCACGAAGCAGAGATTATGACCTGAGCCGAAGTTAGATGTTTAACCAACTGAACCCCCACCAGGCGCCTTTTCTTTTGTATTTTTGATCACTCCCTTTCCACCAGGTGGTTCCTTTCGCCTGTGCTCCCACGCATACCCTGTGTTCTTGACAAAGCCACACAATAGTCAGTGACAAGCCCACCAATGTGCCAAATCAGGTGTAGCCAAGGGCGTGCCTCCCCAGGTCACAGGCCATCTTCTGTTGCTCTGTTTGGGACACCTGTCCTGCACCTGCCCCAGATGTGCCCCTGTGGGTCATTAGTGGTTCCTTGGGCAGAACCCTGACTGCACGCCCTCCGCACAGGGCTACTGCTGCGCCACCGGCCTCACAGAGGGCTGACTTGTTCATTCAGGGGTTACTTTTGGAGTAGGGTTCTCCTGCTAGGGAGACAGCAGTGAAAAAAAGCAGATCCAAATCCGTGCCTTCCTGGAGTCCATGTTCTAGTAGAGAGAACAGACAGCACCGATCAATATGAAGGAAAAGCGCTGTAAAGAAAGCAGGGTAAGGACATAGTGTGGATGTGCTGGTCTCGGCAGGGGATCCAGGGAAGCCCCCTCTGAAGCGGAGACATGGGATCAGCATCCAGAATGAAGTGAGGTGGAGGGCCGGACCACGTGAAGCTTGTGGAGACTAGCAAAGGCCCTGTGGCAGGCATGTGTCTGGTGTCCGGAGGGCACCGTGGCATAGTTCTGGATTTTATTCCAAGTGTGAGGCCACGAGAGGAAGGCCGCGCTTCCCTTTCATCCTCTCTCATTTCTGCCCAGGAAGTGAGCTCCACGAGGGCGGGAGGTGTGTCTCTCTTGTTCACTGCTGTTTCACACACACAGAAAATGCCTGGGACTTAGTACACACACAAGAAATGTCCGTCAAATTCGTGAATGAGCATCGCGAATACAAGTTCCAACGTGCATAAAAGACTGCTGTTATGTTTGGGACCAGCCAGAGGAGTTTATAACAGAGGGGAAAAAGTAAATATTGAACATCTGATGCTGGACATGACTATTTCAAGAGTCCGGGGCAAAAAGAAAAAGCCAAAGTTACATCCTTCATGGGCATTCCCTTAAAGCAGTCTGGGGCTCAGCCTCTCTTTTCTGTGCTGGGTCCATCTGATTTTATACTCGGAACAGAGAGAGCTCTTTCTTCAACCTTGAATGGAGAAAACCTTCGTACCCCAGGGGGGAACCCTCGTCAACCCCTCACAGGGATTAACTTTGCCCTGGGATTTACTTCTCTGCATTACTCCTCACAAGGCAATTCGTAGGAGCAAATTCCCAGCACCTAGGTATTTAGTCTGAATGGTTCTCAGATGTTAGAGGCACTTGAGTCACCCAGAAGACTAGTTAAAAACGATTCCTGGGCTCCGTCTCCAGAGTTTGGATTCAGAAGGTCTAGGGTGGGGCTTGAGACTTCACAGTTCTAGCAAGTTCTCAGGTGTTGCCAGGGCCGCCGAGCTGGGGACTGTGCTTTGAGAATCACTGGTCTAGAAGAACACCTCAGGGGGCATCAGCAAATACATCCATCTGGGCTTTTGAATGTCAAGGTCGGGCACCATTGAAGTCGTGGACTCACGCTACACGGTGGGATGTCCCTGGCCCCCAGATACTCTCATCCCCTTGGCTTGCACAGTCCTTCACTTCCCCTTTCCTTTCCCGCTTATTTGTCATTTCATCTGTTGATTCTGCTTGTCCACTCCCCTCTACAGGTGATTGTCCAGAGCCCCTGCTATTCTTACCTTAATGTTCTGCCCTCCAAGAACCCACCTACCGTCACCACCATCACCACCGTCATAGCTGACATTTATTTCCACTTACTGGGTTTCTGGTAACGAATCAGACTTTATACAAACGTATTGGTTAGGATGCTGCCTTTGATGGCAATGAAAAGAGAACCCAACTTAAACAGATTGGGAAGATTTTCATCTCACATACCAAGTAGTCCCAAGGTAGGGGCAGGTCCAGGTCGACGGACTCAGTGCCTCCACATGGTCATCAATGGGTCTTTCCTCTTTTCTGCACTGCCATTCTTGCCCTGTTGGCCTTGTCTTCAGGTTTGCTTACCTCAGGGTCAGAAGACGGCTGCCATGGTTGTAGGCACTCGATGTGCTCAAGACATTATAGACCATACCATGTGCTGCCTTATCAGATCTTCCAAGTAACGCTAGGAAGCAGGTTCTATTCTCCATTTTTTAAAATGTAGATGAGGAAAACAGGCTCAAGAGATGATGTTAGAATCCTGAAAGCATTATGCTATGTAAGATAAGCCAAGAGCAAAAAGACAGATGATGTATGACGCTACTTATCTGAGGTACGTAGATGAGGCACATTCATGAAGATAGAAAGCACCACAGCAGTCCCGGGGGCTGGGGGGCAGGGGATAGGGAGTCGGTGTTCCGTGGGCACCAGTTTCAGCTTAGGAAGATGAAAACGCTCTGGAGATGTCAACCATGGGGATGATGGTTGACCAACACTGTGAATGTGCTTAATGCCACCGGATTGTACACTTGAAAGTGGTTAAAACGCTCCATTTTATGTCATGTATATTTTACCATCAGAAAGAGAGTCCTGAAATGGCCACAACCCTCTTTTCATTTCCTCATGCCCTTCCGGAACCTTCCCACACCCTCACTAAGAGTCCAAGCCTATTTCTCATTTTGTTGAAACTCAGCAGTTTTGTCACCACCTTGGTGATTGAAGTGACCCTGTGTGACTTCTGAGGCGAGGTCACAAAAGGAAATGAGGTTCTTGGGGCATCTGGGTGGCTCAGTCGGTTGAACATCTGACTTCGGCTCAGGTCATGATCTCACAGCTTGTGAGTCTGAGTCCCTCTCGGGCTCTGTGCTGATGGCTCAGAGCCTGGAGCCTGCTTCAGATTCTGTGTCTCCCTCTCTCTCTGTCCTTCCCCTGCCCGTGTTCTGTCTCCTTCTCTCAAAAAATAAACTAAAAAAAAAAAAATTTTTTTTAAAGAGATGAGGCTTCTGCCTGGCTCTCCCTCTTGGAACGCTTTTCCGGGGACTCAGACATCGGTGTGCGGGAGCCCCAGCCTCTGCTGGAGTTCGGACTCACAGGGTGTGTGAAGGAGTGAGCTTTCGGCCCGCTCCGCCCCCAGCAGATTCTGGGAGGAGGAACAGACTCATGTGAGAAATGCACAGAGTCCCGCCCAAGTTGCAGAGTCACGAGCAAAATAAATATTGTTACTTGAAGCCACTAAGTTTTCAGGTAATGGGTCACACAGCCATGGTGACTGGAACACACACGTAGTGAGTGACAGTCGGGACCTGAGCCCTGGGGCTGAGATGCAGTCAGCCACACCCCTGCTTCTCCACAAGTGACACCCAGATCTGCACCTGTGGTTGTGGCCAGCCTCGATCAGGTCTGCATGAAGTGTCCCCGTGTAACTTCACAGTCCGTGCAAGTATTGAGAAGCAAGCTTATCTTCTGTTGCTCAGAACCAGCTGTCCCTTGCGTGGGGGAACAGCTCGGCCAGGGTATCACAGTGTCCTTGCACATGTCGTACACTTAGGCCCAGGCTTGAACCTTGGCAGGGCGCCTGGTGATCGTCCCAGATGTGAGAGGATGGGCTGTCCGGAAGGAGCGAGGGCAAGGCCATCTTCTGTTTGCCTCCTTATCTCTCCTGGGAAGCTGTCCGGAGAGTGTCTCATTTCCCTGGGGTTCTGGTGAGGCCTGGGCTTCAGATTTCCAAACGGCCTCCCTGCGGCCTCAAACTAGCTCCTCAGCAGCGGGGGGCTCCACCACTCACACTGCAGTCCCCTGGCCCCTTTTGCTTTGCTGTGGTGCTTTTCTGTGAGGCAAAAATCACAGGGAGCACGCATCGTCGGATAATTCTTCTTGCTGCCTTTGTTTATATTTATTATTTTATTTTATTTAAAAAATTTTTTATGTTTATTTATTTTTGAGAACGAGAGACCCAGACCATGAGTGGGGGAGGGGCAGAGAGAGAGGGAGACACAGAATCTGAAGCAGGCTCCAGGCTCAGAGCCTGATGCGGGGTTCGAACTCTCGAACCATGAGTTCATGACCTGAGCTGAAGTCGAACGCTTAATGGACTGAGCCACCCAGGCGCCCCTACCTTTATTTATTTTAAGAAACGTTTATTGGGCCGCCTGGATGGCTCAGGTCATGACCTCGAGGTTCGTGAGTTTGAGCCCTATGTTGGGCTCTGCGCTGACAGCTCAGAGCCTGGAGCCTGCTTTGAAGTCTGTGCCTCCCTCTCTCACTGCCCCTCCCCTGCACATACTCTTTCTTCTTAAAAATAAATAAATGTTTAAAAAAATGTTTATTTTTCAGAAAGGGCACATGAGTGGGGGAAGGGCAGGGAGAGGGGAACAGAGGATCTGAAGTAGGCTCTGTGCTGACAGCAGAGAGCCTGATGCGAGGTTTGAACTCCTGAACTGTGAGATCATGACCTGAACCGAAGTTGGACGCTTAACCGACTGAGCCACCCACGCGCCCCTCTTTAAGTAATAAACTGTCTAAATCTAAAAGTGGCTCCTTGGGGTGCCTGGGTGGCTGAGTCGGTTAAGCCTCCTACTTCGGCTCAGGTCAGATCTCATGTTCGTGGGTTCAAGCCCTGCGTCAGGCTCTGTGCTGACAGCTAGCTCAGAGCCTGGAGCCTGCTTCCGGTTCTATGTCTCCTTCTCTCTCTGACCCTCCCCCTCTCATGCTCTCTCTCTGTATCAAAAATAAATAAAACATTTAAAAAATATATTAAAAGTGGCTCCTTGTAACTTCACTGGTTGAATCAGTGGCCTTGGCCTCGGTCTTGTATGTGTGAGCGTGAAACCTTGCACTTCTCCATTCCTATCATTTATGTATTCATAATCGGTACTTACTGAGCAAATCCATTCTTCCAAGACTCAAAATCTTGAGATTACTTAATTCTTTCCTCAAGGTATCCTTCATCCAGACCTGTCCATTCTTCCTCTACAAATGATCTCATTGCTTGTCGTAACCCGCTGCCCGGTCCTGGCGAACGGCGCGCGCGCTCGTCCTTAACCCGCAGCCCGGTACGCTAAAACCGCTCGTCATTGTTGTTTCCCGAGGGAGTCTAAAACTGCGGGACCAGGAAGCCGTTGGTCCGCCCGTCCGTCCGCCCGTCCGTCCGCCCGTCCCTCCGCTTCTACTCCGGGCTACGACGGCACTCGCCTGCTACCCCAGGGCAGCAGGCGCCGCCGGGCGCTAGCTCGCCAGGCCCCGGTGCGCCCATCCCGGCTCTGTGTGCGCCTCCAGTCGGGGCAGGCGCAACGGAGGCTGCTCCTTGCAGGCTTGGAGCCCACCTCCATCCGCCCCAACCGGCAGTGCGGAGAATCGGAGAATCGGTGTGGGTTCTTCTCCTGAGGGAGGGAGAGAAAGGGCAGGAAAGGGGACGCACAGAGAATAAAACACAACTCACGGTTTCTGGTCAGGCGAAGAGAGAGAGAGTTTATTAAGAAAACTGTCTCTTATATACAATTCTCAGGGCGGGAAGAACAAAGCATCTGACTTTCGTCAGATACCAGGTAAATAGAGTCAAATGAATATTTAAAAGAAACGCCCAGACTTGCCTTCAGCAATGCTGGGAGGCAGAGAGAGAACACTGAATAATCTAAATACGGTTTTGATCTTTTATGCACCTTGGCCCTCTAGTCCAGCGCAGCATAACTGACGCCAAGGAATTTTGCCATCTCCAGCTTCCAGATGCAAATCTTGTTTACTGGCTCATCTGCTGAGAGTGATAATCCTTGCCTTGAGGCAGACAGAAACGTGGCGGTCCCGACAATTGCTGCTTCTATTTCCAGGACTATTGTCTCCCTCAAGTTCTCATCCACCCACTCCTAGACTGTAGTGAGATCCTTGAACTAGGCTTCCTGTTTCCAATCCTTCCCTTATAAGCCGTCTTCCATGGTGCTGCCCGAGGCAACGTTAGAATGCCATTTCGCACATGGCAACCCAAAGTTTACAGGCTTCAAGTTGACATGCTTTAGCTTCTTGTTCAAGGCTCTACAATTTTTGCTATATCTCCAAATTAATCTTCTATTAAGCCTCCACATTAACCTTCTCTTCTCATCAGCATGGTCAACGCAATGTTCTTTGAATATGCCAGATATCAGCATCTCCTGTGAGGTTTGGGCTAAGTGCCACTTTCTTTCTTCCTGAAGTGTTTCTCTACCACTAGCTCCCCCAAACTTGTGTGCCACTGAGTTCTCTGTAGAACTCAGTGGGCTTGTGGAAGAGTCAGAAAAGAAAATGTCTAGAGACAACAGAAGATAACTAGGTAGTACAAGTTTATTGACAGTTGATACTAAATGTCTGAGACTGGGAGCGGTGTGCTTGGCTCAGAAATTCTTTTTTTTTTTTTTTTTAATATTTCTTTATTTTTGAGAGTGAAAGAGAGAGCGTGAGTGGAGAAGGGCCAGAGACAGAGGAAGATACAGAATACAAAGCAGGCTCCAGGCTCTGAGCTGTCAGCACAGAGCCCTACCTAGGGCTCAAACCCATGAACTGTGAGATCATGACCTGAGCTGAAGTTGGACACTCAACCGACTGAGCCACCCAGGCACCCCTTGGCTCAGAAGTTCTTAAGTGGAGGGGTGTCTGAGTGGCTCAGCTGGTTGAGTGTCCAACTTTAGCTGAGGCCATGGTCTCATAGTTTGTGGGTTTGAGCCCAGCATTGGGGTCTCTGCTGTAAGTGTGGGGCCTGCTTTGGATCCTTTGTCCCCCTACTCTCTCTGCCCCTCACCAGGTCATGCTCTCTCTCTCAAAAAAAAAAAAAAGTTCTTAAGTGGAGTCTAGGAGGCCCTTGAAGTTGGAGGCTATGGGGTAGGTCAACACTAAAAAGACTGTCTCTGTGTGTCCATAACTATAACCGGCTTCTTTTTTTTTTAGTTTTTTAAAATGTTTTTTATTTCTTTTTTGAGAGAGAGAGACACAACATGAGCAGGGGAGGGTAAGGGAGAGAGGGAGACACAGAATCCGAAGCAGGCTCAGGGGCACCTGAGTGGCACAGTCAGTTAAGCATCTGGCTTCGGCTCAGGTCATGATCTCACGGTTCATGGGTTCGAGCCCCGAGTCGGGCTCTGTGCTGACTGCTCAGAGCCTGGAGCCTACTTCAGATTCTGTGTCTCCCTCTGTCTCTGGCCCTTCTCCACTCATGCTCTCCCTTTCACTCTCAAAAATAAAGAAACATTAAAAAAAAAAAAAGACTGCAAAGCAGGCTCCAGGCTCTGAGCTGTGAGCACAGAGCCTGACATGGGGTTCAAACCCACAAACCATGAGGTCATGACCTGAGCCAAAGCCAGACGTTTAACCAACTGAGCCACCCAGGCGCTCCTATGACTGGCTTCTCACAGAGGTCTGCTTCCAGGCTGAGAACCCCTGACCTAGCCGGAAGACGGTGTATCTTAGTGACAGACAAGGCAACAACAAGCCCCCTTCGAGTCTGGAGTCCTGACTGCATCGGTGTTCCGGCTCTGTGAGACACTGGCATGTCACTAACCTTTCCGAATCACAGAGTACTCATTTGGGAAACAAATGCTATCTTCCCTGCCCACTCAACTGGCTTTCTGTGAAAAATAAATAAAATACATGAAACTGTTTTGTAAGCGATTGAATGCTCTATACATGTAAGTTATTATAGTACTTAATTCCTAACCGGATGGTTCTGGGTAATGTGTTCCAGTTTACACAAAGCTTACTTATCTTGAAAAGATACGTTTTTAGTCTTTTTTAATTGTTGGAAGATCTTACAGCTTTTATTTCAGACTTTTGCAGTTAATTAGCTTCTAACAGGATGCCTAGAGGTCGGCAATGAGGAAGTCATGGCCAGCTGTCCGGAAGGTTGGAGCCCTGTCCTGACAGCATTCCATAAGAAGCTGGGTCAAAGCCACCCTTTTTTTTTTCTTTGTTTGCATTGAATTGTTGACAAGTTCTTATTTATCATGTTTCCTAGGCTCAGAGTCCATTGCCCTTGCCCGATCTGAAGCTTTGGCACGCCATTATAAACCGCATGTATCACCAAATTCGAGCAAGCCTCCTGCAACATTTCAGGCAGAGCTGGCTTATGAGGAAATGCATTGCATCGGGGAGCCCCTCCTCTGCTGGAGGAAGTCAGCATTTATTTAAAGCAGGGCTTCTCGAAACTCTCTGTGGTGGACAGGGTGTGTTTTCCTTTGTTAAAAATTTCCAACACATCACATATTGGTATTTTTATAATTATGACGTGAAAAACACATACAAAATACAAACTGTATTTCATTATCGTTAGATTCAATAATAGTCAACTGGCAAAATAAGCTATAGAAATGAGAAAAATTTTTTAATGTTTATTTTTGTGAGAGAGAGACAGAGACAGAGAGACAGAGACAGAGCACGAGCAGGGGAGGGGCAGAGAGAGAGGGAGACACAGAATCTGAAGCTGAGTCCAGGCTCTGACCTCAGCACAGAGCCCGACTTGAGCTTGAACTCATGAACTGGGAGCCCCAAGCTATAAAATTTTCTAAACTCTTACTCAAAAAAGCCATAAAAATTTCTAAACCTTTACTCAATTTCTGCTGCGCTTATTTCCTGACAGATTAGAAGCAAACACTTTGTGGGCCCTACTTTGAGTAGGACAGATTTAAAGTACTGAAGTACTTTCATGCCGTGCATGAAAACGAAGCCCCAGCGGAGAATCTGATTGGTTACTTGTCTGTGGATGGGCTCCCCGGGCCCAATCAGCCGCAAGGGAGGGAGGACCACATGGCCCTGTGGCAGAGGCTTTGGCTGGGCGGGGGCCCTTCCCTTGGAATGGGGGCGGGAGATGTTTACAGGGATGCTGTCTGCCTGGGCTGCCCTGTGATTGTGCCATAGCAACGTCTCTCGTCTCTCGTCTCTCGTTCAAAGACTATGGAGTGCCAACTCCCCTGCCCCCCGCCCCCCACTGCACGAGCCGGAAATTGGGAAGCTGAGAGTCACGTCCAGCAGAGGAGGGGCTCTGTAACACACAGAATAGAAGCTTCTGGAAAGATGTGCAAGTGCTCGTTGATTTGAATGCAGAGACGAACGAGGGAGGCTCCCAGCCCCTCAAGAGTTCGCAGCTTTCTAGGGGCACCTGGGTGGCTCAGTCGGTTAAGCGTCCGGCTTCTACTCGGGTCATGATCTTGCGGTTCGTGGGTTTGAGCCCCGCGTCAGGCTCTGTGCTGATGGCTAGCTCAGAGCCTGCAGCCTGCTTCGGATTCTGTGTCTCCCTCTCTCTCTGACCCTCCCCTGCTCTTACTGTCTCTGTCTCTCAAAAATAAATAAGAACTATAAAAAAAAAATTTAGGAGCTCGCAGCTTTCTCAGACCGACTACTGCTATTTCTACTTTCTAGTGTCAAAACCCCACCAAAAAATTTAAATTCTTATGATGGCTAATGTGTAACACTTTCAACTCATCAAAATCTCTGGCCTCCTTTCACAAGTAATTCATCTTTAATTCCTTGTGGGGGGCGTCCCTCTGAGGGCTTATCATAAACCTCAGCATTCCCAGGGCCCAGAACAGTAAGATATCTGCCTACAACTAGTGTTTCTTTCTAGACAATATGCTGTTGGTGGTGGGTGTGTTGATGATGAAAATAAGGCACCAACCTTTAGTCCTGAGTTCACAATCTATAAAATGGACTTAATAATATCTACCTGCAGCACTGTAGATTATGAGATAAAAGTAAACACATCTAGCATACAACCCAAGTGACCAATAAATGTGTTAAAACTCTAAGAAGTCAAAACGTGGACTTGAGTGGGGTTCTTTACTTAATAAAGAGAGCCTTCCTTGTGAACTTCAGTGGGTGTCCCGGCCAAGCAGGGTAATTCATCTTTACACTTAATGATCAAGAAAAGGTACATCATGCTTGGTTCTGTCTGCTTAAAATAAAAAGTAGGCAAGTGAACAGTGAATTTTATTTCAAAAAATTTATAAAAATGGACCTTTGGATAAAAATGACAAGGACGGATGTGTATTTGAGTTTGCACACCCTGTGCTCCAGGCTACAAAAACCATGCAGGAGGAATCCTGTTCTCCTTTCTGTCCACAGAGCCTGACCCAAGCCTTGCCACCAGCTCTGTCCTGCTGCAGATCCAAGACCCTCCTCGGTGAAAGGAACCCGAAGCTGCTTGTTTTATCTCCCTGTTGTGTCAAACAACAACACAGGATCACGCTTTCTGGAGTGCTGCACTTTAAATTTTATTAAAGAACAAGCCAGTGTTTGCAACGTATTGCTGCTTTCATTCACAATTCTCAGTAGGCATCGACCACAATCCGGCGCAAACGCAACAAAGGCAAGTCAGCAACACAAGATACTTAGTGGGAGGTAGGTGGCGTGGGGTGCAGGGGTGGCGGGTGCGAGGGCAGCGGCTGCGGAGGTGGAGCCACCTCAAGCGCCCACACCCTGGGCCAGGCAGCCAGTTCCGGAGCTCAGCTGCAGGCGGTCAGGGCCAGGAAGCGGGCTGCTCTAAGAATTACAAACCAGAGTGCCAATTTGTCCGTAGGGCTCATCGGAGCAGCTCCAACTCGAGAGGAAGGCCACCGGCAGGGCGCAGAGCGAGAGGGAGGGAACGAACGCCGATGAGCCACCGTCCCCCTGCCCTTCCCGCACGGATGCTCTTGCCACGGCGCGGTCCCCACCTATGACGATGCGCTGTCGCCTGGACAGTGTGAGAGGAGCAAGGACAGCGACCTGACTTCCCAGCTCTCCTTCTCAACCTTCCACATCGGTCACCAGAAAGCACCACATGGTGGAAATTTCCTACGGTTCATCTTGCTCAGTGCATCGGGCCCCTGCAGACACCGAGGAAGTGTTCGGTGTCAGCCACACCTGGATTTACAGCTTCTAGGTCACGGACTTCCCTCAGGCATTTCTGCAGATGACTAAGTTCAATCATTTAAGTTTTGTGAACCTCTGTACGAGAGGGGGACATTTGTGGACTCTTTCTCCAGATCCCCGGAGTGTCCCTCCTTCATACCTGCAAGCGTCAGGCACAGACTGCAGTCAGGCCTGTGGGGGCAAACGCACGTGCGTATTTACATAACTAAAACTGGCTCAAAACCCGGACCATTTCTATCCGAACATTAGAAATGTGAGGAACAGAGGGTAAGCCAGTGCTTCACTATTCAAAAAAATGCCTTTAAAACTTGTGAAATAGCCAGATGGTCATATTCCAAGCAGCAAGACCTTCAAAATTTTCTTCGTCAAAAAACATGAGGTTTCTGAATATGTAAATGCCAGCAGAAAATTAACCCGGTGACAGAGTCATTCACTGAGTAGTGGCTTCCAAACCCTTTTAAAAAATAGTGGAATCCTTTTTTTTCAAAAAGAGACAGAATTTTATCTACTGAAATCTTACCTTAAGCGGCATCTCGGGGGTGGGGGGGGGCCGCACTGGATGAGGGGAGAAAGCAGGGGCCCCTTGGCAGCCCCTGCCATGGCCCCTGAGCACTGCCTGTTCTCTAAGACCCCCTCGGTCATGGCCCAAAACCTGTTTCCACATGAGAATCTGAGGCTACCAATTTTTATGTAATAGAGTCTAGACAAAGACATTAATTTGGACAGGATATGAACCAACTGTTCATAGCAGTCCTTTAGAAGAGTGATTTGTGGCGAGAGAACACAGTTCATGGAGTGAAGGAAAAACAATTCTAAGAACATCTGACTAGTTGGATTTCCCTGCATGGTATCCCTCCAGCAAAAGCCCCGGGTGAACACACGTGGTACAGCCCAGTAGCTGTAAAAATGTCAGTGCTCGTGGGAGGCACTGGAGGGCTTGTGGGTGAAGGCGGAAATGTCTGTGTCCCATCAGAGGCACTGATTCACAAGGTCAGGGGCGGCCTTCGACCTCAGAGCTCCCTCCCACCGGGGATTCCCACGCTGCAGACAACCTGCAGATCCCGCTTCCACTTCCGCTAAAGAGGAGCCAGGCCTTCCAGGGGCCATTCAGGAAAGCTAGGGTGCACTTTAACCAAACCCGAACCCCTCCTTCTGTCTTGTTGCTGGGAACAGGCCTTCATTCGGATTGGGATAGAGTAACAACACTCTTTTTTCTTTTTGGATTCCTAGATATATTTTTTTATAAAGCTACCTCCATTCCATTGTCCCAAATTAGGTAGAATTAAAAAAAATTCTGAATATAAAGTGCTGGTTCTTGCTTCAATCTTATCATCTCAAGGAAAAGCCACACAAAACTATCACCTATTCTACTGACCTTTTTGGCCAAGTACAAATTATGTATTCGGATCCACATGAATGTGTAAATTAACGTAGCCTTTAGAGTTTTCTAGTTAGTGCAATTTTAAAATTCCATAATATACAGTAAATACAATTTTGCTTTATATTACAAATGCAAACTATTTTTTCTTTTGACATGCTGGTAGTAGTCATCTTTATAATGCAAAAAAGGACTTTACAATTTCTGAGTCACAGAATATTTTTACAACTCGAAGTAGACAAACATATTCCAAAAAGCAAATACTACACGTTTTGACACACCCTAAAAAAATAAAAATAAATAATTTTGACTATAAAATCTTTATAAACACTAGCCACATTAGGGGTTCCCAGCTAATGGCTGCAGAAAAGCTAAAACCCATTTAAGGTCGTGAAATCTCACTATCAGACAACCTGTGTTTTGAAACACAAGTCAGTTTGATTTCTACGCAACATAAAAAGCACTGAA
This sequence comes from Helogale parvula, assembly GCA_004023845.1. NCBI lineage: Eukaryota > Metazoa > Chordata > Mammalia > Carnivora > Herpestidae > Helogale > Helogale parvula. Next base: position 163,549 of record PJEM01002735.1, read on the forward strand.
AAATGATCACCATCTGCTTAGGGTCCAAAGAGCTGCCTGGTGCTCAGTGTTTAAGCCACGGAGGTGAAGGAGTTAAGAATGCAGGAGGACAGTGCAGGGGGAGAGAAACCTGAAAACAGACATGGAGCTAAGCTTCATTTTATGTATTTCTTCCTGAGAACATAGCATTTCTTACTGTGTTTAAGTCAAGACAATTCAAAATGGAACAGGAAAGTATTATGGCAAATTATTTTTTGTAAAGTATAGAATCACTGGTCATGCAACAACTCCACTCTCAAATACACTTAGGAGACACTTGCAATTTGAGTCTTCTAAACTATCCCTTTTAAAATAAGACACGTGCCTATACCTTTATATGAAATGCTGGATAAAGGTGCCTAAAAAGTAAATGGCCTTTGCTAAAATAAGATGTTTAATGGTATGGTATTCAGAAATAAGTTTTCTAAATGAAAACTAATTCTGAATGACTGAATCAGGTAACAGAAAAATTTCATGAAAGGTCAGCAGGGAAAAACCTCACGGGATTGTGAAAACTGAAAAAACAATTTGTTTAAATAAACAAGGGTACTGTATATAAACCTGTTCTAAATCCGATGTAATGTTAGAGTATAGTTTAAACAATTACAAAAACTATCTAGTTATTTTGATCACTTTAATTCTGACATCCCAACCTACTTACATTGATTCTACAGTTAGCACTGTGGAATTATATTAAGATAAATTATTGCCAGAAACAAAGTGAGTTTAACAGTATATTTATAAAATGTGCTATCTGTAACAATGTTGACCATGAGTTAAGGAATAGAATTCGTTATACTCAAAACATGATCGGTCCATAAAAGAAAATCTACAAAACTCTCCCACCAACCATGACAGGTTCCCTACCATGAAACGTGTATGAAAAGGTGAAAACTGATTTGCTCACAAAATCTTTCAATATTAGACTTTAGCATCTCCTGTAGAGATCTGGAAGAGGTGAACTGAAGCAGAATCCAGAGTCTTTTATATAATGCACTGACTACTGTATCACTACTAAGTTTTTCCTTTATAACATGGCCCTGGCCTGAAGGTGAATGAAATTTACGTGTATGGCATTCATGGATGATAGATTCATAACAGATCCTTATAGGAAGCTAATGGTGTTTTGGGGAGGTACGTTCTAGTCTTCTAGAGAGAACATCATGAAAGACCACCAAGCCCACAAATGGGCCGTCTGTTGGAAAAACACCAGGCTGGAGGCCAAGCGGGTCTGCCCCCAGGGCTGAGGGAGCAGGCGGGTAAACACCGGGAGAGTGCCCTCTAATGGAGAACCATGAGACTAGCCCTTCGGTAAGTTTTTGGCAATTGAGAGTCAAATAAAATGATGACAAAAAGCTTTCAGTTATGCAAAAGTTGTTTGCCAGTGCTGTCATCCTCCCTCTTTTTAAAAAATATTGAGTAATGTTTCTGTAGAATGAGAATAGCTGGATGATACATAAGTCAGGAGAATTAAGGTATGGGTGTCGGTTCCTTGGTCAACAGGCTACATTTCTGATTGTGCCTAGCTGAATTCATGTGACGAATTTAACTTCTTAAATAAAGCCATGTATAAATAAACAAATAAATAAATAAAAAAATACCTCTCTCATTTAAAAATAAATACGACACAAACATTTCAGCACAGGACGCTGCCTGCTCCCCTGGGGGGTTTCTGTGAAGTACTCTGGATCTAGAAGATGACTGTACTCCAAATACTACAAGACCGCTGGGCTCTGGGAAGTTACTAATCGTTACCGAACTCTTTTTGAGCAACTAACAGGACAAAGACATTTTCTGTAGTATTTTTAACTGTTGACATCGTCTCCTACTCAGGAGACGTTGGTTTAACAGTCGGCTTGGAAACGAAGCGCTCTGAATGTTCATCTTTACCAATTCAACTGTGTGGCTGTCTTCTGGCTCCATGGGGCATAAAGGAGATGCTGAATTTCAGCTCAAAGTGGTCATTAATAGGGTTGACCAAGCAACATCTGGGGGTCTCAATGTGCTCCTAAGATATAAGTTATGTAAAAAATTTAAGTACCGTCTTCCTTTGACTTCTCCTTTTCAGGTTTCTCAGAAACGGATCCGTACGGATCCACACAGTGCCGGGTTGCAGACGTCCTCGGAGGCCCGCCACGGCGGAAGGCCCTGCACTGCCCCTGCTGGTCTGACGCTAGTCATCTCCGTTCAAAAAAGCAAGTCAATTTTTAAAACGTTATGATGGCGTCGCCACATAAAATTGAGATGGCAATGATTTTTTCCACCTGCAAATTGCTGGATGGGTAATAGGTCCATCAAATGGGTAATGGGTCCATCAAATGTGCGTTCCGGAATAAGGAAGGAGAGCGTGGACCTCAGAGCAAGTCCCGCTGTCACACATGAAGCCACGACAAACACCTCACCTGCAAGTCACTAACGTTCCATGACTTTTTGAAGTTAGTACTATGCGATGGGGCTGTTTTGCTGAAGAGAGCAGGCATCTGTAAACACCTGGAAATTTGGCTGTTTTTGGAATGCTATTTACATAAACATACACCCATTCTACCACTGGTGAAAGTAAGACCAAAGAGCTGATAGCGAATTCTACTTCTGGACGAACACGCATCTACTTGTTCGAAAGGAGGCTACTCTAAACGTTCACTTCCTCATCCGTCTACTCAGTGTCCTTTATGTCGTCTTGGTCTGAAGTACTGGACATGTCATCATCCGTCTGCTCCCCAGAGAAATACAACATCAGCGCGTGTGTCTTGTGGGTTATGGTGACCGTGCAGGGGCCCTGGGCCCACGGCTCTCCGTCCACCTGCATCGGCATCATTGAGCACTTCAAAATCAGCTGGTCGTAGGAACAAACAGTTAGAGATGAGTCAGTCCCCAAACGCTCAGAAAGGTCCTCCTCAGCAAGAGCATCCACAGTCCCTCACTTTTCTGAGGGACAATGTTCAGCACTTCATTCTTAGAAAATCGATCTGAATATATCTTTATTCATCAACTGTTTAAGAGATTCTTTCCCACTGAATGTTTTGCTTCTTCTCCCTCACACGGAAGCCTTTGGTGGAGGGTGAGTAACAGTGTGGGTGTAAACCACTGTTTATTTATTTACTCTTTAGAAAAAAATTCTTAAGTTAATTTATTTAGAGAGAGAGCACATATGTGCACGAGAAGAAAAGGAACAGAGAGAAAGAGAAAGAGAGAGAGAGTCTGAAGCAGGCTCCCTGTGCTGCCTGTGCAGAGCTCGAGGTGGGACTCAATCCAATGAACCTCAAGAGCATCACCTGAGCTGAAATCAAGTCATATGCTTAACCGACTGAGCCACCCGGGTGCCCCTGTGAACCACTGTTTGAACCACTGAGTGAACCACAGCGAGTCTATCTTTCGCTACGAATCAGTGGCTTAGAAATGGGACTCACTTAGCGCACAAATATATGAAATACAGAGCGACATTTCACCTACCCGCACTGTATGCGCTTGTCCTATTCGGAAAGGGTTCGCCAGTTTCACCTGAATCTGAGCACAGTGGAAAGACCCATACACTCCAACGACCTCCAGCAAACCGTCATCATGCCTACAATTGGAAAAAGGACACATGGATGTGTGATGCAATGAGGTAAGATCAGTCACGTCAGGACAGATACTTTTTCACAGAGGTGGACAATCAACTTATCATTTAATAAGGTATTCGTACCAATGAGGTATACAAAACAGAAAAACTTGAAAAAAATATTAACAGTCTATAAACAACAAAAGAGTGCATTAAAAAACATTTTTTTTTAAGTTTCTTTATTTTGAAAGAGAGAGAAAGCACAAGTCAGGGAGGGCCAGGGAGAGAGACTCCCAAGCAGGCTCTGCACTCATGAACCGTGAGATCAAGACCTGACCTGAAGTCAGACGCTTAACTGACTGAGCCACCCAGGCACCCCAAACTACTTTTTTAAAATGTTTATTTATTTTGAGAGTGAGTGAGTGAGAGAGAGAGCACACACATGTGAGCAGGGGAGGGGCAGAGAGCAAGGGAGAGAGAATCCCAAGCTGACAGTGCAGAGCTGGGCATGGGCTCAATCTCATGAACCATGAGACCATAACCTGAGTATAAATCAAGAGTTGGTCGCCTGAGTGATGGAGCCACCCAGGCGCCCCAATAACAACAGACTGCTTGAAAGGAAAGTGTCCTGGAACCCCCAGTCACAAATACACATACCTGGCCAGCGGGTACGTCTCGTCTCCCATCCCTTCCCACAGCCTGCAGCCGCCGCCCCAGTATCCGATGTTCAGAACGATAATACCTTCCAAACTGGGCAGTTCTACGCGCTCACCGTCCAGTTCTAGCTTTAAAGAAACACAAGTAGTTAGTCACTACAGGGCACACTGTTTCTAGACACATCCACCAAGCATCCGCATCCACGTGCATGCATACAAGATGTGAGAGACACACGTGTCCAACTCCCTCAAGGAATAGCCTGTTCAATGGTTATTATAATAATTATAACCAATTCATTTCTTTTAACTGAGGCTAATCGGCAGTTTTTGTTAAATCCCGTCTTTTTCAGGCCTTCTCTAATTTGCTGTTCCAATGGCACCCGACACCCTTTCCTGAACTACTCCCTTCCTTCACTTCTGGGAGCCAGACCCTCCTTCGCTGGGTCCCTCCTCCGTCACTGCGGAGCCCCACCTCCGCCTCGAGCTCTGTGCCAGGCTCCTCTCTCTCCTCAGGCTGCAGACTCTGGTGGCATTAGTGGCTATGTGGTTAATTGCCATCTCGGTGCTGACAGCTCTATCCTACTCGTCCAGGAAGGTGAACCGGGCCAGATCTGTGTTGCCCTACTGCCCATAAAACATTTCTAACCCACTGGGGCACCTGAAACTCCTGGGCACAAAACCGGGTTAACTCAAAGCATCTTTGCTGCCGGCCCCTGCCATCTCCTTCCCAGGGAAGGGCACCTCCCCCGCCCAGGGCTCAGGTGCCTGAGCCGGAAACCTGGGGGTCATCCTTCATTTCCTCGCCTTTACCCTCAACTTCCACGTACATACCCCGTCCCTCCGGCCAGTACCACGTCCAGCACACCCTCAGCTCTGCCCTCACGTGTTCCTCCCTGGCCTCCCTCTCCTCTTCATGTCTCTCAGAGCAGGGGGATGGGCACTTATGAGATGCAAGTGTGTCATCCTGATTACCGTGCTTCAGTGCCTGATGAGCTCAGGATGAACTCCAAGTTCTTTAACCAGTAGGGCCCTTTTGAGATCCTGCCTCTGCTCCTGCCACTGTCCCTCTGTCTGTCCTGCGAACTATCCTCCAGCTGAGATTCCCTCGAATACACCACATTCTCTCTCACCTCTGGGCATCTGCACGCACGCTTCTTAGCCAAGAACAATTTCCACCTCCTTTTTAGCTGGCCATCTCTTATTGTCACTTCTTCCAGAAAGACATGTTATAATCACTTTACCAGGCAGTCTCTCCAGCCCCTGGGTCACGCGCTGCTCTTATTTATTCTTGTAAGACTGAAGACCTATTGGGGCGCCTGGGTGACTCAATCGGTTGGGTGTCTGACTTTGGCTCAGGTCATGATCTCACGGTTCGTGAGTTTGAGCCCCGAGTTGGGCTCTGTGCGGATAGCTCAGAGCCTGGAGCCTGCTTCGAATTCTGTGTCCCCCACTCTCTCTGCCCCTCGCCCACTCACACTCTGTCTCTCTGTCTCAAAAATAAACATTAAAAAAAAATGTAAAGACTGAAGACCTATTTATTCTTCTATTTCCTGATCATGTCGCTTCTCATACTATACTGCAATGTGGTTTAAATGTTTTCCTTCTCTTTACCCTGTAAATTCAGTGAGAGCAAGAAATTTATCACTGTATCCCAGTACCAGGACAGTGCCTGGCATTCTGTAGGTGGCTTCACAAATAATTTTTGTATAAATATGGTATCAGACAAAACAATAAAGCATCACCATGTTTGTCCATCCCACCAGTGCTATCAAAGCCCAGGATGAAGGAAGTTTAAAGCGGAAGGAACTTTTTTTTGGCCAACCTTGCTGTTCCTCCCACACCGTGGCCACAAAGCCCGTGGGGCGGCGTTAGCCTAACCGCCACAGCCTTGCTGGGCATGTGCTTCGTCAGGCTCCTCACACCCCCCGCCCCGCTCACTTTGCTCTTTTCCCTGCTCTTCCCCTTTTACTCCTTTTACTAGTTTTTAGGTTTCTCTGTATTAATGTGTTTGTTGGTGCTGTTAAGCATTACAGACTCTCTCTGGAAGCAAGCGAGGAATATACCCAAGGCTTTGCCACATCACGGTGTTGGGGATACGAGAGCAGCAAGCACTCATTACTATCCTGTTTTCACTGCTCCTACATCTTGACTTTGTGTTAGTATCTAAGAAAGGTACATCACAATCATCATATAAATTAAACTTCGCATTTATTTTATTTTTTGAATGATTATTTATTTTTGAGAGACAGAGATAGAGCACAAGCAGGGGAGAGACAGACAGGGAGGGAGGCACAGAATCTGAAGCAGGCTCCAGGCTCTGAGCTGTCAGCACAGAGCCTGATGTGGGGCTTGAACTCATCAGCCGTGAGATCATGACCTGAGCCGAAGTTGGACGCTTAACCGACTGAGCCACCCAGGCGCCCCTAAACTTTGCATTTAAACTTTCTCTGAGAGTCAACGATGAATCAGGTACTATGAGAGACTGCTTCACATTTGTCATCAGGTATGAATGCTAGCTGCTCAGTATCTGTTAAACAGACCGCATTGAGATGAATCTGGGTTCGAATCTTGGTTATATGTGCATTTGGGCAAATTACATAATTTCAAACCGTTTTCTCTCCTGTGTAATGGCAATAGAGTCGTGCCTGCCTTGTAGGACTGTCGTGACAACTTAGCAGGGTAATGTGTATAAAGCACCTAGTAAAGTGCCTGGCCCACAGTAAATATTCCGTGTATGTTAGTAAAATACATTAACAGAAAATTCTGTATTTTGTTAAAATAAGTTTATAATACAACTTTAAAAGCTTACCTCAACTTTTTTATTTAAATCTTTGCATTCTTGCACCAAACAGTCTTTGGTTCCATAGAACAAGTAAACAGCCTATGAGAAATGGACAGAAAATGGGATATTAAAGCAACCTAACAAACTCGTAAGCAAGACAAGACACTGAACCAACGTCCCCTGACGTGACTGTCGGGCTGGGCTTCCTTACAGGGCACTAGGTTCTCGTCGGAAGAGAGGACGCATTACTTCTGAGCTGAATTAGCTCATTTTTCAGGGGGAAATGTGAGTAGTTTGTGCCCAAATGGTGCTTTCTCCCAGTTTACCCAAAGAGCTACATTTTATAAAGCAATACTGTATCAAAATTAGAAAATTCCATCTTTTCCTAGTACTTGAGATCACTAAATGAAAGGAACACAGGTACATCTAATGGACACTTACAATCACTTCCGAAAACAGAAAGGTTGATGGAACCTCTGAGATGTTAATTACTAATTGCACAAACAGCAACTCTGCGGCCTTACTAATTAATTACATTAGTAAGAGGCGACTATTTGTAAATTTGAAATACTTGTACAACTGAACCAGGAGCAAAACTGTTTTGCATTTATTTTTTACATCCTGTTGCTCAATCACCAAAAGCCATTAAAGAAAAAACTCTAAAATGAAACTTCCACCAAAGGCATCACTTCTGTTAGGAGTCAGAGTGACGATCGTGGGTAAAAGTTGTGGCAAACAAAGGTTCCTTCTCACTCTTCATCTGCATTTCAGAGCTTTGTGAAGCCAAATAATCTATTTTTTCCCCATTCGTGACTTCACCAAAACTTTATCCTGCCTAAAATCCTTCTCAACGTTCATAGCTGTTTAAGTAACATGTATTTCATTTAGTTGCCACCTGAGCAGAATGTGATGTAAAACATTCTCTGAATTTTACAAGGTTTGTCACAGTTACAAAGTACTTCGGTAAAGCACGTTTAAGGGTCTAATTTGATAGTCTTTTTAAAAAATTTTTAATGTTTTTATTTATTATTGATAGACACCGGGCATAAGCAGGGGAGGGGCAGAGAGAGCGGGAGACACAGAATCTGAAGCAGGCTCCAGGCTCTCAGCACAGAGCCCAATGCGGGGCTCAAACTTACAAACTGCAAGATCATGACCTGAGCCGAAGCCGGACGTTTAACCAACTGAGCCACCCAGGCGTCCCTTAATTCGAGAGTCTTACACAGAGCAGAGCAGGGAAATGTTTCCATATTCTCTATCTGAAGCTACTCGGAAGAGTGCTAGATATAATTGAACTATTTTCACTGTACCTTCGGTGATAAGCAGGAAATGTTATTTTATCCAACACACCTTATTAAGAATTCTGCTAGAAAACAGAGATGGTGCCTTCTCGCGATGAGCATGAAAATTAAGAGCCATGAGAGCATCGGGTCCAACAGAAAAATAGTTGTTCATTGTGAATTCCTGTGAAAAGGGGAAGAATAAGCAACCGTGGTGTGCTGCCGTCTAGGCCTGGGACATATGTTAAATATGTTATATCTTAGTCTCTATGTTCTTTATGGAAACTTAATGCCTTCTGCATTTACATTTCACTTAGAGCTGATGCTATCCAGTGAAGTTTCCAGAAAAAAAAAGTTTTAGTTCAAAGGCCGACAGTAATCCATGTAAATTTCACTTCGCTGTTCTGGGTAACGTGCTGCACCTCATATCTTAGTGTCTAGAAAGGCTCTATTTGGCATCCAGGCTTCTCCTGTGTTCCTATTACATCTGCTTTTCACTTTCATTGCAACGCTCAGGGTCTCAGTTTCTATCCCTGTCAGCCCAGGATGTGGGTCCTTGCTTAATTTATCTCCTAGCCCAGCATGAGTTCCTCAGGCTCCTTATCCGGCCCTGTCTTCTCCCTGAGCGCCAAGCCTGCCTTTCCAGCCCCCTGCCAACGTGCCACAGCCTCCAGGCTGATATTTCCCAAGTCGAACTCCTTTCCCTCTTGCTCAAACCTGAAACTCCTTCTCTTTGTATCTTGGTTGAGGTCATTCCCACATATCCAGCCTCAACGGCTAGAAATCTGGTGTAACGTGTATTTTCTTTCTTGCGCTAATACCGACCAGCTGCCCAGTCTCCATCACTTCCACCTCTACAAGGTCTTTCCATTGTCTTCTTACTAAAAGTCCCCTTGTTCTGCCCTCGTGCAAGCTTCAAGGCTATTTGTGCTCTACGCCCAGAGTATCTTCCAGGAAAACACAGAGCTGATGATCCCTGCGGTATTCGCTAACCGTGACTTGCACGCCCAGGGATCGATCTCCTCTGCCTGGGAGGTCTTTCGTGCCTTTTTCTGTCGATCCCAGGGCTGGGCACGTGGGTTCTCTTCTGCTCTGTGGCGGCCCCGGTCCCCCCGAGGGAGCAGGCACTGGCATGCCCACGTGTACAAGGGGACGCTCCCTTCCGTCTGCTGGAACCACTTACAACTGAGGCCCAGGAAACGTACCTTGGGTTTTCTTAAGTTGTAGTATCCTTTATTTGTTACTTGAACTTTCCACCTAAAATACAGAAGTGAAAAAAAAAAAGTAATTATTACCAAATTCACTGCCAGTTAACTCTGGATGCCTGTAGATTGGATGCCTTTTATTAAAACAGCATTGGAAGAACTAAGCACATCTAAGTGCTAAGAACTAAGCACATGCCTGAGCCGAGTACTCTACCCAACGTGACTTCAGTCCTTAAGTAACAGAAGAAAACCCCAGCATCGTGGACGAGTACAGTTAACACGTAAATTACATTTTGTAACTACACAAGTCTTCATTTCTAGACCAAACAGTATTCCTGAAGCTCCAGAAATCTATCTCTTGGAGGAAGTGAAACTCACCTATCTAGTTTGATTCCATCTGCTTCCATCACGTTTCTTAAGACCTGCGCGACTGGGATCTCGCCCGCGTACCCGGCGCCCCAGCCCAAGGTGTTGGACAGGTCGTTGCCCGTTCCCAGAGGCAGGACTGCGACTTGTGGAATATACTTTTCTTGTCCCTAGAAAATGGAAGATACGTGTTAGAGTTTTCTCTTCAGATGATCTGTAGGGTAATGTTATTCGGTAAAGCTTACAGACCAAAGCAAGAAAGACACAAATATAACAGCCGTATGTTGTTTAGCTGACAGTTATAGGAACTGCTTAATCATAATGTTCAAAACTGGCAATGTCTTCTAATGCTCATCTGTGTAATAAAAAATACAGCCACACTCTTGTATCTGTAGCTCAGAACTGTTCTGTGAAGGCGCGCAGGGCTTAAAGGTTGATACCTTAATCTTCATCTCGTCGACCGCATCCAGGACCCAGCCCACAGTGCCGTCCCCTCCACAGACAAGCACCCGGGCCGAGTGACAGGGAAGGAGAGTGCAAAGCTGCAGGGCTTTGACAGGGGGGGTTTTAGTGACGTCAAAAACCTGGAAGTGAAAGAAAAGAAAAACTTATTTTTAGCCAACACTATCCTCCACGTGTGAGGATGACTTCCCCCCAGATGAGTGCAGATCGGTCAGAGAACAAAGAGTCAGCGGCGTGCCGAACTGCTGATACTCAGTGCGGCTCCTCCGGACGCTGGCGCTACTCGCAGCGAGGAAGCCTTGTTCTCTGGACCAGGAGGCCGAGGCGCAGGGAGGCTAAAGAGCTTGTCTGCAAGTCCCCCAATACTTCAGTGTGACATACAAATCCGGTCCTAGCGTCTGCTCCTTATATGACACCGCCTCCTTCCTGTTCACATGAGACCAGATGTGCCGAGTTCACCCTTAATCGGCACTTCATACCGTACGCTGGATTCTTCAAACCCCTCGCTAGCGCAAGTTACTGCACGTTTCTGGAAAGCCACTTTGAAACACACGTGCAATGACATAAAGACGCAAGGATCTTTGATATCTATAATTCTGTATATGATCTAGGAGAGTATTTCAAAAACCGAAAATGCCTGCTTACGAAGGTATTCAGTGTGGCATCATTTATGGGGGTAAAATTACGAGACAGACTCAGCCTCCACGAGCAGGAGGCTGCGGAACAGGACACAGCCATTCCCTGAGTCACCGGCCTCATTCCAGGTGTGGTTACGGAGACCATCTCAGACCCGAACAGATGCTCCTCAAGTCCCGAAACAATACACGTTTTAAATATAGATAATTGTTACCATAATGTTAACATGCAGATGCGTGGACAATGCAAATGAAAACAACTGACATAGCTGTGTGGAGAAACTGCAGGGGACTTTCTTTCCTTTTTTATTACTTTTATAGTTTCCTCAAGTGTGTATCATTGAAAGGGAAAAACACAAATTGGAAGAAAAAAGTGACCGCATCTCTGAGTGTTGCAGGAGTTGTTTGCAAGTGTTTCTTAAAGCAGAAGCTGCCGGTAGGCACACTCAACGGTGCTGTCCTTTATTCTTGTTGTCTAAACTGAGGTACCATTTACATACATGGAAACGCTCATTCAAAGTGCACAATCAGATGGATTTTAGTCAGTTTATGGAGCTGTGCGACTACCACGATCCAGCCTAGAGCATTCTCCCTGCTCCGAGAGGCCCTCAGTGTCTGGGTGCCGTCGCCCTGCCCTGCAGCCCTAGCCTCGGGTGACCGCTCGCTCCTGTTTCTGTACCTCGGGTCGCATAAAGGGACATGCTCGGTGAGTCCCTGCACCTGGCTTTGTTCACTTCGTTCATGGTTCTGAGGTTCATTCATGGTGCGTAGATGCCTGGTCTCTCGTCCCTTCCTAGCACTGAGGGATACCCCTGTGGGCGGGCACACATTCGGTTCTGTCAACTCTCTGGCGAATGGCCAGTTGGGTTGTTTGCACTTTTTTGGCATTATGAATATCGCTTCTAGGAACATTTGCATAGAAGTCTGCGGGCCATACATCTGCTCTCATTTCCCTTGGGCAGACTGCTAGAAACGGGACTGCTGGGTGGTACGGTAAGGGTATGTCTAACTGTTTAAGAAATTGCTTCACTTCTCTAAAGTGGCCGCACCATTTTATATCCCCACCAAGAGAGCACTTCTTTCTCCATATGTTTGAATGGCTTGATACTTTTGTAATTCTTCCCTAAAATCAAGTGGTGACTGGTTGGAAGCATTAATCATCACTATACCTTAGGGAAAATGAAAAGCTAAGCGTGAGAAGATTAACACAGAAGGGAAGTTTCTCCTTAGTTACCTGGACTGGGTTTAGGAGGATCCTGAACTCTCCCAGCAGCCCTTCTCCCATGTTCGTTCCGCTTCGAGAGTTGGCCAGGATTATTAATGGGCTCCACTGCTTTCCGAGCTTAGAGGCTAGCTGAAAAAATTAATGCGAGTGAAAAGGGTTTAAGATCTCAAAGATGGTGAGCAATAAATTTTTCTTTTTTTAAAAAATGTTTATTATTATCGAGAACAGAGATAGTGCTAGCAGGGGACGGTCAGAGAGAGAGGGAGACACAGAATCCGAAGCAGGCTCCAGGCTCTGAGCTGTCAGCACCGAGCTCGACGTGGGGCCCGAACTCAGAAACTGTGAGATCACGCACGGCCTGAGCTGGAGTCGGATGCTCAACTGACTGAGCCACCCAGGGGCCTCAGCAATAAATTTTTCACGTCTTGGTAGCTATGGCGCTGTAAATATGCTGGGAGAGAAATAACTATCACACTATAAGGAATATATAAATCAAAGAATTCCAAGAATGGAAAGGGAACGTAGAGACGAATAATTTAACTCACACTTAATGTATTAATTCTCTTTCAGATTATTCTAGATAAGTCACCTGGTGACGCCTGGATTCTCATGTAAGAAGGAACTTACTTTAACAAGGTAGCCCATTCTACTGCTAAACCAAATTGTTAGAAAGTCTTGGCTTAAACTGAGTTAACAATCTATGTTTCATCCTTCCAGTTTTGCTTCCTAAGGCGCCAGGAGTACAGTTGTTTGCTCTTCCACGGAACTGCGGCGTCCAAACCCCTGAAGCATCTTTCATCAGCCTCGTCCCGTCGGCAATCCGTTTTACGTTCCTTCAACTGATCACAGCATGGCCGCGGGTTTCCTCTGCTCTCTTACCCTGCCTGTCCTTCTCTGGATATATTCCAATGTATTTTAGTTTGCAACAAGGCCTTTTTTTTTTTCTTAAATTAAAAAAACATTTTAAACAGTATACTAAATTAGATTCAAGATTCCAGATTTGTACAAAGCCCAAAGTCCAATGGAATCCATGTTTCTCTAACCTAACCCTTTCTCTCCTCTCCTCGTGGACGTGAACAGGAATGACGATGTTCGCGGCTTTACTCAGTGATTCTCATCCCCTGTGATCTTACATTGAAACCAGATACATTAAGGGACCGTTCATTTAAAAAATATGTATCATAACATTAAAGACAATGTTTTTAAATTTTAAAATGCCTTTTTCTTTGGCAGGAATACTGTCAAAGATGACATTTAAGATATAAAATCTTAAGTTGGAAAAGGCACAAAACTGAATTTCGAGATAAAATAGTTCAACTATTTTGGCATAGTCAAGTAAGTAATAAATGCAAATTTGTAGAGTTATCCCTTAAGAAGCACACAGAGACTGACAGACACATTTAGCGCAGTTTCCACACACACGCTGCAAAGTGCTGTCGACAGTGGTGACGTTCAAATGATTTGTTGGCGCATCTAATGCTCCAAATTACATGAAGTTCCAAAGAGAAAACTTCTGTTAGAACAACATGTGAGGAAACTCCACGTTTTCCTTTCACTGATAATAACAACGAACTTCAACTCTGGCTGTTTCTCAGAACTGTCTGAGGACCTTAAAGAAATACAGGCTCCTGGGACCTACCCGAGGCCTCCTAATCAAACCCGATGAAGGAGGCGGATTTGGGAATCTGGGTTTAAAAGCCCCCCCCTCCCCCGCCCCGGGATGCAGGCGCAGGCAGGGGTTTAAACCCACAACATGACCCTCCCGGTTTCCCTTCAGACATGAGAGGACTCAAGCACCAACGTGGTGGCTCTCTCCTAACACCGGGCAGGCTCCACGGCCCACAGTGAGGGTCCCTCCCTTGACGCCACCATGACTGTCACACACGGACTTGAGCAGCTTTGTGAAAACCCATTACATAAGGAAACATGAACTCCGCTTACCACTGCATAATCTGTCTTTTTGTCCTTTCGCATCTGATTAATAGAGGTCAAGTAACTTGGCGGAATGATGAGATTTCTGAATTCTCCAAAATCACACTTTTCATTCTTTAAGCTGTTTTTCATGCACTCATCATGTACTGTTTTCTGACACCAAATGCATCTGAGGGAAAGAAGAAACAAGGACAATAATTCATTTTAAGCTGTAACTTCACTGACGTGCAAACTGACCCTTTAGTAATCTTACCACTCTTGGGCATAAAATCTAGCAAATTAAAGATTTATAACTATCTGCATAGTGAAAATGAGCAATAAAGTTTGAACATATTTGGCAGTTTAAGAGTGTTTCATGCCTAAAAAAAATGTTGTTTTGGAAGAGAGAGCACACGTACGCACATGTGAGCAGGGGAGGGGCACAGAAACAGGGAGAGAGAGCATCCCGAGCAGTCTCCATGCTCAGCACAGGGCTAGATGCGGGGTTGGATCTCCTGACCCTGGAATCATGACCTGAGTTGAAATCAAGAGTTGAATGTTCAACTGACTCAGCCATTCAGGAGCCCCTACACCTTTATTTTTTCAGAAAGGGGGCATGGGAGGGAGAGGCGGGGCGGGGTGGGGGGGGGGGAGAGGGAGAGAGAGAGAGAGAGAAAGGAAGGAGAGAGAGAACAAGCAGGGGAGGGGTGAGGAAGAGGAAGAAACAATCTTAAGCAGGCTCCATGCTCAGTGAAGAGCCTGATGGGAGCTTGATCTCATGACCCTGGGATCATGACCTCAGCTGAAATCAAGAGTCAGACACTCAGGTGCCCTAATAGTGATTTTACGTGTGGTCTAGGGACACTTGGGTGGCTCAGTCGGCTGAGCATCCAACTTCAGCTCAGGTCATGATCTCGTGGTTTGAGAATTTAGGCCCCACATCGGGCTCACTGCTATAAGCACAGATCCTCTGTCCCTCTCTCTCTGCTATCATGCTTTCAAAAATAAATAAAAAACATTAAAAAAAAAAAAAGTAAAGTGTGGTCTAAAGTCCCCCAAGGTCCCTCCAGAGTTAATACCAAGACGCTATTTCATCTTCTTTCTCTCAAGAGTGTATGGACTCAGTGCAGAAGCTGACAGGAGTATCTAGGTGGCCTCTAAACCAAAGAAATGTACCAAAAAGGTAAAATAATGTCACTCTTTTCACTAAATCTTCATAAAAATATTTTGTTACTTTAAAAATAAGTATTTAAACAATTTCTCAGTTTTAATTTATAACATGGTAAATGCCAGTAGGCATAATCCACATAAACAAAAGAGGCTCTAGAACAATGGTTTTGTATTTTAATTATTTGTGCTTTGGTTGAAATAATGTTTGTGAGACCTACAGTCCTTGCTGCTTAAATAAATGCCCCTCTGGCCTGGGTGTTTGTGTCCCTCAGGGTCCAGTCTGTCCACTTTGAAAACCTCTTAATTTATGACCAAGTGTGAATACTTTAGTAACTATAGCAAAATAGTCAACTTCTTGTTGGCAATTTATACAAAACTAATCTATATGTTTGCATTTGAAATACAGACAGAAGATATGTACATTCAGATCTCTGGATACGAACGTGAAACAAACAGAATAGTTCTGGTAAATGTCCCAGGTTTCTATTATTAATCTGCTAAGACTTTAATCCACTCACAGACAAGGCAGAGCTGACTGTACAGACAAAAGCAGGCTGACAGAAAATAATGGTTATAATTAAATGAATTAAAAAAAAAAAAGAAAAAAGTCTTTCGCCCAAGGTCAACCCTCTTGGATTTCTATTTTAAGGTTGTTTTTTTCCGGTGGATGTTCAGATTTGTCAAATGATTACTGCAATTTACTCAGGAGTCCTATTTACTGCTGGAAGAAGCATTACCTGCCCAATCCTTTACACAGAAAACTGTAAAATAACTTGCGGATGTTTAATTAGTACTTTTTTTTTCAAACTAAGCTTGAGAAACTACCATAAATCATGTATGCAGCCCAAGCACACCACCTCCACCTACCTACCATGTCGTTAACGTTACAACAGGGTATCGTTACTGAGAATCATCTGAAAGGCCACCCCCCCTCCCCCCAAAATACTGCATCGTGGTTTCCGCTGGGAAGGAAAGTGGGATGAGAGGTTAGCCTATACTGTGTATTGCTGTACCACTGGAGTTTCTAAAAACCAGACTACATCTGTCAACAACCTATGTATGTTTTTAAAATTATATTTTCAGTAAGATAGTATCAGCATATGCTTGAGAATTTAGAAAATACAAAAAGACATGAAATAAAAATCCTCCAGAGACAGTTACTCTTCGCTTTTTGCTGCACTTCTCAGTTCTGTGCAGAGATGTCGGTTTCTAAGCTGAGAGAGGACAGATGTACATCTGGACAGTACTTTTCTTTCCACGTTATCATGAATGCTGTCCTATGCCATTAAATATTTAAAAAAATATGGGTTGTACCATATCATATAGATATATCATAATTTAACATTAAAAATAACTATTATTTATTATTTTTTAAAGTTTTACTTATTTGAGAGAGAGAGGGACAGAGAAAGGGAAAGAGTGTTAAGTAGGGGAGGGGCAGAGAGACAGGGACAGAGGGAGAGAATCCCAAGCAAGCTCTGCACTGTCAGTGTGGAGCCCGACACGGCTCGATCCCATGAACTGTGAGATCGTGACCTGAGATGAAATCAAAAGTCAGACGCTTAACTGACTGAGCCACTCAGGCACCTCTGAGAATAAGACATTTAGATAGCTTATTTTTCTAAGTATAAACAACATGATGAACAACCATA
Source organism: Helogale parvula (assembly GCA_004023845.1). Lineage (NCBI taxonomy): Eukaryota > Metazoa > Chordata > Mammalia > Carnivora > Herpestidae > Helogale > Helogale parvula. The sequence continues at coordinate 180,449 of PJEM01002735.1, forward strand.
AACATAAATGAGATCATTTCCCTTGAATCCTAAAAGTCAAGTTACTGACTCAAAGAGCACGCATTTCCCCAAGATTCCTTTCAACATTTTTTCGCGTGCAGCTGAGACATAAACGTACATTAGTTTCAGGTACACAGTATAGTGACTGGTACATGGTCCATCTGTCCAGTGTGCTTGTTACCAGTGCATGGCGAGGTCTATCATGTCTAACACTTGCTAATCCTGCACATTAGCACTAAAATTTTTTCCTTGATAATTTGATAGAAAACAAAATTTTTTTGTTTCAATTTGGAAGCCTTTGACACTAGGTGATGCTGAATATTTTTTGCCTTCTTCTGTGGATCAATTCATGTCCTATATTCACCTTTTTCTAGGTTTTAATAATTGCATGCACTTTTTATTTATGTAGGATATCAACCTCTTTTCTGTCTGCTGCAAACTTCTTTCAATTTTCTTTTTAAATTTACTTTTTAATGTAGTTAAGTTTATTTTTTTGATGGATCTCTATTTCCCTTTGCGGGTTAACTGAAATGCTTTTAAGCTCTGAAGTCCTTCACTATTTGCAAATTACTCACCTGAAGTTTCTCTCCCTTCCCACCCACTCAGGTTTCATATCTATGTCTTTAATTTAGTGGGGCTACCGGCTCCACTGAGAACCTCCTGCAAGGGTCGGGGTTCCTGGGACCTTATCCACCTGTGAACTGAGAGTCCTTGCTTTACTCCATTTGGAGTTTACTGTGGCATCGAGCGTGATATGAAGATCTCACTGTTTCCCCCCAGAGGGCCCCTGTCCTAGCACCATTCATAAAACAGTCTTTTCTATCCCCACGGATTTGGTACACTCATGAATTTCAGAAAAGGTTCTTTTAACTAAAATGATGGCTGTTATCAGCCTTTGTTCTGTAAAGGTAGGGCCAAAATGCTTACTAGGTATTCAACATTATACTTTTCCTTACAAATACTATATTTGAAATTGAGACTGGTCTCTGTATTTTGTAATGAGTGCTTAACCTGATCTAGATTTCAAACCTGCTGGGAAAACAAGACATTACTAATATAATGTCTTGATATTTTAGTTTCAGTGATGTCACTGACTAATTGCTTATCTTTTTATTTTGACATTTTAAACCTGCACAGAAGTCAAAAGAATAGCAAAATGAATACCCTTAAATCAACCCTTCACTCTGATTCTTAATATTTTTCCCACATTTGCTTTATCTCTTTCAGTGTAAACTCAGATATAGCTAAACCATTTGAAAGTATTACAGACATTATGAGATTTTTAGCTTTCGATATTTCAACAAGGATTTCCAAAAAACAAGGACAGTCTCCTTGCTTTTCAGAATGTTTTGTTAGAAATCTTCATAGTAAACACTAAACCACCGACGTTCCAGGAGGAATATCTTCCTGTCGTTGCTTTGTTACATTTCTACCCATCCATTAATCCACCTAATTTTTGGTGTATTTCAAGTAAACTGCAGATATCAGGATACTTCCTAAATAGTTCAGCAAGCAGGCATATCATGATCTACAGTTCATCACTTACTGATGGGATTTTTCTTTCGATGTAAAATTTACATACAATTAAATGTACAAATCTGTACATTTGCTAAGTTTTGACAAATGAACATTTTCATGTAACTAAAACCTTTATCAAGACATAGAACATCACCCTATGTGCCACTTTTATGCAGGTGTATGACAGCTTTAATTTTTTAACGTTTATTTATTTTGAGGGAGAGAGAGAGAGAATGAGGAGGAAAGGGGCAGAGGGAGGGAGAGAGAATCCCGAGCAGGCTCTGCAATGCCAGCAGAGCCTGAGGCGGGGGTTGAACCCACGAACCGTGAGATCATGACCTGAGCCGAAATCAGGAGTCAGACGCTTAACCTGAGCCACCCAGGTGCCTCTGACTGCCTTATTTTTAGAAAAAGAAGCTTCACAAGGAGAAAAAAGAAACTACTGGCAACACTTCTTATTTTGTGTTAAGTTACCTGTTCATAATAGCTCTCGTCTTCAGCTTGCTAGAGGATATGGCAGAATTATACATGAGGTTGTGATGTTCATTTATGTTTTTTAAAATTTTTTAAATGTTTACTTTTGAGAGAGAGTGGGGGAGGGGCAGAAAAAGAGAGGGAGACACAGAATCTGAGAAGGCTCAGGCTCCAAGCTGTCAGCATAGAGCCCAATGAAGGGCTTGAACCCATGAACCATGAGATCATGAGCTGAGCCAAAGTTGGACGTTCAACCGACTGAGCCACCCAGGCGCCCTGAGATGCTCACCTGTGATATTCACACTACAACAGGGGTCGGCTAACTACAAATACGTCTGCCTCCTTATGTTGTGGATAAAGTTTTATTGGAGTACAGCTACACCCAGCCATTTATGTGCTGTCTAGAGATGGTTTTGTACAATGACAGACAGTGAGTCAAGTAGTTACGCCAGACCACGTGGCCTGCAAAGCCTAAAATACTCAGTTCTGGCTCTTCATAGAAAGCCTGCCCACTCCTGCTTTAGGTAATGATCTGGTATCTTTCATCATTTCAGATAATTAATGAAATGAATAAATGCATACCGACAGCACACAGAAACATAAAGTTGAAGATCAAAGCCAAGAACTAAAGTGGCCTATGTACCTGCTAAATGTAGAAGCTCTGTGCCATTCATCAGTGTGTGTAGGGGGAAGGGGATAGGATGTAAGGAGGAAAAGGCCTTATAAACAAAAAGGCACCTTTAGTTTTCTCATCAAAAGATGGAATACTATCAGGAACAAACGTTTATGTAACAAATATAATGAATACTTAAAAGACAATTTCCTATTTTAGTCGGGTGAGAGTTAAGAAGAAAAAAAGGAAGGATAGGGAAGGAGTGATAAGATCCTAGGTGCAGAGACACATTATAGTGGTTGGGGGAATGAACACACACACACACACACACGAGAAAAAACCTACAGGGAAAGGAGAATCTGGCACAGCGCCATGTGAAAGTTACATCACGAGTGAATGAGTATACATTAAAAGGCCTTTGTCACTTATTCTGCAGAGCTTAACTGGGCTGCAGGCTTTAAAATCAGTTATTACCCGAGTCTTTATAGTTCCCTTAAGTCTCGTGCTTCCGTAGCAAACAGACACGGCAGGAGCCCCCACAGGGCTGGGTAAAAGCCGGAGGGAGGGACGGGCTTGTGTTGAAAGGTTCTAACAGATAGTTTATTTTTCTGAAATAGCTCATTCCTACGGAAGGTCAGAGCATTCAGGAACCCTGCAGAACATTATTGGCTAAAACACAGGAGAACACCGCAGAACACGCACAACTTGGGGGCGCCGCGCTCTTCCGTCCTGGGAATAATAAACACTACCTAAATTACACAGAGATAATCCCCACCAGCGGGGAAGGGTTCCAGCAGGCAGGGCACAGACTGTGGAGTATCTGCTAAGAACAAGCTTGTGAGAAAAAGATGCATCATCACACTCAGCATGCGCGAAGAGGAGGACACAACATTAAGGACAGAGGCTGATGTAAAAGGTACACACAACTTTCGAATCGTCTCTGCTAAAGCAAAGACCGCTCGTCTCCAGCCCAGAAATCAAGTTTCTGATTCAGTGGGTCTGAGGTGGGAGTAGGGTTGCCAAAAAAATAAAAGACGCTGAACTGAATTTCAATTTCAGATAAATAACAAATAATTTTGGGATATATGTCTGCCCCAAATATTGCAAATGTTTTACGTTGTTTGCTAAATCTGGCAAGACTAGAATTTGCATTTCTAACAAGTTTCCAAATGATGCTAATACTGCTGGTCTGGGGAACCTACTTTGAGAACCACTGAGATATCAGCTATTACGTGATCATCAAAAAGGGAAACTCTGGGCCTTGGGGGTGAGTAGATCAGGCAAGGGTTCCTGGAGGAAAGGACACAAGACAAGTCTCTAAGGATGCCTAAAAGCTGGCCAGGGGAGGAAAGCCTGAGAAAAGGAAGGGTAATATGAAAAGCCTGATATCTTAAGGAAGGCACAAGTCAGCGGTGCTGGTGCTTAAAGTTTAATGCAGGTGGTGGCTGGTAAAAACTGGAAGGGCAGACAGGGTCCAGAAGGCACATAACCCCCTGGGCACCATGTTAAGCACCTGAAGTTTATACTGAAAGACCATCAGGGTAAGTGACTGGGAGCAACTGAAGGGGGTTAATTAAGCAGAGGAGGGACGGGGTCAGATATGCTTTTTAAAAAAATTTTTTTTTGCTAATGCAGTTTAAAGAAAAATGCTTATTTATTTTTGAGAGAGCAAGAGAGTGGCAGAGAGAGAGGGAGGTAGAGGATCCGAAGTGGGCTCTACACTGACAGCAGAGAGCCTGATGTGGGGCTCAAACTCCCCAACCGCGAGATTGTGACCTGAGCTAAGTCTGACACTTAACCAACTGAGCCGCCCAGGGGCCCCATGTTTTTTTTTTTTTTTTAATGTTTATTTCTTTCTTTTGAGAAAGAGAGAGAACAAGTGGGGGAGGGACAGAGAGAGAAAGAGAGAGAGAGAGGATCCCAAGCAGGCTCCGGGCTTAGCACAGGGCCAGATGTGGGGCTTGATCCCATGACTGTGAGATCATGACCTGGGCTGAAATCAAGAGCTAGACGCTTAACTGAGTCACCCAGGAGCCCCCAGATATGTTTCTAAGAAAGATCTTTTGGGCAGAAGATCAGAGCACTATGATTGTTCTGAAGCACAGTTAAGATATTTATGGAAGCCACTTTTATCTAATTCTACAAAAAAGGGAAGGCAAAAATATGCCAGTCATATCTTCTTTCCAACTAATCCCAGCTTCTGAAGACTAAAGCTTACCTACACAGAGAGCTACTAAATTTATTTCAAGATGCTGGTACCCTAGCTCTCACTGATGCCCAAAGCACAACATCTAAATTCGAAAGACACCAAATAAACAGTTATAAAAACTCTGTAGTTGTTTAAAATATTATTTTTGAAAGTTCTTAAGTCTAAATCCTTTGTGTAAAACTGTTAAAAATAAGATTTAAAAACAGGTATTGACATAACAGCGCACACACGAATTTAAAAAAAAAAGATTTTGAAGTAAAAGAAAAAATAAATAAGAAAGTAACTTTCTACCTAGTATCCTTTCTCTTTTAAGGTCTTAAACATGTTTAGGGCCCTTTCGACTGGTCAGAAATAAAACTGAGGACAATGAAGATGTCCAGACACCAGGCTGAGACAAGGCTATGCTGAGGATTAGAAATCCCTGGCACCAGTTCTATTTTATCACTGACTACAATTCTCTCAGCTGCAAATTGAGTTAAAGCAGATGATCTGCAGGGCCGCATCGCCTATTATTCTGAATCTCTAATACCAGCAAAGAGCACCCTCACCTATTTTCAGAGAATACTTAAGAACGTTCCTGTGTTGTCCAATGTGTCCATTTAGAAGGCACTACATTACTCCTGGCTGAATCCAAGACTCTAGTCTAAGGACCTACATGTCCTAGGAGGCCACGAGGCAAAAGGAGAACCCCTTTAAGTTTGGTCTTTCATCACAGCCCCAATATCTGTGTTTGCAAAGGATAATTACAGCGCTGCCATGGAAGGATGCTGGTTTTCACTGTCCATTCATTAAAGGACACTGAGGACAGTCAGTTTTGTGAGTCTAAGGAAGAGTCAATGTGTCCATACTTGTGTTTCCTCACTTAAAATGCAAATGATCCATGGTAACAAAAGCGAAAAAGTAACGTACTGGGACTACGAAGTGTGCCGTACTTAGAGACCTCTGGATCAAAGTCAAGTGTCGAGTTCTAGCACCCAGAAGGGCAGGCTGGCTGAGGAGTGGAGGGTTAGGGTTATGCCTACCAAAGCCGCCCTGCTTGTCCAATACCAGGGATGCTTATGAGCTTGCTTCCTTGAAGTGGGCAGTTGAGGCCATTGGCAGAGAGCAAGGTAGGTCTCTAGCGCACTCCACGAGATCCCGACTCCTCTCCCGCATCCTGGGACAACGGGTACCCACAAAGGCCGTACCTGTAATCGCAGAGCTTGGGCTGGCTGCCGCACTGCTGCCTGCAGACGACGCAGGAGCTGCACAGAGGCACGTTGCCCCGGATCCAGTGGTGGGGCATGGCGTCCAGGGCTCTGCCGTCACTCTTGAGCATGATCTCCTTGCACGGGAAGCGCTTGTCGGCCTTCTTGAGGCAGCCCTCGTCCACGCGCAGCCCGCAGCAGTCGCAGAAGGCGCCCAGCAGAATGTGCTGCGTGCACACGCAGCAGTAGGTGGGCTGGCTGAACAGGTCCGTGTCGCGCCACCCGTGCTTGCTCTTGCGGAAGATGTCCCTGCGGTGCAGCTGGCGGCGGGACCGCTGGAGGCTGCACCAGAAGGTGATGAACACGGGCAGCAGCACCGAGCACAGCGTCCACAGGATCAGGTGCCCGTCGGCAAACAGGCCTTCGTAGGGTGCCGGCCGCCTCTCCCCTTCCATCTTGTCTAAGGCCGATTTCTAACCGGGAGAAAAACAGGCGGGGTCCACTTCGCGGTCCCCGCTCGCCCGCCCTCCGCCTTTGAGGGGACACGGAGGGCGCCTTCTGCACGGGTGGCCCCGCGGTCTCCAAAGAGGAGCACGCGCCGCGTCTCGCCGCCGCGACCCCGGAGCCTCCGGCCGCGCCGCGCCGAGGGGGGCGGCGCCCAGCGTGTCACGCTCCTCCCCGCGCCGGGCACCCGGTCGCCCACAGGAAAAACGGACAGGATGCCCTCCGCGGGGACGCGGCCGTGGAGCTGGGTGCCCGGGCCCGCGGGCTCGGTGGCGCACGTGGGCCGCGCGGCGCCGCCAGCCTTCGTGACCGTTAGTTCTGGGCCCGCACTCTTCTCCCGGGCGCAGCCGCTCGGCCCGGGAACGGCCTCCCGCCGGCCCCGCCCGAGGCCTCGCGACCGGCCCCGCCCCTCAGGCCCTACCTCGCGTGGGCGGAGGCACGGCTCGGGGACCGGGCCTGGGGCCGCCCGCGCGCCGCCGCGCGCCCCAGCACACCTCCGGGGCCTGCCGGCGCGCCGACGCCGACGCCAGCGGGGGGCAGAGTGAGCCGTGCGCACGCCGAGCCGGGCGACGCGGACACGGGCGGGGCGGGGCCTGCGGCGCGAGCCCCAGGGCGCAGCGGAGGTGTGGGGTGGGACGCGGGGGCCGACGGGTCTGGGGGCGGGGCGGGCCCTGGGGAGAGGGTGGGGTCGGGTGAAAGGGGCGGGCCAGGGGCGGGGCTTAGGGAGAACAATGGGCGGAGTAACCATAAGGTGAGGGCTTGTGGGGATGATGCGGGGTTGAGCTGTGAAGGTCCGTTACCATAGTATAGGAAGTTCTAGTAAGAACGATTTACAGGAAGCCTATCTATGACCTTTAACTTCCCCCACCTCCCTCAGTGGTGGAGGTGGGGCTGGTACAGTTCTGAATGTTGGGAGAAAGCTGGCAGTTTTGGGTATTATATACCTAAAGAATGGGACAATCCAAGTAGAAAATTGATAGATGTCACCTGAGTTCTTACTAGTGGTTTTACAGTAAGCCAAACACTGTGCCAGGAGCACCAGCTCTAAGTGCCAGGCCTCTTGAGACCAGCCCGACAAGAAGCATTTATTTAGCCTATTGAAAAATGGCTCACTGCACCCCTGCTTCCATCTCTGCACTTGCTAGGCACCAGTCTGAGTTTATCATTCCCATTTTCCAGATGAGGATAACTGAGGTGCAGAGCGGTAGAGAAACATGCTTGATGGCCCATAGGCAATGTTGGGACTGAGATCCCTTTGTTTTATCTTGGTCATCCAAGTTAGCTTCAGTCCAAATTAAACTATCAAAGAGAGAGTGTCTCTTATTTTGTTACATCTCTAAAGACCTTGCCTCTGGGGATCTTGTTAAAATGCAGGTTCTAATTCTCTTTCTTGTCGAAGAAGGTTGAAAGTCTGCATTTCCAACACAGTCAAGTGATGCTGATGTTGACGGTTCCCGGGCATTTTGAGTAAGGATCTAAAGTGTTTAACCATCCGGATTATGAAGATTCGGGGCAGGCTGTGGTGAAGTGGGTAGAGTGTATGGCGGCATTGTGAGGCTTGGATCAGAGGGATCCTGGCCATACATCTGTGAATCCTATTTGAGGCAGAGCCCTTAAATTTAGTTTCGATTTGAAAAGGTAGCAAAGAATATACTTTTAAAAATTGAGGGGTTAAAAAAAATTCCCATTATAGAACATTTGGAAAACATAGAAAAGAAAAAAGAGGAAGAATCATCTCTCACCCCAAAGATGACCTGTGTTTGAACATGTTGAACATTATTTTCTATAGAAACTGTGATTTACTTTCTGTACATAATTTTGATTATATGGTAGATATAGTCCCTATCTGGCCGTTTTTTTACTTAAAAATAACTTTTTCATGCTTTTATGAATTTGTATATAATGGTTGCATAATATTCCATTCTACTCAGAGAGTTCACAGTTGTGAACTGATCTCCGTTTTTGGCCATCTGTCTCTAATATTTGGCTATTTTACATAATTTATCATTCTCATTTTACAGACCAAGAAGACTTCCTTGATGTCACATGACCAGGAGTCTAGTGAGTTGGGGCTTTGACCTCAGTTCATCTGATGTCTGGCTCTGAAGCCAGGCAGGTAGCTCAAGATGTAGTCTTTGACCACCTGCCTCCACATCATCAAAAAATGTGGATTCCCAGGTCTGACCAGGTCTCTCCAATCAGAATTACAGTGGAGTTGAGATTCTGCCTGCTTAACAAGGTCCCCAGATAATCCTTTTTCTTATTCAAACTTCTTTTGGGGGGTTTAAGTTGTGAAATATATCACAATACAAAATGTCTTGTGAAACATCCAAGCACATATATGCAGTTAAACATACATGCAGTTAAAAACAATAATAAAATAAACACCTGTGTACCCACCACACAGGTTGACATTTTGGACATTCGGAGCCTCTCCTATGCCCACCTGGTTGCTACCCTCATCAGGAAACAACTACTGTCCTAATTTGTATGCCCTTCACTCCCTTGCTTTTCTTTATCATTCTCCCATCCCTGAAGGTATCCCTCTCCCCAAATATAGTTTTGTTTTGAAAAGCAAGACCAAGCCTGTTCCTGCCAGGAAGTAGCAGTTGAAGCTATTAATACATGAAGGCTCCTGGAGGAGATGGGCTGAGTAGAGTCTGGGGCAGAGTCCGAATCCAACTTCCCCGAGGAGATCTCTCCTGGGGTGATCAGAGGGTGTGGTCTGAGGAAGATGGCTAATCACAGTGAGGACAACTGAGCAGGGCTGTAGATTGAACATCAGGCAAAAATCTGGCTGGGAG
>PJEM01002735.1:189857-215980 GCA_004023845.1 Helogale parvula
TTTTAAATTTATTTTTGAGAGACAGAGCATGAGTCAGGGAGGGGCAGAGAGAGAGAGAGGGAGACACAGAATCCGAAGCAGGCTCCAGGCTCTGAGCCATCAGCACAGAGCCTGATTGGGGGGCTCAAACTCACGCATCACGAGATCATGACCTGAGCCGAAGTCAGATGCTTAACCGACTGAGCCACTTGGGCGCCCCTTTAATTTTTTTTTTTTAACCATTTTGAATTTATTTTTGAGAGACAGACAGAACATGAATGGTGGAGGGGCAGAGAGCGAGGGAGAAGCAGAAACCGAATTCCTTCAGGTTCTTAGAGAAGGTTTCACGTGGCACCTTGATCAGGGAGGAAGGAGTATCCAGCTGATCCAGGCAAAATCCGTGGGGGAGCAGGAACCTTGTCAGCTCACGGGCGTCCAAGTGCAGATAAATAAGAACCTGGCTCACCCAGACAGTCTGTCCTCAGTGTGTCTGCGTGTTGTGATGCGGATCACACCTTGTGCCAACCTGGACTGCCTGCTTTCTGCGTCGGAGCACAAGGGTCGTCTTGGGATTTCCCTTCACCGCTCTTCTGTTTGCACCTTCTGTTCCCTGGGTCCTGGCACTTGGCCTTTCTCGGTGTATTCTCTTGTCTTTGTGGTGCACACCCATCAGTACCTTTAGGAACAAAGGCACTTGGGAGGTATTGTTTTGAGTCCTTGGATATCTACAGATAGCCTGTTCCACCCTCCATATGTGATTAGTTAGCTGGGTATAGAATTCTAAGTTGGAAATGATTTCCCTCACAACATTGAAGACATTTGCTTCAGTTCTAGAGAGAGAGGGAGACACAGAATCTGAAGCAGGCACCAGGCTCCAAGCTGTCAGCACAGACCCTGACACGAGCCTGAACTCATGAATGGCGAGATCATGAGCTGAGCCAAAGTCAGATGCTCACCCACTGAGCCACCCAGGTGCCCCGACATTGCTTCATTTCTGCTTGCTTTCAATGTTGCTGTAGAGATGTCTGAGGTTATACATATTCCTGATCCCTTGAATGGGGCTTGTTTGTGCTTCCTGGAAACTTGTAGAATCTTCTCTTTTTCTCTAGTGTTCTGAATGTCACAGGTGTGTGCCTGGTGTGAGTCTGTTTTCATGTATTTTGCCAGGTTTGCTGGGTGCTTTCAGTCTAGCAGCTCATGTCCTTTAGTTCTATAATTACTTTGTTAATTTCCTCCTCTCTATTTTCTGTGATCTCCTTTAAAAACATTTTTTAAACATTTATTTATTTTTGAGAGACAGAGCATGAGCAGAGGAGGGCAGAGAGAGAAGGAGACACAGGATCTGAATCAGGCTCCAGGCTCCGAACTGTCAACCCAGAGCCCAATGCAGGACTCGAACTCTCGAACTGCAAGATCATGACCTGAGCCAAAGTCAAACGCTTAATGGACTGAGCTACCCAGGTGCCCCAGAGTGGTGGATTTGTTACCAGTGATGAACCTCCGTTAACATTCCATTGTCCCCCAAAGTCCCTAGTCTGCATTAGGCCTCACTCTTGGTGTGGTACATTCTATGGGTTTGGACAAATGTATAATGACATGTACTCACCATTATAGTGTAAACATTCTCCGTGTTCTGCCTGTTAGTTTTTCCCCAGTCCCCAGCCCCTTGTAACCACTGATCTTTTTACCATTTCCATAGTTTTGCAGTTTCCAGAATGTCATATTGTTGGAATCATATCATATGCAGCCCTTTCAGACTGGCTTTCATTTAGTAATAGGCATTTAAGATTCCTGTTTTCATGGCTTGATAGCTCATCTCTTTTTAGTGGTGAATAGTGCATTGCATTGTTTGGAATATTATTCATCAGTGTATTTATCCATTCACATACTGGAGTTCGTCTGGTTGATTCCAAGTTTTGGCAATTATGAATAAGTGACTATAGACCTCTGTGTGCGGGTTTTTGTGTGGACATAAATTTTCAACTCATCTGGATAAATGTCCTCTCTTTAAAAATATTCTTTCTTTCTTTTTTGTTGTTGTTGTTCTAAACCTCCCTTCTCCTCTCTCAGTGTTTCTCTCTCTCTCTCTCTCAATTTGGCTCTATTTTTCTAAAATATTTCCACAGCTTTATCTTTGGGTCTTTTTATTGAGTTTTTAATTTCTAAGAATGTCTTTAAAATTTTTTTTTAATGTTTAATTTTGAGAGAGAGTGAGAGACAGAGAGAGAGCATGAGGGGCAGACAGAGGGGGAGAACAGAATCCGAAGCAGGCTCCAGGCTCTGAGCTGTCAGCACAGAGCCTGATATGGGGCTTGAACTCACAAACTGTGAGATCATGACCTGAGCCGAAGTTGGATGCTCAACTGACTGAGCCACCCAGGTGCCCCAGTTCCTAAGAACTTCTTTTTTGTTGTTGAGTTGATTTTGGAATATTCCTTTTTTTTTCTTTTCCTTCTTTCTTTTTTTTTTTATAGCTTCCTGTTCAAGAGGGCAAAACTTTTCTCTGTTTTCTCAGAGGATAGTGTTGCATAGTTGTCCTCCCCTTCTCTCCTTGCATGGTCTCTGATGGCCCCAAGTTTCTTTTCTCTTTGGTTTCCTTTGTCTTCATCTTTCACGTGAGAGGCTTTCATGATGTTGGATGATTCTTAGCTGCTTCGGGTCAGGGAACCCAGGCTAGAGTGTCTCTTCAGCCTATCATCCTGACTGAGAGTCCACAGAGAAAAGCCACACAGATTTCAGGATCTCTTCCCCCAAAAAACCAAACTTTTCTCTCCCCGTTGAAGGCCTAGCACTTTTCTTGAACGAAGTGTAATATAACAGCAGTCTTAGTAGTGGTTTCACCAATTATTTGGCCCACGCTCCACTTCTCTAGTGTGTTTACTTGCACCATCGTACGTCCCACACTCTGCCAGGGCGCCTGCCACTCCTGTTTAGGTTGGAGAGGAGCCTGGCACTGGCCATCGGGAATCTGATGCTGACCTTGGCTGTCCTTATCTATTGGGCAGATGGACGTTGGGGCCAATGTCCCGGACCCAGAGCAGAAATTACAGCCCTCTTGTGGAAGCATGCAGCCGGCCAGAAAGACTCCTGTCCAAGGCCAAACCATCTCACCATTGTATTATTGCTCCAAACAGGATGGTATGTGTTTGTGTAGAAGTCCCGAGGATGTGAGACGGGAAGCCAAGGCCATGGGGCGTGGAGACGGAGGGGGAAATCAACTCCTATTGAAAAGGGGCCATGTTTTCTTTTCTAACTAAGATGGATTTTTATTTCAACAATATAGAGAATTATATATCTTAATACATGTTTGATTAATCTCTATGTCATCTGGTCATTCAAACATCTTTTATGAACTTTCTGTCACGTGTCTGGGAATGGGGTGGGTATGCATATGCAAATATATGCAAAGATGATTCACAAATCATCTTTCACGGATGAAAAGGAGAATTAGAAAGAAGAGTGACAAGACCAGTAGTGGTTTGCAAGTATTAGGTCCTTCCTGTATCTGTCAAGTACCTTACATATACTTTCTCTTTTAAGTTTCAAATTAGGGGCACCTGGGTAGCATCTGACTTCAGCTCAGGTCATGATCTCACAGTTCTGGAGTTCAAGTCCGTGTTGGAGTCTGCTTCAGATTCTGTGTCTCCCTCTCTGCCCCACCCCCACTTGTGCTCTGTTTCTCAAAATGAATAAGTGTTAAAAATTGTCTTTTAAGTCTCAAAACACCATAAGAGGAAAGTTATATTGTAATTATTATTCTTTTTTTTAAATAAATGAAAATGCAGTAATTTGGACAGTTAAGAAATCTGCCCAATTATAGCTTCAGTGTGACCCAGGTACTAAGTTTCAGAGCCAGGATTCAAGCTCAGGTTCATTGATGGCTCCACAATCTTGACCGTTGGACCACATGGCCTACACAATATATATTCACTCCGTTTTGAGTGAAGCTTCTGGCAGGACCCTATGATTAACTCAGATCCAGTAACACCCAGGTTTGGACACACTACTCATCTTCTAAGAGCCCCTTGTATCGGTTAGCTATTATCACAGTGGTGCTGTGTAACAAATCACTCCTAGACTCAGTGGCTTAAAATGACAATTGGGTTATTTTAAGGGTCTGCAGGCTCTGTGTGGCTGTGCTTCATGCTGTGCTTGGAGGCCAGGGGAATGAGGTGGGGCTGGGTTGAGTGAGTCTACTCCAAGCTGTGGGTCTGTGTAGGCTGAGCTCCTTGCTCAGGTACTTTCCATCTGAGTTAATTTTGAGACTCAGCTTGAAGAGGGGGCGGAGGGCAGCTATCTGGAGGAAGCTCTTTTTGTAGCAATGGCAGAAAAGCAAGAGGGCACAACTACTGCACAGACACACACACTGCATGCAGCCTGTCTGTGTGCCTGATATCATCCCGTCTGAAGCAAGTCTCTTGGTCGAGCCCAAGGTGAAAGGGCAGGACTTCAAGGTCACATGGCAACGAGCATGCACATGCCGCGGTGGTAAAGAATTGGTGCTAATGATTTAACCCACCACACCTGCCCAAACCTAGCATCTGCCCGACCAGTGTGCCTGTATAGTAACGTGTATTGTTCGTGTGCTGCTTGCAGAGTTACGACTATAAAAATTATAGAAGCATTATACATGTGCCATAAACATACAGAGCTTATGGCCTAGTGGAGAGGGTAGGCAATAAATGAACACAACTTCAGAAAGGACTATTAGCAATGACTCTGGGCCTAACGAATGTGAACACATTATAATTCTCTTGGGACAGATTCAGCATCTTTCTATATTATTATTATTATTATTATTATTAAAGTTGTTCCCTTGTCCCTGAAGTTTCTTTTGCTGACAGAATTTGAAATCACTGTCTTATCTTCTTAAGAGAATATCTAGTGGAATGATTTTGGGGGCTTGATGGTGTCAGGTTTTTCACTGATCTTTAAACATCAGTGTAATTTGAGAATTCCTTTTATTTTTTATTTTTTAAAGACTTTATTATTAAGTAACCTCTGCACCCAACGCAGGGCTTGAACTCACAACTCTGAGACCAGAGTTGCATGCTCCACCGACTGAGCTAGCCAGGTGCCCCGAGAATTCCTTTCAAGAAGAGGTGGGAAGCCCACACAAATGGAAATACCAGCTATGTTCGGGTGCCGTGAACGTGGGTGGTAGCATTCCTGCTGGTAGTTCGTAATGCAGCGCTTCTAGGCCTCAGCGTTTCTGGGCTGCAGCATCTAACGAGACCTTCAGATTGATTCAAATCCTAGGAAAATAGTCTGAGGCACTGCGGCTCCATCTCTCTCCATCTCCAGTGGATTCTCTGGTACTCCTGGAAGCTTCTGGAATAGTTAACCTCGGGGTGCCTGGGTGGCTCAGTCGGTTAAGTGGCCAACTTCAGCTGAGGTGATGATCTCACGGTTGGTGAGTTCAAGCCCCAGGCCGAGCCCCAGGTCGAGCCCCAGGTCGAGCCCTGCATCGGGTTCTGTGCTGACAGCTCAGAGCCTGGAGCCTGCTTTGGATTCTGTGTCTCCCTCTCTCTCTGCCCCTCTCCAGTCATGCTCTGTCTCTTTGTCTCTCAAAAATAAATAAGTGTTTTAAAAAATTTAAAATAGTTAACCTTGGTGGCCTTGAGTTTCTTTCCCCTGACCTTGGATGTCCCCGGTTCTTTCTCCAGTCTGCCACCTTGTGGAGATTTTGGGAATTACATCTTCAACTGAGCTCCCTGCAGATTCACCTGATTAAAATTTTAAAAAATATTTATGTATTTTTGAGAGAGAGACAGAGTGTGAGCAGGGGAGGGCCAGAGAGAGAGGGAGACACAGACTCTGAAACAGGCTCCAGGCTCTGAGCTGTCAGCACAGAGCCCGACGTGGGGCTCGAACCCTTAAACCAAGAGATCATGACCTGAACGGAAGTCACAAATGCTCAACCAACTGAGCCACCCAGGTGCACCCTGATTCACCTGATTGATCTGGCTGCTGCTCTCCCTGGGAATAAGGGTACGTGGCAGAAAAGAATTCTCCTCACCGGAGTGATGCTCACTACAAAGTGACCTTGCTCTTTTAGTTTTCCTGTGGTCCCCCCTTCGGAACAATATTGGCACAGGCCCAGCTGTCACAGCTGAAGATCCTCTCCATCAACATCCCAGGGTGGAACACAGGGTCCTGACTTGCACCTCTCCAGTTCACCAGAAGTTCCTTTGTTCCTTTTTTTAATTACAAAGTAATACATACTTCCTTAGAGCTTATAGTCCAGTGGAAGAGACAGATTTTTAAAAGTAAACCAAGTCAAGTTCTATATATTATGGTGTGTACTATTAGATGGAGTGTAATGGTAGTGGTGGGGGTGGGCAGGGAACCTTGATTAGGTTGGTAAAGGCAGGCTTGCCTGAGCAAGAGAACTTTCAAATCAAAGCCTGAAGGAATAAAAGGATCTAGTCATTGAAAGTGTGAGAAAGAGCATGTGCAAAGGTCCTGAGGTGGGAAGAGTTTGTTAAGCAGAAGATAACTGTGTGGTTGGATAGCAGTAAGCTAGAGGGGTGTGGGCAGAATAGGGCTGGAAAGAGCAGCAGGTGGGGAAACCACAGGGTCCTGGAGTGCATGGTAAGGATTCTGATTTTCTTCTCAGTCCAGTGAGACGATAAGAAAGGATTCTTAGGCAGCGAAGTGATGAGGTCCATTTCTTATCTTATATTTCTATTTTAAGGAGACCATCATTGCTGCTGCATGGAGAATGGATCAAAGTGAACAGGAGGGGAGGTTGGGAGGCTGGTTGGGAGCCTGGTGCCGGAAGCTGGGGGCAGAGTGACAGTGGCCTCGACTCAGGTGGTGGCCACAGAGAAGGAAGCATCTAGACCCATGCCGTCCAGGATGGTAGCCACCGGCCACATGTGGCTGCTGAGCATTTGAAATGTGTGAATGTTAAATACATACCGTAGCTTTTTGTACCATAGAGGTACAAAAAAACCTCAGGAAATATCTCAAATTTGCTTAGCTTTATTATGTATCAACATAATAATATTTTGGGTATTTCATGATACATAAGATAGAATATAAAAAAACCTTCACTGTTTTTTTTTTTTCACTTAACAAATGTGGCTACTAGAAAATTTTAAATTATGTATGCGGCTTGCATCTGTGGCTCACATCATTTTTTTAAAAACGTTTTTTATTTATTTTTGAGAGACAGAGAGAGACAGCATGAGCAGGGGAGGGTCAGAGAGAGAGGGAGACAGAATACAAAGCAGGCTTCAGGCTCTGAACTGTCAGCACAGAGCCCGACGCGGGGCTCGAACCCATGAACCGTGAGATCATGACCTGAACCGAAGCCGGATGCTTAACCGAGCCACCCAGGCACCCCATCACATCATGTTTTTATCGGATACAGCTGGTATGGACAGAAGTTACTGAATTTAAAATATACTTTTGTAGGGGCGCCTGGGTAACTCAGTTAATCATCCGACTTCAGCTCAGGTCATGATCTCACAGTTCATGGGTTTGAGCCCCGACTCGGGCTCTGTGCTGACAGCTCAGAGCCTGGAGCCTGCTTCAGATTCTGTGTCTCCCCTTCTTTCTGCCCTCCCTTGCTCATGCTCTGTCTCTCTCTCTGTTTCTCAGTAATAAATAAATGTTAAAAAAAATTAAAAAAAATACTTTTGTAGTAAATTTACACTGGACCCATTAGACATCTCTAGCTAGGTCTGTGTTTTCTTTTTCTGGTCCACTGAAAGTATGTATTTGGGGGCACCTGGCTGGCTCAGTCGGTTAAGTGTCCGACTTCAGCTCAGGTCATGATCTCATGGTTCGTGGGTTCGAGCTTTGCATTGGCCTCTGTGCTGACAGCTCAGAGCCTGAAGCCTGCTTCAGATTCTGTGTCTCCCCTTCTCTCTGCCTCTCCCCTGCTCATGCTTTCTGTCTCAAAAACAAAAACATTAAAAAATTAAAAAAAGAAAGTATGTATTTGACAAAACAATGCGGCTAGTGTTTGATTCAACCACATGAGCAAAAGCAATGACAGATTTGAAAGTGCACGTAAAAAACCACAAGGTATGTGATGTGACAGATATCTATTCCAAAAATAATGCTCCTAAAATTCCTCAGTTATTGAGAGCTGCATAAAAACAGAGGGATGCTAACAGCAACTGAGAGGATAAGACTGAAGACCTAATTCTGAGCAACTCTGCTGACAATGCATGATTTTTCCTCTTGTTTACAATCTGTTCGAACTGTCTTTCTACCAGCAGAGTGGCTAGGACATTCAGGTTCAATATCAGTTACACAACATTAGCATTAATTCGGACAACTACAGAGAGAACATTGTTTTCCTCTGAGCTGGGCAAAGTGACCACAGAAACTGCAGATCATTTCTCTGACTCCAGAACTTCAACCCCATAAATGCCACATATCTTCCAGACGTTGTAAAGAATATATTTAATAATTTCTTTATGCAATATTTACAGATTTGAATTTAAAAGAATTTCAGATAACTGAGATTTTATTGTCTTCATCAAAATAACCTTGAGTCTGTAATGGGCTGCTTACCCCTCTAACTGACGGCATGTTGCAGGAGGCCCTTTGGGGCGTAATGGGAAGAGCAGTAGGTTTTAAAGACAGAAGAATTTGGCTCTACTTCAGCATCCATAGTGTGTGAACTTGGATGTGGTTTCACATCTCCAAACCTCACTTCCTCATTTTTTTCTTTAATGTTTGTTTTTTTATTTTGAGAGTGATAGAGAGCAAGTGGGGGGGAGGCAGAGAGAGAAGAGGAGAGAGAATCCCACGTAGACTCTGTGCTGTCAATGCAGAGCTTGACGCGGGGCTTGAATTCACGAATGGTGAGACAGTGACCTGAGCTGAAATCAAGAGTCGGACGCTACTGACTGAGCTACCCAGGCGCCCCTCACTTCCTTATTTGTAAAATGGATATGGTGCTAGCGGCTGCTTATCCCTCCTCTTTAATCACACCCACAAGGTAGAGACTGTTTCTCCTTTGTACAGGGGAGGAAACCAAAGTTCAGAAAGGGTAAGTGATTTACTGAAGGCTACATTGCTAGAAAGAGGTGAAGCTAGGACATGAACCCTGGGCGTTCTGGCTCCAAAGTCAACTGAATAAAAAAATTTCCCCTTTACTGTGTCTCTTGCCAATTTCCCTGCCTACCTCTGAAACTATTAAGAAGGTCAAATCCGATTAGTGAGCGGGCTTTGGGGAGATGTCATACACCGTGCAAATGTAAGAGACGATTCAAGAAAAAGCTAAAAACGGGCAAAAACAGACACTCACAAACCAGCGAATGTTGGTGTCTGTCTGTTTCAAAGGAGTGAGTATCACATGCTATCTCCAGTTCACGCTCTGAGAGTCACATCACAGAGGGGTGATTTCCTTGCTCAGGATGAAAATTTACAGGGACTCGGAGGAAAACAGTTTTGCGGTCGTACTAAAAACTCAGAGTCAGACGCACTTACCATCATACTGTAAATGTAGTTAGTCACAGCACAAACAAACAGGGGGCCGGAAGTGGCTTCCTTCAAGTAGGCTGGTCCGTCTGGGGGGCATCCATTCTGCAGAGGCTGAGAGCGGAACGAAGACAGGATGAAGAAGGTATTTGCGCTTGTCCTCGGCCTCAGCTTACTGCCTTGCTTCTCAGGTGAGCATGGACCCTGACAACAGCCTATTTCTTTGCTGACATGATAAGCTGGAATAAGCCTGTTTTATATTTTTAAAATATTTTTTTATTTCAAAGAATATGTAATATATAATAATTCGGTGCTTTTTATTTTCTCCCCAAGAGCAGGCTCCTGAATTGGGACTAATTTTTTTTGTCTTCATTTTTAATATTTTTATTATTTTTTAAAAGTTCTATTTATTTAAGTAATCTGTGGACCCGAAGTGGGACTTGAACTCATGACCCAGAGATCAAGAGTCGCATGCTTTACCGACTGAGCCAGCCAGGGCCCCCTATTTTCTTAATCTTTAAATATATTTGAATACTAATTCTCAGAAATGCTGATAAATCTTCAACTATACTGTCTTTTAGAGTTCCTATGACATCATCAAAACTGGGCAGACTTTTATTTGATGATAAATTTGGAGTTTGTATGTGATTATCAAAACTTAATATAATTTTATGATCATAATATTTTCTTTGAGAGCTCATGTGTCATTATCAAGTTTAACAGTCTTGTTCTCATGGAGAATTTTCCAGTAGCAACTTTTAGCTGGGTTAGTGCTTTGGGGATTAAAAAAGAACAATTAACAAACCATCAAAGCAAACCTAAGGGACAAGAAGCACATTGACCAGAGAACTGAAGAAAATATGCTTTAAAAAACTTATTCAGGGGCATCCGGCTGGCTCAGCTGGTGGAGCATGTGACTCTTAGTCTCGGAGTTGTGAGTTCGAGGCCCACATTGGACATAGAGGTTACTTAAAAAAGAAAGAAACTCCATATTCATTAAATTGGCACCCACTTTTAAAGAAATGCGCCATTGCAATAGGTAAATATGCTGACGTTGCGCAGCTTTGGCTCTGAGTTTACCACGTGCGAAACAATTTAGAATTCCCCTCGAGCTCTCTGGCATGCCACGTCCTTTGGGACAGGTCCCTGTGAAAGAGCTTTTGTGTTTGACCGAAGTCGAACTTGCAAGTCCTTGGCCTTGGACGGCGAGGTGGAGCAGGGGCTCGTGTTGCGGAGCCCCTGAGGCCCCTGCCTGACTCTTTCAGACGCCTCTCCGATTCTGCCGGAAAAGCAGGCCAAGCAGCTCCTGAGATCCCGCCGGCAGGACAGGCCGAGCAAACCGGGCTTCCCCGACGAGCCGCTGCGGGTGAGTGCGGGGCTGCGGCGGCTTGCGGGGAGGGCGCCGCCGCCTGGGTGCTCCTCGTCCGCGAAGCCGCGCCCGGTGCTGGTCCCCGTCCTCCGTGGGCTGCTCCATGGGGGTCCCGCGGGGTCTCAGGTGTCGGTGACCTCACCCTCTTACTCACGCCTTTTCTCCGGAGGCGCCAGCCCCACGCACCTACGATGCACACGGTATTTCAAAGGGAAACAGTGGGGCGGAAGGCCAGAGTCCCAGGATGCCCCTTGGCGGCTGGATGTCACCCCCGAACGGGAGGCCGGGGAGCCGTGTCCTGTAACTGGGCGCCCAGGCCCTCCTCTCTCCGGGGCGCCCATGAGCTGCCCCACCTCCCCGCTCCCGGCCAGCCACGCCGTCTGTGGTCTGTGGGGGCTCCCCCGACTTCATGCCTCTGAGTCTGGCCCTCGGCCTCCTCCTGCCCTGGGTGTTTGTGGCCGCCACCTGCCTTGTCTTTCCGAACCCGGGGCGCCCTTCCCTGCCTTCGTGTTGTGACTTGTGAGGAGAATTTGCAGAGACGCTGGTTGGAAAACTTACTCCGGGGCTCACGGTTTAGGGCTCTGGACAGAGCTTCGGGGCGATGCAGGCGATGCAGGCGTGCCACTGCCGGTCCTCAGCTCGGGGGACAAGGCCAGCGCAGCAGGACCCGCGCAGGCGAGGAGCCGCAGGGCTCCGCCTAGGTCCCTAGAGGGCTTCTCTAAAGCCCCAGGGCCTCCTCGCTTCTCGCTGGCCCTGCTGCTGCACCTGACATCCTGCACTTCCGCCCGACCTCTTCCCCCGCCTTGGGTGTTGCTGTTGACTTCTCCTTTTTACAGATTTGTTGAGAGCAAAATGGGTAATACCAATCACCTCCCATGGAAAAGAGGTGATTTGCTCATTTTAGGCGAGCGGCTGGCATCACAACGATCCTGGTCCTGCTTTACTGTTGAGTGTGAGCACTGGACACGGTGGCCCCACATGACATTGTGGGCAGGTCAGGGGCAGGCCGGGAGGCCAGGAGCTGCTGGGCGGAACGGCACGGGCTCACGGCCTACAGCATGGGAACCGAGGGGTTAAGTTGCCTTGATCTGTGGGGAACCACACTGCCCAGCTCCTTCCCCTTCGCCAAGACCCCTGCTGCCTTCCTTGTTTCTCTGAGCAAACTATCTGCTCAGATGTCCCTTTGCTAGCGACACAGGCAGGTGGGTGCACTGTCCTGTGCATTTGGGATTGGAGATACTGTGTGTGTGTGTGCGAGGGTGTGTGTGTGTGTATTGTATATGTGAGGGTATATTGTGTGTGTGAGGAGGCGTTGTGTATATAAGGATGTGTATGTATGTGAGAGTGTGTGTATGACTGTGCGAGGGTGTGTGTATTTGTGAGGTTGTGTGTACATGTGAGCGTGTGCGTATGTATGGGTGTGTGTATGACTGTGTATGACTCTGTGTGTGTGTGTGTGTGTGTGTGTGTGTGTGTATGAGGCTGTGTGCATGCTTTGAAAAAGACCTTGCAGAATACTTTTTCAGAAGGTCTGGATTCCAGTTCCCTCTCTTCCACTTTGCCCTTGACTTGAGTCCCTGGAACACATGAAGGAGAGGGCGAGGCGAGGGGAGGTCCTCCGGGTCCTGGGTGGAAGGCCACAGCTGACACAGCGGGCCGACTTCCGTTCTGCAGTCAGTAGGAGGACTTTCAGCAGGGGAGTGGGGAGAGGGGAGCCAGGTGACAGGCGCCCTGCAGAGGACCGGGACACAGCCTCTTCTCACTACCCTTCAGATGCCACTCGATGTGGGCAGTAGGAAGTGACATTTTTGGACAGGTTGTCGCTCCTTCTTGCCATGGTACCAGGAGACAGACAGGTGGACAGGACCGATGAACAGGTGGAGTGATATCTGGGGAATGCGTGCGCCCGTGGGGCCTGAGCCTTGACCCACATGCCCCCTCTAACTCAAGATCACCGAGAGACTGGTTGGCCATTTTATCTCACTTCTTCCCCCTGATGGACTGCGCAAAACAAAACTGGCTCAGAGAGAGGAGAGGCCAGTGATGGGGGTGAGCGAGTGGGGCTTTCGGGAGGTATTTAGAATTCAAAATGCAAACAAGTATGAAGATTTGCAGCAGTTCCTGAGTATTTACTAAGCAATGTTTGTAATCTTGACGTGTGGCTCAAGTATTGGCAGATGTTGGCTTTGGCAGAAATAATAGGCTTTTTGGAGACAGGTCCAGATAAGCTGTGCCCCATGCATCCAAGGGGAGAGACACTGCCAGCTCACTGTAAGGACTGTTCTTCTCTGATTATGTGGTGGGAAGGACCCCATGCTGTTGGAAAGGTCATTGTGTGGCCTTGTGTTGTGGGGAGGGCCGGCTTCCATCCCAGAGACGTGTAAGCATCCTGCTGGGATCCTGGGTAGAAACAGGTAAAACGGCAGAGGGACAGAGACGGAGGAGCCATGGTCCTGGGGAAGAAAACAGGAGGAAGGCTGAATGTACGGGGCTTGGGGCAGGCTGGTGGGGGATGTGCAGTGGGGTCGAAGAGAGAGAGAAGCAGGTGGGAAGGCAGGGCCTCTGGAGGGCACAGCACTGAGAAATTCCTTATGGCCGCAAATAGTGGATACTTTTATTTTACGGCAGCGTCTAGTGTAAAACAATTTGCTGTTGTTTTCTGCTCTCTGAGCTGTTCTACCCTCCGCAACCCCCAGACCTTAGGAGCGAGTCTAACACAGCGACGCTGTGTTCGTGGTTCTTTGTGGGGAACTGCGGGCGGTGGGTGGCGTGTTGAGTGGTGGACAGAGGATGGTAATCACTCAAATCTAGAGGCCACTGTGCTGGCAAAACAGGCCATGAGACTGATTCAGGAGAGACATGGCCCCCTCTTCAGGGACTTGGGAGAGTGGACTCTCGGCCTCCCGGGGGTGGGGTGGGCACTCCCAGAAGGCTGGGCTTCGCTTGGGGGCAGCCCATCTGGGTTAGGTTTCTGCAGAATCACTTTAGAGTCTGCACTGGGACTAAATACTTCAGTTGGTGAAGACGTCCCATCAGAAAAGCTCTGGTTTAATGAAGCCTCCGGATCCTAATGGAGGAAAATAATCTGCCTGGGGAGAAACTGATGCCCGGAAAGAAGGTCCGAGTTTATGTCTAGAGGGAAGATAGTGGGAAAAAGAATTCTGAGCTCTCCCAGAATATTTCTTAGTCATGATTGTGCTTACATTCATTTTCAGGGTTTGGGTCTGTGCTCTTGGTACTCAGAATGTGGTCCCCAGCCCTGGCCCCCGGCCTCAGGCTCCCCATGCACCTCCTGCGGACAAGTCTGCAAGTCCACCAGCCCCGTGGGTTCCCTGCCCGGTTTGGCTGGAGAGAACTGACTTCGGTCCTGGAGCTAACTGCAAGGGAGGCCCTTAGTCCCTGTTCCCAGCGCCCTGGGGACCAGGAGCCGACCCATGTTTGTTTTACGTGACACAACTGATCTCTCTCCCTTCTTTCTGAGCACCCTGCTCATTTGGGTCCAGTCTTCCAGGACACCTTGCCCTCGGCCTCTTGTCCTCCTTTTTGGTTTCTGTGCCTCAGTGTACTCTGGTGGATCCTTAGACTGTCCTCATCCAGTCTTGTGAATTTAAAGTTTTTTGTTTAAAATTTTTTTAATTTTTTAATTTTTAAATGTTTTTTATTTATTTTTGAGAGACAGAGAGACAGCACGAGCAGGGAAGGGGCAGAGAGAGGGAGACCCAGAATCTGAAGCAGGCTCCAGGCTCTGAGCTGGAGGTCAGGACAGAGCCCGATTCAGGGCTTGAACCCACGAACTGTGAGATCATGACCTGAGCCGAAGCCGGACTCTTAATCGACTGAGCTACCCAGGTGCCCCTAAAGTTTTTTGTTTTAAATTTTTTAATGTTTGTTTATTTTTGAGACAGAAACAGAGCATGACTGGGGGAGGGGCAGAGAGAGAGGGAGACACAGAATCGGAAGCAGGCTCCAGGCTCTGAGCTGTCAGCACAGAGCCCGATGTGGGGCTCGAGCTCACGAACTTCGAGATCATGGCCTGAGCCGAAGTCGGTCGCTTAACTGACTGAGCCACCCAAGTGCCCCAGTCCTATGAGTTTAAATATCCCATCTACGGTGATGGCTGCACATGGTCTCACCCGGAGCTCCGAACTCATTTTCGTGACTGTCCACATGACTGGCAGCAGTTCACAGGCAGCTCAGACCCTTAAGTGGAATTCCTGACTGTCCCGTCACTCCAGCTCCCCCTCTTGCCTTCCACCTCGGGGTAAATGGTGCCACTTCCTCCCAGTTGCCTGGGCCCCGAACTCAGACTCTGACCCCTCCTCACCCTCCACGGCTGCCCATGGCGCCCCTAGAGGAGACTGAGCTCCCTCACTCTCTCCGCCAAGTGAAGATACCGGGAGACGTCTGTGACCCGAAAGGGGGCCCCCACCTGGCTGTGCTCTCACCCTGACCTTGGACTTAGAGCCTCCAAACTGTGAGACAGATTCCTGTGCTTTATAATCTACCCAGTCTGTAGTGTTTTGTTGGAGCAGCCTGAACAGACTAAGACGTATTTCTACTTGTTTAGCCCCTCCCAGAATGATGGACATTTTTGGTTATTTCCAGTGTGTGATGAAGATCCTTGTACGTGTGTGTTTTGCTGAATTCAGTGATAAGCAATGGAATTGCTGAGTCAGAAGGTTTATGCCCTTTTAACTGAATTAAGTAACAGCCAAATTGCCTAGTTAACTGTACTGGCTCCCACTAGCGGCACGCGTAAGAATACTTGGATTGCTACGCTTTCAAAATGGAAAGAAATAAAGTGTTTTTAAAAAAATGTTTATTTATTTATTTTTGAGATAGAGAATGAGTAGGGGAGGGCCAGAGAGAGAGGGAGACACAGAATCTGAAGCAGACTTCAGGCTCTGAGCTAGCTGTCAGCACAGAACCTGACACGGGGCTCAAACCCACAAACTGTGAGATCATGCGCTGAGCCAAAGTTGGTCTCTTAACTGATTAAGCCGCCCAGGTGCCCCTGGAAAGAAATAAAGTTTTAAAACAAACCTCACTTATCTACTCTCCTGTATGTATGGAGACATGTTCCCAAATAATAATGACAGTATTTTCTCAGTGATAAGATTTGGGGCAAATTTTTACTTTCACCTTTTACACTTTTTGGTGTTCCTCAGTGTATCTGTTTCCTATGGGCGCCATCACAAAGTAGCATAAACGGGGTGGCTTCTGGCAGCAGACATCGGTCCTCTCACTGATCTAGAGACTAGAAGTTCAAAATAAAATGTTGGGACAGTTGGTTCCATCTAGGGGGCTCTAAGGGAGAATCCAGTCTGTGCTTCTCTCCCTGCTTCTGATGGTTGCTTCAGTCTTTGGTAGTTTTTGACCCGTCTCTGCATCCATTATCACATGGCCTTGTGTGTCCCTGTGTCCAAATTGCACTAATTTGTTAAGGACACCGGTCACTGGACTGAGGGTCCACCTTAATTCAGTCTGATCTCATCTGTGCACGGTTACATCTGCAAAGACCTTGTTTCCAAAGAAGGTCACAGGCGCAGGTTCCAGATAAACACAGTCGGGGGGATGCCACTCAGTCCAGTACACTCTGTTTTCAATTTTTAAAAATGTTTATTTGTTAAAAAATTTTTAAATGTTTTTCATTTTTGAGAGACAGAGACAGGGCATGAGCAGGGGAGGGGCAGAGAGAGAGAGAGAGAGAGAGAGAGAGAGAGAGAGAGAGAGAGAGAGAGAGAGAGAGCGTGAGCAGGGGAGGGGCAGAGAGAGAGAGAGAGAGAGAGAGAGAGAGAGTCCTAAGTAGGCTCCACACCATCAGCACAGAGCCTGACGGGGGGCTCAGTCCCACAACTGAGATCATGACCTGAGCTGAAACCAAGCGACGGACGCTCAACTGACTGAACCCTCCAGGTCCTCACAGTTTTCTATCTGTGATAAACATATGTATAAATCTCACACACAAAAAAAACCACACGAGAGGGATGGTGGGGCTCCAGGGAATGTTATATTTGGTGTTTGAATTTTAAACAACAATGTCTTCATGTGTTACTTGTGTAACTACAGATAAAAATTTAAGCCATTTGTATTTATTATAGAAAAATTGGAAACCAAGGAAGAGTCAAAAAAAGAAAATCAGGTGTAGTCCTGTTTCCTCTCCCCAAAGACAGCATTGCCATTTTTTGGTGTTTTGCTTTCTAGTCTCCATGTCTTTATTTTAAAATAAGTCTGCTCCTGTTTCATCTATAATTTTGTATCCTGGTTTTTCTTTTAATATGATAACATACGCATTTCCCCATATTGTTATAAACTCTTTATAATGATAACGATACCAAATTACTCTCTTGTTAGATAGTTGTATCATTTCGACTATTTTTCTGATACAAAAAATATTCTGAATATTTTTGTTCTTAAAGCGCTTATGATATTTTGGACTATTTAATATTTGAACCATTTCTGAGAGAGTCTCAGAAAGTAAATTACTGAATCCAAGGATATGAATATATATTTCTTAATGTTTATTTTTCAGAGAGAGAGAGAGAGAGAGAAAGCATGAGTGGGGGAGGGGCAGAGAGAGAGGGAGACACAGAATCCGAAGAAGTTTCCAGGCTCCAAATTGTCAGCACAGAGCCCAACTCGGGGCTTGAGCTCACAAACCATGAGATCATGAACTGAGCCGAAGCTGGAAGCTTACCCAACTGAGCCACCCAAGTGCCCCAGGATATGAATATTTTTAAAGCTTTTAGTATATGCCATCAAATTGCTTTCCAAAAGGCCTGCCTCCCTTCCTTTCTTCCTTTCTCTCTCTCTCTCTGTTTCTCTCTTTCTTTCTTTTTAAATCAGCTTACATGCTTATCCTCCAGGAGAGTTTTTAGATGTTTTTAGAAAAAGGTGTGAGGGGAGCATGATTACCATACCTTAAACTGGAGACCAGCTGGCCGTTTCTGGGGCAGGGGGCGTGGGCACGGTGAGGGGCGGGACGTGCGTCAAACACGACATGTCTGTATGGACAACTTGGTGCCATGCAGCGGCGTTAGAGACCTGTGAGGAGAAGCAGGCTGTCTGCATTCGTGCTGTTTAGAATTTGAAGTCCTCTTCTAGTGCTTGCTTTGCACTTGCTTCTTCTGGTCCTGTCTGCCTGGCTTACTTCTTACTCATTCATTAGAGACTCACCTTAAATGATGCCTTTATGGGAAGACCCACTGATGCCCCTACCTTCCTACCATGAATGAGAACATCCCTCTGGCATAAAACTCAGCACAAGACAGCTATTTTTGACTTTTTATTTTTTTTTTAAGTCTGTCTCTCCTTCTAGACTGTTCTACACGCTTGAGCAGATGGGCTCTTTGCCGCACTTCTGGGTGTCCAGCACCAAGGACAGGATTTGACATTTGCTAGATGCTCATTATACTTTTTCCTATTCCTTGTTTTTCTTCTTTCCAAGGAGAAATTTTTTAGGTAGGTCATAACTCTGCCCTATAACTGGAAGGTTGTTTCAAAGAAATCATTTCTATGTTTTCCCTTAAATTCATTAAATTTCTCCTAATCATCCCAAAATTTAGGGAAGACGTTATCTGCCAACTGCTGGGATGAGCCATGAAAATTCCTTAGTAAGACAGCATCCAAGCTAAAATTATGTCTTTTGTGAGTGCACTGGGAAGTGCTCATGGTCCCTGGGAGTATGCTTTCCATTTTGGCCTGTGTTCCTCTAAGGAATGTTCTTGTCGGTCAAGTATCAGTCATATTAGCTTTATTGTAAGTAGTCTTTTTAAGATATGCTTTCATGTTTAGCCCCTTGATGAATATACGCAGTAACTACTACCCTTTTGTTCCCCAAGATCTCAAAGGCCAGGTTGAAGTGACTGTGATGTGAATTGCACGCGTCCCGATCTGTCTTCCGTTAGGGCTGAGCCTCCTGGTGTCCCCATGTGGTTAGGTTCCGGGCTACCTTCTGCCAACCTGCTTACCTCGCTCGTACTAATGAGCCAAATAATTCATCCAAATGTTGATGGACTCTTAATTTCACGCAAATGTCAGAGGAAGGATTTTGCCTTCTTGGAAAAAGTTCCTGCCTTGATAGATTAACTGTCCACTTGATGCTTCTCAGCTTAGCTCAGGGTCCAGTGGGTATTTAGTTTCATTATCACACCACTGCAGTGCCGTCAGAAAGGATCACTTCCAATTTCCGCTCTAATTACTGAGACATTGTTTACTTAGATCGTAACACTTGGCATTGGACGTGGACTGCAGATATTAGTTTCTGTGTTGCTTTTAACTTATTTTCCCCTTAAAAGAAAGGAACCTAAAAAAATTAAAACTTACTTTCCATCTATCCCTTCTTTCTTGATCCAGGAACATTTGAGTTTATCATTAATGCCGGGTCATTACTAACTCTGCCAATGCAATTGTTGAATTTGTGGTTTTCAGCAGATTTGCAGCTTGGCGTTTCATCTTTGACTAATGATTGCCTTTCGGCCTTTGTGGCATATCCATTTTCCTAACATTTTAAATAAATAGGGAAATGTCATGGAAACCAGAGCTCATTTCTTTCTCTCTCTATGTGTGCGTCTGTTTTGGTTGTTTTTCTTCAACGATGATTTCAGCTGCTATTTAGGAGTGTGAAATATAGATTACCCTCTGATGCTTGGCCCGGACCATCATAATGAGCGGATCGACACAGATGTCGAGAAAACCTCTAAGGAGGATTTTGAAAGATCATGGAAAAAGAGCAATCATTTCATTTATTTGTTTGTACATTTCTCAAAGGTTTTTTTTAATTGAGGTCCTATTATGTGCCAAGCGCTGAGCCATATACTAGGTAGCCCTTGGTCACTGCCATCAAAAAGCCAGTTGGAGGTTCGGCGGAGGGGGACAGGGACTGAGCAAGGAGGCAAATGAGCATATAATCATAAGAGGCGTACAAATGCTATACACTGGTGGTGTCATTTGTTAATAGCAGCACTGATCTCATCAGAAAAATCGGTCAGTATGGAGGCTGTCAGGTTTTCCAAAATCCTAATTTCTCTCGAAAGCCTGAAGTTTATCATTTATACCAGCAGCTGTTTTCCTTGAAGTGAAAGGCTCACCTTGTTCACGTTCAAGGAGATGCCTGCCGTGGAGAGTTCTGTCCTTGACACCAACAATCCCTCAAGCATTCTTCTTTTTTATTTATTTATTTGTTTTAATGTTTATTTATTTTAGAGAGAGAGAGAGAGGGGGAGAGAGCATAAGCGGGGGAGAGGCAGAGAGTGAGAGGGACAGAGGATCCAAAGCAGGTTCTGTGCTGACAGCAGCGAGCCTGATACAGGGCTTGAACTCCTAAACTGCAAAATCATGACCTGAGCTGAAGTGTGACGCTCGGCCGACTGAGACACCCAGGCGCCCCACACGAGGGCTCTTCTTAGAGACTATTGTCCTTGGTGGAGCGATAGAAGTGCTGTCTGCGTGCTTCCCATTCGGCGCCTTTCATCGGCTTCACAGGGGCGTTCTTTAGGGTAACTGGCATTTTAAGAACATTCTGTGTTTACTCATGCATTTTAACTGTGAGTGTGTGAGGGTGAAAGATACAAGGACAGTGATAGTGGTTGTCACTCTCCTGACTCTGGTTAAGGCACCTGTTTTGCCCACCAGTGCACACAGTGAGAAGGCAAATAATGTCTTGGGATTCTTCTAAAGAGTTCTGACCCCGTGGATACCTGAGGGGAGCACAGACCAGAGCTACTCTAGTCTTTCACTCTACAAGCGTTTATTGACAGGTTCCTGTGGACCAGTTCCTGGGAGAGAGGCCCACCCCCGCCCCCAACCTCAAGATAGGCTCAGATCTTTCTTATCTCAGAGTCACCAGAAGGAGTCGGACAGAGCTTAATGAAGAGACTTTTTGCGAAGGTGTGGCAGGACTCGGGTCAGCCGGCAAGAGATGATGGTAAAGGAGCAGGGCCAACAGCCCCTGGGCATGATGGGGAAAGGCGGGTTCCCGGCACAGGAGAGGGCTGCCCCCTAGGAGTGATGGATGGCCTTCAGGAGAGGATGCAGCCAGCTGACACGCTGGGACTCCTCTGGAGGCACCGTGGGAGGACACCCCGCGCCTCCCTCACCCCTACCTCTGATGCCCTGCTGGCATCTCTACGTCAAACCCACCGGGAAGCCCCAGGTCAGGGGAGTCTTGCTGCACTTTTGGGCCAGTCTCTCACTGCACAGGCCCGGGTGAAGGAGGGGAGGAATGGATTTAGAGGGGCAGACGGAGACTACGTGTGCCGCACAGAAAGTGTATCATCTCATTTAATCCTGACAACCCAGAGGAGTAAGCTCTAGAGCCATCCCTGTCTGGCAGATGGACACATCGAAGCCCCAGAGGTCAGGCGACATCGGCAGGGTGTGGTTTGAACAGATTCCGACCCGGGCTCACACCTGGACCTCTTTACCTCTCTCCCACTGTCTGGCACACAGGCAGGCAAGGAGACGGCAGCTTGGGCTTCCTTCAGTGAGCTGCTCGCACGGAACAGTGGAGCCAGGATAGCTGTGTGCTGGGAAGCCTTTGTTCTTTATTTACAAGACCCGACATGGCCTTCCTTTCCCCCCAATTCTTCTTCCTCTGCCCAGAGACTCCCCGGACAGGGCAGGATTCAGCCCCAAACTCACAAACAGGTCCCACAAGTTGCTGGGGGTTCACCGTACACACAGTGGGGTCCTGCCGGAGCCTCTCACCATCCGCCCCTCCCTGGCTGCCCCACAGACCACCCCCCCCTCGCCTGGGAGGAGGGCTGCATCTTGACAAGTCAGATGAAAACAACTTTGATACAATAAATTCAAACTGCATGGTTCCTGTGGGAAAGAAAAAAAATTCAGGAAAATTGGGCACTTTGTAATTAATTCCATTGCACAGTCATTAAATTTTGTTTTTTTAAAGCTGTGTTGGGGGCACCTGGGTGGCTCAGTTGTTTAAGCATCTGACTGACTCAGGTCATGATCTCACGTTTTATGAGTTCGAGCCTCGCATCAGGCTCTGTGTTGACAGCTGAGAGCCTGGGGCCTGGAGCCTGCTTCCGATTCTGTGTCTCCTTCTCTCTCTGTTCCTCCCCCACTCATGCTTTGTCTCTCAAAAATAAATAAATGTTTAAAAAAATAAAAAGCTGTGTTTAATACAGGACACAGACTTCCTAGAGGATTTCATAGAAACTTAAAAACTTAAAGTTCTAAACTGGATCATCTCTCTCTCTCTCTCTCTCTCTTTTTTTTTCTTGGTGGATCATCTCTTAAAGCTTTATCAGGGCCATAGGAGGGTGTCTGGGCTTTAGGATTTTTGTGATATCCGTACATACCAAAACAGTTGAATCTTGTACCGATATTACTGAATAGGACTACTCTCTCCCGAGGTGAGATGCCATGTCTCTGGTTATTTGCCTGCCATTTCGGGTGGCCTGAATTGTTTATATGGATCTGTTTCGTCCCTTGTGATGGTTCCCATCCCATTGTTACCGTGCTCAGGGCTTCTTGCAGGGCGATGTCAACAGCATACATCCTCCAAGTTAAAAACCATTCCCAATCTCCACCTCCTGTCTTTTGAGGAGACAACATCAAGTTCATGTGCCAATGTGTGGCCCCGCACACACGGCACCTCCACTAAAAACTGTGATGTGGGCCAGTTAAATCCTTACTCTCAGGGAAAGAGGTCACTGCCAGACAGAGTGACCAGGGCTGGGCTGGGGGGACATCCAGGGAGCACTGGGGTCACAGGGAATCTGAGAAGGCTTCCTGGAGGAAGTAGCATCTAACCCAAGTTCTGAGAAGTTGGATAGAGGTGTGACAGGAGAAGGAGAAGGCACGTGGGCATTCTAGGCAGAGAGAATAGCGTAGACTCAGAGAGCAGGACCAGTGGGGCCCATCCAGGGAAAGCTTGGGGGCGGGGGGGTTGATGGTGAGGGAAGGTCAGGAGGTGGGCAAGGCCAGATCCTGGGGAGCCCCACAAACCACACTAAGGAATTAGAATTTTCTCCTGAGCCCCGTGGGAGCCATTCAAGTATTTTAAGCAAGGAAGCAACATGGGTATCTATCTATCTATCTATATATATATTTTTAATCCCTTTTCCTAGGTAGTCTGAGTGGTGTCCAGGGCTACGTCTCTGTTTGCACCAGGAGGTGAAAAGACAAGGGATGCAGGGAAGGAAGAGACTTTTGTCACCGAGGCAGGAGAAAAAGAACACTTTCCCTCTTATTTAAGAAGCAACCTGCTGATTTTGTGTGTGTGTGTGTGTGTGTGTGTGTGTGTGTATCATTTACACGAGATAATTCAATGAGGAACAATGTGGGGAGGCCCACAACCCAAGCTGGCTTTGTTGAAGACTGAGCTGTGGTGAGAAGGCCGCCCTGCCCCTGGACGTGACCCTCAGGTGCACGAAGGCAGAGCCTGAGCGAACAGGGAGGAGGGCGCGCAGGGCAAGCAGTGGTCCCCGAGGCTGGGTCCCCCGCACTCAGTGTATTCCGTGGGTGGCTCTCTGCCCAGACCTCAGGCGCATCCGTTATTTGTGGCTCCGCTCCCTTCTTCTGTCAGCAGCGCACCCCTTGTGCCCATCATCCTGGCTTCTGGCTCCTCCACCCCATCCCCCGTCCAGCCTGCACCTGCCCTGCCCAGCTCAGGTGGCTGGCCCCCAGGGACTGCACTGCCAGGTTCCCTGGCAGGCTGGCTTCTGCTTGGCTGAGGCAGGAGATGGGGGGCAAGAGGAGACAGATGGTGGGGTGTTTGTTTTCCCCCTCCCTCCCTGCCCTGCAGAGGCTGTGCCCCTCCACAACCCTGCGGGACTAGGCGTATCCGTGGCTTCCCTCTATTGCTAGTCCCTGAGTGCTGGAATGTTCTTTGGTGGTTCCCTTAGCCCCGTCCACATGGCCGTGAATGGCCCCTTTGGTAAAGCCCCTGGAGGTGAACCATATGCGGGAGAAAGTGATTCTGGAGAAGGCCAGAGATCAGCAAGGCCGTGGCGACCACTGTGGAGCAGGGCAGGAGGTGGGGCTTCGCTCTGTTGTTGTGAAAACGCATCCCACCCCGTTGTGTGGGAAAACGGCGTGGACCCTCCAGGGAGCTGCCCTCGCCTGCCGGCTGCAGCGATGCTATCTGGGGCTGCCGCCCAGCTCGCCTGCTCCTCCTCCCCGGCGGGCCGTGCTGGTGACAGCCTGCGGACAGTTGTGGCCCCCTCTGGCAGCATTTTGGACCGGTCACTGTCAGGCTGGAGCAGAGGTGGTGAGGGCAGGTGTGACACGGGGCGGAGGGAGGGGGACAGAGGGAGGAGTGGAGGGGTGAGGAGGCTGTCATAGTCTGGACGGGTGGCACTGAGGACCCCACCCACAGACATGGCAGCTATGAAGGGGGTGCGTCTGGGGCCATCAGGCGTTGCTTGAAGTCTCCATGCTCGGGGTCACGTGAGTGTGGGGACGAGGGAGACAATGGCCGTCTGCCTTCCGGTTCGTGTTCCCGGGTAGATGGCCCGAGGTGGCCACACCTGACCGTGAGCTGCTCTCCGTTGTGAACATGCCGACATGCAGGGCTGGCTGCCTTTCGTGGCAATGGGATCCTGCAACATGTGGTTCCTGTTGACCGGCTTCTCTCACTCAGCACCATGTTTTCGGGGTTCATCCATGTCCAAGCACGTGTCAGTACCTCATTGTGGCCAAATACTATTCCACTGGATGGAGGTACCGCCTTTGATTTATCCATTCATCAGCTGATGAATATTCGGTTGTTTCCACTTTTTGGTTATGATGAGTGATGCGCTCTGAACATACCGGTGCACGGCTGGGATTTCTCTTGGGCACGTGCCTGGCAGTGCCGTCACCAGCCACTCAGGCTTGACGTTTTGAGGTTAGACTCTGTTTTACATTTTGAGGACCACTTTTTTGGTTGTAAGGGCTCTTTTGTTTGATAATATAGAGTGACTTCAGCTTTCTTATAGTTATCCCTTGCCTTTTAAAAAAGATGATTTTTTTAATCACAAATGTATGTGGCCATAAATAGTATTTTATTTAGCGATGCCTGTTTTGAGACTTTAAAGAATGGTGTTACACCATGAATGTTGTCTTCTTGGATTTGTTCTTTCACTCAACATGGTGTTTTTTTTTAAGTTTGTTTGTTTATTTTGAGAGAGACAGAGACAGAGCAAGTGGGGCAGGGTCAGAGAGAATCTCAGCGCAGAGCCTGATGTGGGACCTGAACTCCTGAGGCCGCGAGATGATAACCTGAGCCAAAGCCAAGGGTGGGACACTTAATGGACTGAGCCCCCAGGTGCCCCTCACGCTATTTCTAAGACTCACTGTAGTTAACTCACGGTCACTGCTGTGTAATATTCCACGGGGTGACCCCACCACAATTTATGTATCCCCCCTCCCGTCAGTGCTAGTGTTTTGTTATTCCAAGTTTATTGCTGCTGTGAACATTTTTTTTAATGTTTTATTTATTTTTGACAAAGAGAGAGAGAGAGAGACAGCGTGGGCAGAGGTGGGTGAGAGAGAGAGGGAGAGAGAATCTGAAGACAGGCTCCAGGCTCTGAGCTAGCTGTCAGCACAGAGCCGGATTCGGAGCTCGAACCCACGAACCATAAGATCATGACCTGAGCTGACTCAACCGGCTGAGCCACCCCGGCGCCCCTACTGTGAACATTCTTATTGTTAAGCAGCTCCTGATACACGTTTTTCTTGCTCTCAAAGCGACCAGCAGCGTCAGCATTGGCTAGAAACTTGCCGGAAAGGTAATAAATTCTGGAGCCCGAGCCGAGACTCCCTGGATCAGAAACTCTGGGGGTCACACCTGGCACTCTGTGTTTTGACAAGTCCCCCAGGGGATTCTGAGTCCTGACAGCGTTTGAGGACCCTTCTTAGGGGCGTAATCGAGGAGAGGGATTTCTGGGTTGCAGTCCGCTACCTAGTTTTCAAGGAGCCATTTCCATGTTATACCCCGTTAGCAGTGTGAGTTCCCACAGACATGCACCCCTTCCGCCCTTAGGACCGCTTCACCCTGCAGGGAGGCGTGGGGGCGGGTTGGCCTCGGTCCGGCCTCCCAGCCTCCCCCAGGCTGGCCGCGCCATCTTGGGAGCACTCCGCCGTGCTCCACCGCGCTCAGCTGTGGCTGAACCGCCTCTCTGCTGCGGGCTTGTTCGCACAGGAGTACATGCATCATCTGCTCCGCCTGGAGCACCGCGCTGAGGAGCAGTTCCTGGAGCACTGGCTGAACCCGCACTGCAAGCCCCACTGCGACAGGAACGTGGTCCATCCCGTGTGAGGGGCCCGGGACCAGCCTCAGGTACGTCCCTTCCCGCGCCCAGGCCTCTGGTGTAGGGGTACGGTG
>PJEM01002736.1:0-170424 GCA_004023845.1 Helogale parvula
TACATTCTTTGGAACTCATCCCAAGAATGCAAGGCAGGATTAACATCTGAAAACCAAAGTAATTCACTATTATAACAGAATGGAGCAGTAAATCCATATGATTATTTTTATCTTTGTAGAAACAATATTTAACAGAATTTAGGATCCAATTATGGTAAAAACTGTCTGGAAACTAGGACTAAAAGTGAACTTCCTCAACCTGACAAAGGACAACTACAAAAAACCTACAAGTAAGATTGTTCCTAAATGTGTAATATTAAATACTTTCTGCCAAGACTGGGAACAAAAAGCAAGGATATCTGCCTCCACTACTTTTACTCAACACTGTACTGGAGATCCTGGCTAGTGCAATAGGGCAAGAAAAAGAAACCTAAAGGGCTAAAATTTAGAAAGAAATAAATGTATTTCTATTCATAGACATCATGAGCGGATATGCAGAAAACACTAAGGAATCTACTACTAGAATTAAGGAGTATTTTTATCAACCTTATCAATCAATATCTCAGGATATAAGGTCATGAGACAAAAATGAACTGTATTTCTAGAAGCAAAAATTTGGAAAACAAAATTCAGAAAAATAGTTTCATTTACAATAACATGAAAATCCTTAAAATATTTAAAAATAAATTTAACAAAAGACTTGCAAGATCTCTACAATGAAATTTATAAAGCATTGCTGAGGGAAAGAGTACCTTAAAAAAAAAAAGAGTTAAACTAAGTTCATGGGTTAGAAGATTCAGAATTTCATGACATTGTATAAGGTCCTAATTACAATGCCAATTCTTAAATCGATCTATAGATTAACAAAATTCGAACTGGAAGCCCAGGAGGCTTAAGAAAAATTGGCAATCTGATTCCAAAATGTTTATGGGAAGGTAAAGGACCTAAAATAATTAGAATAATAATTTTAAAATAACCAAGTTGAAGGACTTACACTAGATGGTTTCAAGACTTACAGTATTAAGAGTATTGTATTGCATTAAGATATACATATGAATGGAAAACAATAGGGAAACCAGAAACATTCATAAGGAAAAAAAAGAAAGAAAAAGAAAAAGAACCTCCACAGTCATACCATAAGCAAGAGATGGTTTGAGATGTAAAGTTAAATTGAGACATAAAATATAAAATCATGACATTTTAAAGAGGAAAACAGAAAAATATCTATGACTAAGGAGTAGGCAATAACTACTCAGGACACAAAAAATAATAACCATTAAGAATAAGATAGCTAAATTAGATTTCATCAAATTAAAATTCTGCTCATCAAATCATGCCATTAAGCAAACAAACAGGCGCCTGGTGGCTCAGTTGGATGAGCATCTGACTTTGGCTCAGGTCATGACCTCACTGCTCTTAGGTGGGTTCAAGTCCCGTGCCTGCTTCGGATTCTGTGTCTCCCTCTCTCTCTGCCCCTCCCCCATTCACACTCTGTCTCTCTCTCAAAAATGAATAAATGTTAAAAAAAAAAATTAAAAAAGAAAACAAACAGAAAAGTCTTATATTGGGAGAGAATATCTGTAAAACAGATGACAAAAAATACTGAGAATCAGATTTTTCACTGCCAAAAGAGAAAGACAAAATTAGAGAAGGGCCAGTCTAAAAGGAAACCTGAAGTGTTAGACTGGAATTGGAAGCTCCAGGAAGAAGATGGTTTAAAAATATTGTTTATATACAATATAAACATACTATATATGAAAATATAATCCACTAGAATGGATGGAGAGATTTGCTAACTCTGTCCACTGAGCAAGTCTGGGAAAAATAATACTCCAATAGCAATGAACATTTCCTATGAGCAGATTCTGACTTCTGAATGCCATTCTCCCTCTAAGAAGAACTGGGCTCTTTAGAAAAATGGCTGGTTCCAAGGTTGGGGCAAGTATGGGGTAAGATGACACTAAAAGACCTCTTTGTCTAGAAAATTAAAAAATGCTCAAAGAAGGACAAAACATATCAAAACAATGCAAGAAGCAGGGTCTCCTACTCACCATATGGGGACATTTTCAGTCTCAAAATAAGTAATGGATTATAACTTAATGAATAAAATCAAGTCATGACATCTGGGAGATACCAACTTAATAAGGTGATCAAAATTAACATCCCCAAGAGTGGATGAACCATCACCACCACTGCCTGATAAAATACACCAAGAACACAACATCACTTCTGTGGCACTCCTGTCCATAAACTCCTTCCTTCCTAGGGAATATCATAACTGAAATATCAGAGAAATCTAAACGGGTGACATTCTACAGTATAACTGGCCTGTACTCTTAAAAAATATTAAGGTCAGGAAACAAACATACACACACACATTAAAGCTGAGGAAGTATTTCAAACTAAAGGAGACTAAAAAGATATATAACAACTAAATATAATGTATAACCCTAGTTTGGATCCTGGGCTAGGAAAAAAGTAACACCCATAAAGAACATTAATGAGGCAACTGACAAAATTTGAATTGGGATTATATACTAGATCATACTACTGTAGTACTATTAAATGTTCTGATTTTAATCATTGTGTAGTAGCTATATAGGAGAAATGCTTAAATAAAAGGTCAACTTATCAGTACTGATAAATATTATCTGTGTAAATTGGGTATCTATCAGTTAAAAAGGTCATCATCTTTCTTCTTCTGGGACCTAGGTTAAAAAAAAAAAAAGCACATGCCAGCTATTTGCAATTGTCCAGCACTTGTTACAGGGCTGATGAAATTTATACCTATGCGCCTCACAGGATACAGAAGAGCCATCCAACTGATTGTTCCTCCTCAAGCTCCAAGTTGCTAAATCAGACAGCTCAGGAGTTAGTTTTGTATGTTAGTCTTTACTTCTTTCCCAACAAAACAAAACAGTCAGGATGGATGAAATCACATACTGGGATTTTTCTCTAAAGATTTTAAGGACAGAAGTAAGTAAGTGAAGGTGCAGATCAAAGGTTGGCAAACAAGGGCCTATGGACCACATCTGGTCTACAGCCTGTTTCTGCACAGGCCCTAGGGTAAAAAGTTTTTACATTTTTAAAGGATTGTATATAGAAAAGAGCTATATGAGGCCCGACTGTTACCCTTAGAAAGTGGGGAGTTACCTCACCCAAACACACTACCCTATCTTTCTTGCCAAAGTAGACTCTGCTCCAAGCTGGGCCAGCCCTACCTCAGGATTTTTCAAGAAAGAAGAAAGAAGGAATTACCCTCAACTCTATTCAAATAAATTTCTTAACAAACGTAAAAATGGTTTTTTATTTTTCTGTGTGGCGGGAGAAGAGTTTAAGTGCAGCTGAAGCCCCCTTGTATGCATCTCCTGATCCAATTCCTACCTCACTGTCCTGGATGTGGGGCTCAAACTCACAAACTAGGAGATCACGATCTGAGCTGGAGTCCAATGCTCAACTGACTGAAACAGCCAGGTGCCCCCAGATGAATGATTTTTCACCATGATTTTTTCTACTCATTACGTTTTTGAGAGAGCCAAGCTGAGATGTACGGCTTTGGTTCATTCTTTCTCACTGCTGGATGGCATTCCATTGTACGAGTCTATCATGCTAGTTTCCATGTGTGTGTAGATCCATCTCTGGACTTCTCCATTCAGTTCCAAAAATCTAAGACAACATCTCATTCTTAGTTACTATAGCTTTCTAAGCCTTGTTATCTATCTGGTAGATCAATCATTTTAGTCTTTTTAAAAGTGTCTTAGTTATTTTTGGCCCTTTACTCTTTGATTTGCATTTCAGGATCATCTTCTCAGGTTCCACAAAAAATTGTCCTGAGATTTTGGTTGGAATTACATTGGCTTTATAGAAGAAATCTGAGAATTAGTGTCAAGTAGTTTAAAACAAACTAAATTAAAATATGTAATTAAAAGCCTGGAGGGAAATACACTAAAAAGAAAGTGATTTACCTTTTTTCCAAAACACAATAGGCTACACAAATAGGAATTCTGAGTTTCTACATCTGGCGGGGGGGGGGGGGGGGGTGACGACAAGAAAATAAAATAGTAGGGAATGCTGACAGCATTAGAGATCTTTTGACATTCTGAGCTGCTCTTGGGCACTCCAATATCAGAGCTAACATCACTGGAAGCAGTCCCTCAATTTCTATTTCAACTGTTTAAATGTTTTCCTGTCATGCTCCCAGCCCTCAGAACAGACCTCTCCTTTCAGTTCTAATGTGCATTGTGATAACTGACGCAATAACATCTTATCAGAGATCAGTCTGGGTTCAGGTTGTTCCCAACTGGCAATTGATCACCTTTGGGCTTCTCTCCCTTCTCCACAGATAAGAAGCAGATGACTTTCTGCTGCCCCCTACTGGTTTTTGGCCACTGTAAGCTTAGCAATATGGGTAGATACAAGAAACCTTGAAGTTAGTTATCTTTTACGGTCAGGCAGTATCTCCTCAAATTGTGATATCCTTCCCATCTGAGTGTTAAGCTATGAGTATTCGTAAGCATCTATTTCTCCCTATCCCTGAGTCCTGATACTCTGCCCCTTGATGCCCTTGGTGGGGATAGTGACAATGGTGGAGGACTACTTAGCAGCTGAAATTAGAGTTCAAAATACGTTTTCTCTAAAGAGAGAAATTTTCGGAAGGAATAGTCCTTGCTCTTCAAGATGTTACAATGCAGCAAAGACAACATTAAAGCTAAAATTTACTGAGCACCACCCTATTTGGTGCCAAGACTATTCTAAGGGTCTACCCTAAAGTATGGGAATTATTTTAATCCCCATTTTAATGATGAGGAAGCTGAGGGATAGAGAATATAAATAACTAAACAGCTAGTAGAAGGCACACTTGGGATTCAAATCTAGACAGATTGACTCCAGAGGCCATACTCTTATCCTTTTGGTTTTTTTTTTTAAATATTTATTCATTTTTGAGAGACAGAGTGAGAGAGGGGTAAAGACAGAGAAAGAGATGGAAACACAGAATCCAAATCAGGCTCTAGGCTCCGAGCTGTCAGCACAGAGCCCGACATGGGGCTCGAACTCATAGACCATGAGGTTATGACCTGAGCTGAACCTGGATGCTTAACTGACTGAGCCACCTAGGCACCCTGTCTATGTGCCTATCTAATACACTAAACTGCTCCTCAAGTAAAGTAAAAAATATGTATTTCTGACTAGTCAAAGAAAAAAATAAACCAAGTAAGCACCCCTGAGTAGATAAAAGAAAAGTTATGGAAGAGAGTCAGAGAGATCACATTCAAATGGTAAAATTCAGGGCAAATTTACACATGTAGCAGTATTTGGGACAGGCCTTAAAAGACAGGCTGCATTTTATCAGAAGGAGATGGGGGAGAGGGCAAAGAGAAGAAAACATCTGGTGCACCCAGAGAATAGCAGTCCATTTCCGGCTGGAGTCTGAAAGCTCTGTGAAAGTGTGCCGTCCGTGTTAACAGACAGTATGTGCTATTATCTCAGGAAATGGAGGACTATAACAAACTATATATAGGAGATCCACAAATTTCTCATTTTAACAAATTATTTCAGAGTTCTTCCTATCAAAACTCTGCCTGGCTTCCATCAATGAAGACAAATGGCCAGTATGAATTTCAGCTCTTGATAACATCCATCACAGAGCCATTTAACAGCCAGTGTGTCATAAATATACTGGTTATGCGCTATACTGGCCTGGAGTTGGACAACCTGGTTTACGTCCCAGCCTTGCCCATTACTAGCTATGAAAGTGGTACACCCTGGGTCCTAAAATCAGCACTGCTATTAAAAAGAAGAACAGAATAGATCTCAAAATATAAAGTCTTTAAGGTAAAAACAAACATAACTGGAAATCTAGCAGGAAAATCACTGCAGCATGGCACTAAGAGAATTCATATCAAATACTTCTAGTTCCTCAGCTGTCCTCTTGCCTAGACACACAGCATCTGAAAATACTTAGGAATTTATTTGCCAGTGGCCTCAAAACTCATGATGAAGTCACTTCTCACAAAGGCCTTCTTGAAACTTGTGTGTGTATCCACTCACCTCTCCCTTAAATACTGCACCAGCTCCTGAGAAGGTTTCTTATCTCTAAATCAAATTGCCTTACATGCAAAATCCTGCTGAAGACGCTCTGTTTTTAAGCATAAGACATTATAGTTATGCCTTTCTTTCTGTCCTATAGCTATAATTTCTGCTACTTTGATAATGACTTTGAAGTTATGAAAACAGTCAAGAAAATGATTTTTTTTTCTTGGATCAAAGAACTTTATACTCTGGAAAAAAACAACTTGGATATATCTTTTTATAAGAAACTACAGAAGTTTATTTTAGGTTTAATCCACAGAGGGTTCAGCAGCCATCAGAATAGATCTATTTTAGCTCTCTCCTTTTAAATTCCATGTGTATGCAAGGCATCAAGAATAGGTGCTTTGTGGCCCCTCCAGAGAAAGAGAATAGGAAAATATCAAATACAGAAAAAAAACCTAGCTTCCTGGAAAATAAGAGTGAATACCCAGCTTCTTATACCAAGAAATTTACTAAAAGTATTCAGAAATAAGATAGTAAATGAAGCCTGTCACCCAAATCCAAAAGAGATGAAGAGATCCCCTTATACTTTCTGCTGTTTATCTATATCCACTAGTTTTTCTATAGATATTCATAGTTAATGTGGCTGAAAGTTCAGCTCCATTATTTAAGAAAATAAAGTTATGGGTGAGAAAGTAAACAAAAAACAGAATCTCAAGCTTTCAAAGTCTGAGGTTTCTTGTGATAAGGTCTACATCAATGAGATTAAGAAACACAGAATTTTAGATATTAATGGTGACTCGCAAAGTATCCAAGATCATTTGCTCATCTAGAAAGCTAATGTCCAGAGAGTTCATTAACTGGCTCCAAGTTAAAGATCAAAGTGGAAACTAAATTGGTCCTAAAATCCATGTCACCTGACTATTTCCAGCCATTCTGATTCTTTCAGGATCTTTATGGCATCTTTTGTCTTCGTGATTATGCATTTTTTTTTACAGTTGTATCTCTGTATATACTAGTTTTTTTCTGAGTTTAATTAGTTTTATGTTACTCTAAGGTATTCAAGTATTCACTGAGTCTTTATGTTCCGCTTTATTCCCTAGACTGCCTGAGGACAAAAACTTGGCACAATGAGATACGTTGGTCTAACTGATGAGCCTCTGAATGGGAAGTGAGGCCTTCATCTGCAGCTAGTGCTTGGATGTGTGCCTAGGATATTGCTTAGCTTGCCCAAGTCTCAATTTCACAGACTCTGAAAGTTAACAGGACTTCAGAGAATGCCTACTCTAAAATTCCCCAGCAGT
This sequence comes from Helogale parvula, assembly GCA_004023845.1. Classification (NCBI taxonomy): domain Eukaryota; kingdom Metazoa; phylum Chordata; class Mammalia; order Carnivora; family Herpestidae; genus Helogale; species Helogale parvula. The sequence continues at coordinate 7,275 of PJEM01002736.1, forward strand.
TACTATGACATCAGGAAGACCCTAATGTAGGTATGTTTTGGCAGCTGTTCTTTCTCCAAAAGTCTGTTACAAGTTCCTGTGAAACAGTTCAAATGCGGTTGGTTGGTACACAGAGGACATGATACAGCAAACTCAGAAATCTGTACATGTACATGAAAAGGCCAAAGAAAAATCCACCATCTTGCTGTCACCTAAATCTGCTTCTAGTTCAATCCTTCCATCAATGGACAAGCCATTTTCTCATTAACTGAGGTCAATTTTCACCTCATTTTTAATCCTCCTTGTTCTGTATCATCGCATTCAACCTGTTATTAATCCTGTTGATTGATTCTTTCCCTCCTATGTGCGAAACATTTCTCTCTTCATTTCAACTGTCAACTACCACAGAACAGGCCTTTTGTCACCTTATGCAGACAATTAATTTCCCTTCAATACTTATCCCTTTCAATACAAAACTTGCTGTTATTAATATTCCTGAAATACCTTTTTTATGATATAGACCTCTCAAGAATCTAACTGTGTCAAGGATTTTTAAAAAATCTTTCTTTGAGTTAAGTAATATATATCCATGATATAAACATTCAGAAGGTACAAGAGAGAATTCAGTCAGTAGTCACCCAGGTCTTAAAAATAAAAAAAATCACTCAGGACTCTTCCCCAAAAGAAACCAGTATTACCAGTTTACGTGTGTGTGTGTGTGTGTGTGTGTGTATACACATATATACACATACCACTGCAGAGACAGTCTATGCATACATACACACACACACACACACGCATATATACACATATGTATCAAAGCACGTATACACTTATTGCATACAGACAGAATCTACAATGGTAATGTAACAAAAAGTTCCATACTATTTTTTCACTGAATGCCTTTTTTAAGTTGTTCCATCAGAAATATGAATAAAGTTTTCCTTCTTTTCACTGCCCTGTATTGTACTATTAATAATTAATCAAGCCCCTATAGATCAACATAATCTTTTAGGTTTTGTATTGAATATTATTTCATAGGTGTGTGATAAGGCCAAATTAATGGCTCAAGGGGTAGGTACGTTTGTAACTTTGATATATGTTGCCAAAGTTCTCCATAGAAGTTGTACCAATGTACACATTATCATACATACACATACATATGTATGTTAATGACAGATTTTAAACTCTCCTTTCTCCCTCGCCAGCATTCTGTTCCCTCTGTATTCTCCTACCTTATTTCTCACTGTTCCTTAATAAGCCCTGGTCTCTCTGGCCGGGGCAGGCTCTTGTCCCCCATAAAGCCAGTTTTCATGCTACCCCATTAGCTTTCTCTCCTCTACTGTTTATTTCATCTTGAACATTTTTTCCTGCTCCTTCTCATCCAGTCTTTGTGGCTACCTCATGTTCTACCTCTTCCGTGAATGCTTGCTGATAACATCGCTCTTCAGCCTGCCCAAAGCATATTTTCTCCAAAACACACAACCTGTTATAGAAATACAGTCAATTTACCCATTTATTATTTTTTGGGCTTGTGTTTATTTTGAATTATTTCACATATCTAGTTACCTCCAACCAATTTATAATCTGATTGTAGTAATTATATCATATCCTTCCTTTGAACACACCACAGACCTGGCAAATTAAAAAATACTTAGAGACTGAAATTTGTCTTCATGTATTCCCATCTCAAATTCTGTGATGACAGTTTAAATTTGCCTTCAATGGAAAGAGAATGATTGCTGACTTACATAAAACCAATTTTCCTTTCTATCCCTTACAATCTTCTCTCTTACCTTCATTTCTAAATATATACAAGGCATTCAGTACATATTTCTTGAAAGGAGTTTGCTTCTAATTTCTGTACATTAACAATGCTTGTAGGTATGTATGTGTGTGTGTGTGTGTGTGTGTGTGTGTGCAGGATATGTGTGAGAATACACATGAAAACTGATATGGGATGCAAAGGACCTGAACCAGCCAAAATGAATGTGAAAAAAAAAAAAAAAAACTGAGTTGGAGGACTTAGAATAGCTAATTTTAAGACATATTATAAAATTAGAGGCAACCAGACAGTGTGGTACTGGCATCAAGACAGCAAAGAAACATAGGTCAATGGAACAAAACAGTACTGAAGTAGACTCACACATATACAAATAACGGATTTTCCACAGAAACTCAAAGGTAATTCAATACAGAAACAAAAGACTTCAACAAATAGTGCTGATACAACTAGATATTCTTATGCCAAAAAACTACCTTTGAGTCTTACCTCATGCCATATATAACACATAACCCGGAGTGGATCACTGTCCCAACTATGAGGCCTAAAGCTACAAACTTAGAAGAAACACAAGAGAAAAATCTTTGTGGTATTGGGCTAAGCAAAAACTTCATCACTGATGGAAAAAGCACAATCCATAAAAGAACTGACAAACTGGACTTCAATCAAAAATAAAAAGTGCTCTCTGAAAATCACTGTTAAGTGAGCAAAAACACAGAACTAGGAGAAAAAGAATTCTCAACACCCAGTAATTAAAAAAACAGGCAATCCAATAAAAAGAAAAACAGGAAAAAGAGTTGAACAGACACTCCACCAAAGGAGATGTAGGGACGGCAGAAAAGCACATGAAAAGATGCTTCACATCATGAGTCATTTAGGCAAATACAAATTAAAACCACAGTGAGATCCTACTAAACCGTATTAATAAGGCTAAATGCATTGGCAACAATGTGGAGGATCTGGAACTGCTGTTGGGAGGGTAAAACAGTATAATCACTTTGAAAAACAGTTTGGAAAATGTCTACCTACCATTGCTCCACCCATTCCACTTCCAGGTTTTGACCCCAAATAAATGAAAGCATCTGTCCCTACAAAGCCTTGTACACAGATGTTTGCAGCCGCATGGACTCCTAGGATGAGAGCCTCCAGGTGACTTATCACTCTGGAAGAATAAAGTAATGTAAGGTGTCAGACCCTACTGGGAAAGCTAGGTAGCATGTGTGGACAAAAGCCAGGAAAATACCCATGAAGGTCATCACCCCTCTGGTATGATGAGGTCCCAGGCTGCAATAAGACTGATGGGGAGACAAGTGCACAGCCTGAATTCAGGAGCAGCAGGCACAGTTCTCACCCTAAGTCCCAGCACACAGCTCCGGCAGGTCTTTGGCAAGTGCCCCTGACAACGGACTACTCTCTACTGCAGAGCCATTAACAGTAAGAAACTGTCTCCTAGGCCTGTGGTAAGGATTAGCAAGTAAGAAGTAAATAAAGCACTCAGCAATATTAAAGAATGGAATTGTCTTTTAAAAATGCTGTTATGGGGCACATGGGTGGCTCAGTTGGTTGAACATCTGACTTCAGCTCAGGTCATGATCTCACGGTTTGTGAGTTTGAGCCCCACATCAGACTCTGTGCTGACAGCTCAGAGCCTGGAGCGTGTCTTCAGATTCTGTCTCCCTCTCTCTCTACCCCTTGCCTGCTCATGCTCTCTCTCTCTCTCCCCAAAATAAATTTAAAAATCTTAAAAAAAAATTTTCTTTAAATGCTGTTACACGTCATTTCCCTCCCCTTGGGCTCTTACTCCTTTCTTAAGAGCATTTGAACATAATGACAAATCTCTAATTTCCTTTTATTGCTGTAATACATAATCTCCATGCCTGCAAAGGAAAATTAACTGCTTAAACGCATCAGCTTCCACCTTCCCCTCTTTCAGCAGGCACACACAGATTCTTACAACATGGGCCTAGGGTAGTGCGCTCACCTTCCAAGGAGCCATAGGGATATTTTTGTTTATTGAAAGAATGCAGCTATTTTGGTCCATCCTTTTTCAGACTGGCTGCCAACCCAGGACCTGGAGACATGCAGGCTGCCATCTGCCTCACCCCAGCTGTTCCTGACCTGCCATCCGTCCCCAACCAGGGACGCCTGCTATCTGCCAGGTCAGTTAAGCAACTCCTGAGAGATGCTTGAGGCCAAGGTACGGTGTGGATGAATGTATCGGCAGCACGCAGCCTGCCACAGCACCTTGACTTCCGCTCATCAATGCGTGGCAGGTCACTTCCCATGACAACATGGAGCTGTATTCTGAGAAAAACAAACCTTCTCATGGAGCTCTGTGACAGTCTCTTCTTATTATAAGGCAACAAATTCAGCATTCCCTGCATTTTTGCTAAAAACCAAAAGTCTATTTTAAAAAGATGTTATATTCTTAAAATAGAATATGTTATATACATCAGAAATTTCTATCACTTAGCCTTCAAGAATGATGATTGTGTTGCAGATTAAATTATCAGTTCTGATTACTGACATTGACAGTAAAAGGAACAAGTTTAATTTTATGCATGCTAAACTGCCACGGTCCCAGAAGTGTTTGAAAGTCTAAATAAGACTTTAAAGATGTAATTTGCAAACATCCTTGGAGAAGAGCAAGATACCACATGGAAAGATGGAATTTTTATGCCTTGAGTTTGCATTCAATTAATTCAGTAATCAAATGCCAATACATGAATTGTTAAGGCTTATTAGAACCATGAAATCAATGGCTTTTGCTGATGCCACAGTTTTACTCATGACATACATTTTATCTCCTGAAAATGGAGATGAGAGCCTGCCTCAGGGATCGAATGTATATATGTGGGCAGCACACAGGGACTTGGGGAGTCCTGAGCTCAGAACTACAGACTAGGTAGCCAGTGAAAGAGACACTTTCCACCAAATGATCAAGGAAAACTCTAGTTAAGCTCGAGATAACACAGACTTCAAGTTGACAGATCCTCAAAGGGGATCGCTTCTGGAGAAAAAGCTAGAGCACAGTTTTTAGAAACCAAGTACCACCAGTGACCCACAGACTACAAGAAATATAACACATCTCCTCCTATCCCTTAATTTTTATTTTCTCCTGCTTTACCATGCTCTATACTCCTGTCTCTAAGGAATCCCTTCTGTCTCAGTTTCCTTGAAAAAAAAAAAAAAAAGCATAACAGGATCCTTACTGATAATATCTTGCACTGGGCAAACACTACTGTTTTCATAGTACTGTTCCTCTGTTCACATTCCGTTCTTTTTGGCTTCCCTTCTCTGCCTGGGATAGTCAGCGGCTTACACGCACACCATCTATGTTGGCTGTTCTCAGTGAATTTCTATGCCTTAGTCTCAGCACCAATAAAATAAAAGATGCAAATCTAATTCTTAGGAATGCTGTAAGCTTACAGTACAGCAAAGATAGAAAGACATTTTTCTCCAAATGCCAAAGAGAGGATATACGAGTAGGAAGGAAAAATTAATCCTATGTCCAAGGGAAAAAATATTTTGCTCAACTCCTTTTAAAGTTACCACGGGACATATAAAACTCTTTTTGACAAATAGCATAACTCAGCCGTCAGCTTCCTATGCCCAGCAGTCAGATGCCCTCTGAATAGCCGTTTCCTCTCAGCAGCCATCAGTTGCATGGTTACTTCTCTCCTCAGTGCCTTAAAACCTTAGCTTACTGCTGAGCAGTAGCATGGGTTCACCCTCACCGAGCTGGATGGGTGGTGATACCAAAACCCCGCCAAAGTGCTCCTGTTGAACCCTGCCCCGGCACTGATCTCCTGCCCACAGCACCTCTGGCCAGTCTCTGGCAGCTCTTCACTTCCCCACACCTTCTTCCTGCTCTCTGGGGAAGCTTAAGAGACTGGCTGTGTCTAAGCTTTTATCTGGAAAACAGCACACCTATACACCATATATTTGTCTTCCTCTATAAAGTCTAAACCAAAATAAGAAGTCTTTTTTGTAAGAATAAAAAAACAAAGATCTAGAAAATTTCAAAAGGCTTGGAGGAAGCAGCAGGAATAAGTCTAAGCAAAGGACCTTTTCTCAAACACAATCTCATAGCGGGGTTCTTGACATTTCTTTGTGGCATGAACTCTGGCAGTCTGATGAAGCTCATATCCTCATTCTCAGAATGATGTTTTCAGTGCATAAAATAAAAGCACACAAGACCACAAAGGAAACCAGTTATAGTGAAATACAATTACAAAATATTTTAAAAATCCTTAAGATGTGGGAACACATGCTTCTCTGACAATACATGAATTAACACTATCTAGCAGTAGTTTAATTCCAAATGTAATGTTTATGTATTTTTTGAGAGAGAGAGACAGACAGAAAGAGAGAGAGCGAGCAAGCAAGTGGGGGAAGGGCAGAGAAACAGGGAAAGACAGAATCTGAAGCAGGTTCCAGGCTCTGAGCTGTCAACACAGAGCCCAACGCTAGGCTCAAACTCATGAACCATGAGATCATGACCTGAGCTGAATGAGCCACCCAGGGTCCCCCCCCAAATGTAATTTCTAAGCAGTGCTGAGCATAATTTGTTAAGATATCTGCAACAAACATGAGATTTTAAAAATCTGCTTATGTTAGCGAGAAAGACACAGATGTTGCTTGTAATATTATGATGTATTGCAAATATTCATAATTGAAGGAAATGCTAAATATTGAGAGGTTAGTGAAAAAATATATAGTTTTATTTTCATCGAAATTCACAGACCTCTCTGTGCATTACTCCGGAGACCCTGACATATAAAGCAGCTGGATGCACAGCCTTCCCTGGCTTAAACAGAAGCAGAAACAGAAACAGAGGGCCGGGGGCAGCATTGCCTGGCTTCTCTTTCGCTGCCTTTTCCTCCCCAGCCCACAGCCCCGAGGCCCCGGTGAGCAATCAACTCCGGGGCTTCCTGGAAGAAGCTTGAAAAGCACTCACAAAGAAGGCACCATGGGCCTGCTGAGAGTATTAGTGCCATCGCATGCCCAGGCCTATCTTCCCTCTCTCCCGGCCATCTCTATACACACTGTGTGACTAGAGTACGTGGAGCATCGGGTTCTTCTTACATTTTCTCTTCCAGCTTTTTAGTCTATTTTGATCTTGTTTCCTTTAGTTTGTTACAGCCCAACGGTTCTTAGCATGCCTTCTCTTGTTTCTTACTGGCAGACTTTGTACTTCAGTTCAGCGTTTGTGCTGTTGTAATCATTTTTACTCTTGGTTTTCTCTTCCCATTAGACGTATAGAATATTATCAGAGACTCTTTTTCTTGTCAACCTATATACAGTCTGGTATTAATTGCTTTAATCACTGTTAGTACACATTATTCCTTTGTTTGAAGCATCATTTCCCTTTCCTCATTATTGGTTTTGTTCTTGTTTGTTGTTGATTAAGGAACGGTGGAAGAAACGTTAATCATCAGGTTGTAGGCCCCTAGAGAACAGACCACAGCCCAAAAAGGGGTGTTTGGACATTCTTCTCCCTCATACTTTCTCACAAGCAGCCTTTCTAACTCTTCTTAAAAGATCCCTGGTCTCTCGGTCTTGAAGCCCCTAAGCTTTGAAACCTGTGTCCCTCAGGAGATTCAAAGGCTAAAATTCTCTCCTGGGAGGACAGATGGTTAACAAGCAGGCCTGGGCCAGCAGCACCCTGAAGTGCTAGAACTCGTGCACCTGAGTCAATGGCAGACGCACCCTCAGCTCTCTACTGATCACCCAAGGTTCCAAACTTCTCTGGCTCTACCACTGTTTATATCATCAAGGGAAAGACTGGTCACGAGGAGGTGGGAGAAAGCAGCAGTCAGGCACTGCTTGCTGAGCCTGAGCTGCACAGGCTGAGGAAGACAAAGAACTGAGCTAATGACAGAGGTGGCAGCCCAAAGTCCTCTTGTGGGCCTTACCCTCAAAGATGGTACTGCCTGGGGAGTGAGAAATCCACCCAAGAAGCTGTTAGTTGTTTGGGATTAAGAAATGGTTTTCCTGTCCTCACCCCAGACTTGTGATTTCTCAGACATCTAAAGTCATCCCATGTGGGGATGCTGGGCATCACAACCACTGCATGCTGATGACCTAACTGGTGGAAATACCACGAGCCCTTGCTGCCTTCAGGATTGACATTCCTGATTTCAATTTATGGACAGAAATCGAGAGTTCGAGGCTTGTAATCTCTAATTTTGCAGAGGCACAACCTCTAAGGTTGGAAAGCAGGGATGAGACATTTAGCTAATGAGTGAATGTAGCTGACCTCCGTTATCTACCTCTTGATGCAGTTTTGCGGGGTTATACCTAGTCCCATACACATATAATAATAATCTCATGAAGTTACCCAAAATTTTTTTTTTAAAAAGCTGAGAAAAAGAGAGCCAATTTTCTTGGCAATGGGAGGAGAAACAACAGAAATAAAGTGATGTCATAGTTAGAACATTAGTTTTTTCTTTTTGAAGTATAGTTGACATTCAGTAAATTAGAACACCAGTTTTGATTAAGCAAAGGATGGAATGTCAAATTAAACAGTGGTTCATTTTAAAATGGATAAGAGTCTTCTACATGATCTATATGGAATCAGGAAGAGTTTAGGAAACTTTCAGTAAGAATCTAGGCCTAACAAAACTGACATCATGAGAAGAATCATGATGGTCTTAAAGGTGGGACTTAAATTTCCCAGTTAAACTTCAATGTATGGGGAATGGGACAGTCTTTAACTTGGTCTCTATATTCCAGCACCTTGGACACAAACTATGCATGTAACAGGTGCTCGGTTAACTACATGTGTACTTGGTGAATACTGATTCACTGAAATCAATTATATCATCAATCTGGGATGTATTTCTTCCAAAACCATGGCACTGTGTCCCAAAGGAGAGAATTCTAAGAAATAATTTCTCTTTAGACATTGGAAATATTTTCTGCCATCAACAAAGCAAAAGAATGAGAACTAGAAGATGCTAGCCTGAATATACTTTCCACCACAGGCAAAATAACTATCAAAGGAGCCCTACGGTGGTGCCAAAGAACCACTAAAAAAGGCAGGGCTTACTCTCTTCGAGGAATACATTTATATTTATCTTAATGAAGGGTAGGAAGACACTTGCAATTATGATTTCAGGACCTAGAATTTAAAATTATGACTTTTTTAAAATTTTTTTAATGTTTTATTTATTTTTCAGAGAGAGAGAGAGAGACAGTGTGAGCAGGGGAGGACCAGAGAGAGAGAAAGACACAGAATCTGAAGATAGTCTCCAGGCTCTAAGCTAGCTGTCAGCACAGAGCCCGATGAGGGGCTCGAACCCACGAACCGCGAGATCATGACCTGAGCCAAAGTCAGATGCTTAACCAGTCGACTGAGCCACCCAGAAGCCTCCAAATTATGATGTAATTAAAAGCAATCTTAGATTAAAAATAAACGTTCTTAAGGGCACCTGGGTGGCCCGGTCGGTTGAGTATCTGACTCCTGGTTTCAGCTCAGGGCATGATCTCACTGTTCATGGGTTTGAGCCCTGTATCAGGGTCTGCACTGGCAGCATGGAGCCTGCTACCATGAGGGCACACTATCTCTCTCTCAAAAGTAAACAAACTTTTAAATAAATAAATAAATAAATAAATAAATTTCAGGTATGAAATCTAATGTATTTAAGATTTACATTTGTACAGAAAACACCAAAAAGGTGACCCAATTCAGAAAGAAAAAAAAAAGGCTCATTACTATGTAGCAAAATCACATAAAAGAAAACTGAATACATTTTCATTAATATAAAAAAATCTTAAAAAAATGTACCTGGGGGTGCCTGCATGGCTCAGTCAGTTCAGCTTCTAACTTTGGCTCAAGTCATCACGTGATCTCAGGTTCATGAGTTCAAGACACACATCCAGTTCGCTGGTGTCACCATGGAGCCCTTTTGGGAGCCTCTGTCTCCCTCTCTGTCTGCCCCTCCCCCAGTCATGACATCAAAAACAAAATAAACATTAAAAAAAAATACCCAAAGGGAAAAAATAAAAACTCTCTTAAAGAGCAAATTGCAAATTCTAAAGTAATGCTTACTAAAAACATTTTCTTTTCTTTTTTTTTAACTTTATTTATTTATTTTGAGGGAGAGAGTGAAAGCTAGGGAGGGGTTGAGAGGGAGAGAGAGAAGCCCAAGCAGGCTCCACTTTGTTAGCACACGGCCCCAGACATGGGGCTCGAACTCATGAACCATGAGATCATGACCTGAACCAAGATCAAGAGTCAGATACTTAACCGGCTGGGCCACCCAGGCTACCCCAAAACATTTTAAGTTTCAGTATGAGTCTATTTTTGAAACCCAGGAATTGGAAAAATCATAAATCAGATTTTTTTAATGATAATAAGGAATTACAGTAAAAAGTTGTGAGGTATCATTTTGCTCTTAAAGATGAGACACCAACTATAAGAAAAAAATCAGAATTTATTTGGCCAGTCCTTTATTTAATAAGCTTTAGGTTATTCACATCTCTTGCTACCACAGACGGTGCTGTAGTGAACAAGCTTCGTTTTCTTTGTACACAAGGGGGAGGGTGTCTGTTGTTCACAGTGGGACTGTTAACAGCTGTGGGAAAGTATGCAGTAAGTGCGGTAATGTCCAGAAAGATTTAAAATACAGTGTTAATTAAAAATAGGTGCTGAATAGTGCATATAGACTGTATTTCTATCCGAATAAGAAAGGGAAAGAGGAGATATATAAAATTGTTCACCTATCAGACTGACAAAAAAAAAATCTCAAAGTGTGAAAACACCTGTTGGCCAAGCTGTAAAAACAGGTCTTTATACTCCAGGGCTGGCAGTAATGTCAGCTGGTGAAATCTCAATGGAAAGCAAATTGGCAGCAGCTATTAAAATTACAACTGTATATACTTATAAGGATTGTATATAAAATTACACGTGTATAGGGTTGTTAATTACTATACAACACCTCCTACAAAGAGACAGAGCAAACAACCTAAAGGTCCTATTATAGAGAACTGGTTTAAATAATATATTCACAATATGGAATATGATGCAGTTATAAAAAATGAGGAAGCTATCTATATACTGATATGGAAATATCTCCAAAACATAAACTTAAAAACGTGTTAAACATTATGCGTAATACATACCACCCTTTGTGAGAGAATATATAGTCAAATAAAATGGAAAACTTACTTGTAAAGGTAATACTCTGCATGGTCTATCTCTTCTCTAGATGAAATGTTGTCCACAAACTGAAAGAGAAATAAACTTTGAATACAGATTATACTACATATTGCATCTGATTTACACATGACCTTAAAAAAGATAGGACACCCAGAGGTGCCTGGACGGCTCAGTTGGGTAAGCATCCAACTTCGGTTCATGTCATGATCTCATGGTTTGTGAGCTCAAGCCCCATGCTGGGCTCTGTGCTGACAGCTTGGAGCCTGGAGCCTACTTTGGATTCTGTGTTTCCCCTCTCTCTCTGGTCCTCCCCAGCTCGTGCTTGCTCACTCTATCTCAACAATAAATAAACTTAACAAAAAATTTTTTTAGAGATAGGATGTCCATTTTATTGGAACACTGTTCACATGATATGGCTCCATTCTTGAAATGGTTTTGTACTAATACAAAGAATACACAAGGGCTTCTCTATTTTTCTATGTGTAGATCAACCTTGCTATTAAAAATTGTTTGAAAACCAAACATGAAACTTGCTCAGAACAAGGGAGAGCTCCTCCTACTTATGTTTATAATTAGTTATCAATATTTCCCTTTATCTTTAAATCCTGATATTTTCTCTATGTTCTAAGCTCCAAACATAAGAACAGGTAGGTGAAAGGACAAAGATTCTTAAAGCTGAAAAAAATATGGCCCAAGAGATGAAAATGTAAATTTATAAAGTGCAGCCTTATGACCAATTTTTCTACTCTGATTTTCTACTCTGGCTCTGCTCTGAACCAGTCAACCTGTGATCCTTCCACCAACAAAGTCTTCCTTTGAACCATAAAATCCCTGTGTATGCTCCTAACTCCAAAGTAAAGAAAACGAAAATAATTACTCCAAGGATGGATTCTATCCTAAAGAAGAGACACAGGCAAAAAGGACTGAGCAGGAGAACATGCATGTTGTGCCTTTAATTAAAACTTTATGAAGAAAAAGAGAGAGAAAGTAAAAGGGGGAGGCTTTCTAAAAATGTCTAGGACTTAAGGATTTTATTTAGAAATCTCATTAAGGAGCAGATAAAATACACTTCAAACTCAGGACTTAACGTTGAGAACTCGCTCTCCTGATTGCTTGCTGTGTGGCACAGACAGATGGTACAGCCACTCTGGAACTTAGCTGCTCCATCGGATCGGCATGGACAGAATAAAGGCTCCTACACTGAAGAGTGTGAGACCCCAGTGAGAAAATACCCACGAAAGCTCTGTAAGCTCTAAAGTGCTGCTTAAACAAGTATTAGGTATTACGGCATACAGAAATTTTATCCATCATGTAAGAGATGTGCAATGGCTTTTAAGTCCCCCTCTGAAAACTGAGGCTACACAATTTGGGTTATGACCTAGTTAAAACGACTTCCCGACTAAGAAGAAAATATCAAGAGGCAGAAAGAAAAGACTCAGACTAAAAAGAATAGGGTTTCTTTACCTTTCCTCATGTAGATGTAAAAATATCCTGAATTTTATGGTGCCATTAATTTCTACAAAGATTTTTCACAATTAACATCTCATTTTAGCATTGTATGAGCCCTGTGGGGAAGATACTATTGATCCCACACTGGAAATGAGGAAATTGAGAGAGGTCCAACTGCCTCATGTCACAAAATGAATTCATGACAAAGAAAAGGGCAGATCCACTTGAGGGAGGCGATAGAGAAGGACTGTGATGTCACAGAGATATGGGTTTGAAGCTCAATTTTTCAATTTATGAACTGTGTAAACGTGAGAAAGTTATCAACCAATCTGAGTCTTACATATAAAATGCAGCTAACAGTGCTGATCTCATACGGCCGCTATATGAAGTAACAGAGATCACGTATGTCAGGAAGCTAGTATAATAGCAGACATCGAAAGTGTTCAGAAGTGGTTACTATCAATTACTATTCCTGATTCTCAGCCCAATACTATTCTCTGTTCCACTGTACTGCAGTATTTAACATTAGTATCCATTCTTTTATAGACTTCCTCAAGTATCAAAATTACTTCCAAAAATTAAAATAAATCAGATACACAACAATGATCACTGACATGAGAGTCTGGTAAATTTACTACTTTTTATTTCAGTTATAGAAATTTGCTACTTTACCACAAAATATTAGTAACTATAAAAAAACATACCCTATTTTGCAAAAATATTTCCTGTGAGAGGTAGCCTTTATTTACATAGCTTCATCTCAATAAAGAGTCACTAATTGTCCTTTTTTGAAAATATAGATGTTTAAGTTTTCTTACCCGTGATATTGTTAAAGAACTAACAGGCAACTTTCTCTCATACGTTTTATCCATTAAAGATGCTAGATCAGCTGTGAAGACAAAGAAGGGAAAAGAACATTGTTAAATATACATATTTCTTAAGAATAATCTAACAGATACAACTCCTACCAGATGGCTGCCAAAGTTGTAAAGTCATCATTAAAACAGATGCTCTTTCTTGCTCTTTTTATAAATCATTTTTGTATAAATTAGAAAAGATGAAGGAATATTAGTAATTAATACTAGTAATTCAAAAATGACTTACTTAATTGGAGTGAAGATTTTTAAAATCCTACCATATATTTAGCTTTTTATTTTTTTAATGTTTGTTTATTTTTGAGAGAGAGAAGAGAAGAGAAGACAGAGAGTGTGTTTGTGTAAGCAGGGAAGGGGCAGAGAGAGAGGAAGACACAGAACTGGAAGCAGGCTCCAGGCTCTGAACTGTTCGCACAGAACTCGACATGGTGTTCGAACTCACAAACCCCAAGACCATGACCTGAGCCAAAGTCAGGCGCTTAACCAGTTGAGCCACCCAGGCCCCCCACCATATATTTAGCTTGAAAAAAAGAATCAATAAAGTGTCTCTGGAAGGAGATAGAAGAAAAGTGTTATCATTGACACTTTCCAGAGAAAGGAATTACATAGGAGGGAACCAAGGAAAGGAGACCCTTCATTGCTTACACAGTTATTCCTTTTGTATTTTGAAACAGGTGGCCAGTTATATTAACTCTTCAAAAATTTAAAGGTTGGAATTTATGAAATGAATTTTATACATTTTCTGAACAAATCCAAGAGGCACTGTGACTACATTTAGTGATTTTTGGTCTGAACTAATTCCTATTCTGGTTCCTCTGAGCAGAAATACTTTGCATTCCTGAGATTACATTGTTATCTCAGAGCCTAAAAAGATCTGAAACACCAAGCAACATACTCTCAAAAGAATTATTTCACACCTTCTCATTGCTTCTCAAAGTTACAATATGTTCTTTCCCCTTCTTCCCTCCCCTTGGCTCGTGGTTTTGTATCTTATTTCCCTGAGTATAAAATAGAAGCAATCAGGAGAACTTCATCCTCCTCCCATCAGGTCTCCAGGCTACCAGCATCTGCGCACATACACTCTGCTTTCTATTTTTTCATAAAGGATGAACTTTATCAAACAAAAACCCAAAATGGCAAAAAAAAAAAAAAAAATGCCCCTAACCTCCTATCTCCTTGCAGATTCTTTTCCTGTGCTCTGTTCCCCTCTGCAGCAGGAGTTCTCAAAACAGTCATCCCGGACCCAGCTGTTACTACCTCCTTAGGTCCATTATCTCTTGAACTCATTCAAATCCGGTTTTAGTTTCCATTACTCCACTAACACCAAAGACCACCTCCACACTATTTAATCCAACATTTCATCCACATCTAACTTGATCTCTCACTAGCATGTTAATATAGTTGACCTTTCTATACTCTTTCTTCTCTTTCTCGGGTTCCTCTGCAGAATCTCCTCTTACTGACTTCTAAATGCTGGAGGGCCTAACGCTCAGTGGTAGACTTTTCACCATCTGCTCAGTCCCTGGGTGATTTCATGCCTTCTCTCCCACAGCTTTAATCATCATCTATAGACTATTTACTCCACATGTATATGCCTACCCTGACTTCTTTCTGACTGTAATTTCACACTTGTGTTTCCAACTGCAGAGGTGACATATCCACTTGGATGCCTAACAAGTATCTAAACATGGCATGTCCTCTTAATTCTCCAACCTTCCTTCAAACTTGCTTTTCCCCAAGCCTTCACATCTTAGCCAACTATTACATTTACTGGCTTCTTCAGATCAAAAGCCTAAGCGTCGTCCTAAAACTCATTTTTTTTTCAATCTGTAACCAACTATCAACAATACTCTAGGCTCTAGGTTTAAAACATAAACGTAAATATGTATTTTTCCTCACCACTGCTAACCTCTCACCCCTGTCATCTTTACTACTGCTCCCACCCTTACAATAACCTCCACACAGCAGGCTGAGTAAGCCTTTAAAAAAAAGATACATCAGATACTGTCCTTTCCTTTTCTCAGCCAGCCAACAGCTTTCTATCATACTTGGAATAAAATCCAAAATATTTCCTATCACCTACAATGCCTACATAAGCTCATCTGCGTTTTGTTTTCTTGTATTCTGTCTTTTATAGTTAGAAGAAGCAAAGGTGATCCATTGACAAGTAGTTCTTAAAGACCTATTGCTGTGCTTTTCCCTCTTTCCTTTCCGTGGAGCAATGTTCTCAACAACTCAGCAGCTACTGTGGGAAAGCAACACAAAACCCTAAAAACCTGATATAATGTAAAAGTAATTACTTTTCTTATAACTACCTTGAAGGGACTGACACCAGATAATTAAAGAATATAAAAACACACACATGGAAGTCTCTAAAACCTCTTCCCATTAAGACAAATTAGTATTGTTAAACCGACTTGCTTAGAGAGTGATATTAAAGAGCAGTCTCATGGTACCAAATCTTTACGATAAACACTGGATTGAGTTGGCTTTTGTAATGTGGTAAGTCAAGATTCCATTTAAATCCTTCACACCAAGTCAGCTTCAGTCAAGTGAAATTGGTTTGGGCCTCAAAAAAGCAACAGCTGCAGAGCCAGCATCGGATGAATGACATTTGCATAGTAGAAGTCAGAGAGGGGTTTGCTGCTAAATATTATATGTGACCAATCACCTTAATGTGATAGTGCGGGTGTGATGAATGAGGCAGAAAACTGCACAGAGCAGGGATGGCCGGGAAAGCTGGAGCAGCTGTGGCCTACAGAGGGCCAGCGCCACAGGCTTCTGGACCACGGGCCTCAACAGCCAAAATCACACTTCATGTTTCAGTGAGGGCACAGATGCCCAGGTTTTGTTCAAAGAAATGTACCACAGAAGACGCCTTCTTGCCTGTCATTCAGTTCCTGGGGAATATACCCTACAGCAGATGGTTGAGGCCCACAAAAGCTATATGGGAAAGTGCATCTTCATTTAACAAAACATAAACCTGTTCAGACAATGTGAAAGTATGCCCAGGAAATGAAATGTATACTAGTATAAAATGCTCCTCTTATCTAAAGAATACCAATGATGATTTAAGGTCATAAAAGATTTGATTAAGGACCCTGCATAACTCCATGTATAGGAGTGTAATCACTCACAAACTTGCTTGAGGATTTGAATCATGTAGAGGACTTTAAAACTTTAAAACTTCAGGGGCACCCGGGTGGCTCAGTCAGTTAAGTAACTGACTCTTGGTTTTGGTTCAGGTCATGATCTCAAGGGTCCATGAGGATGCAGCCCTGTGTGTGCCTCCGAGCTGTCAGCACAGGATTCTCTCTCTCCCTCTGTTGCTGCCCCTCCCTGACCTGCATTCTCTCTCTCTCTCTCTCTCTCTCTCTCTCTCTCTCTCTCAATAAATAAATAAATAAATAAATAAATAAATAAATAACTTTAAAACTTCAGAATTCTATGCTTCACATCCAGAGGGTGATTTAATTCTGTAGGCCTGAGGTAAGACCAAGGAAATACAAATTTTTAAACAAAGGCCCCAAAAGGATGCAGTGCCGCCTTACAAGAACTAGAGTGAATTATGTTTCAGAACTGCCATGGAGGGAACACAAAATACATCTTCAATGTTGCTCTTAAGCTCAAAATTGATATTAAACTGAATTCCATTTCTGGAATAAAGTAGAAAATAAAACACCTAAATAAAATATTTTTTAAAAATTCAAATATATGACAGTTTTAGGTGAGAAATTATTAGGTGCTTTCGGTTTTTCACGATCTCTATGTAACTGTATAGGACTGTTATCCAGTCAACACTTAACTCTTTCTGGGCTTAAGAATATCTGTATACCTCGGAGAAAATGGGTGGAGGGCATTAAGGAGGATACTTGTTGGGATGAGCACTGGATGTTATATATAAATGATGTATCACTGGATTCTACTCCTGAAGCCAAGACTACAATGTATGTTAACTAACTTAAGAATACAATAAAAAAAAAAGAGTATCTGTGTACCTTTATCTAATTTATGTAATAAACTAGATACAAATTATTATCCTACCTCCTAGGAGAAGTGATCAGAACATAGAATCTGAAGCTATGTTTGTTTCCAGCATTAAAAAGAAAATACAGGCACACATGACATATGTATAGAAGCAACAGAAGGAAGCAGGAAGGAAGAAACACTAACTTAGAAACCATTTTGAATGTAGATATTTAGATTTTTATGTATCCATTTGTTTGTCACCAGGCGCTTAACACAAATAGCTCCAATAAAGGAAAAATCTAAAGGCAAACTTTATATGCATATATACTAAGAAAAAGAGACTGGGGCACCTAGGTGGCTCAGTCAGTTAAGCGTCCGGCTTTGGCTCAGCTCATGATCTTGCAGTTTGTGGGTTCGAGCCCCGCATCAGGCTCTGTGCTGCCAGCTAGCTCAGAGCCTGGACCCTGCTTCAGATTCTGTGTCTCCCTCTCTCTCTGACCCTCCCCTGCTTGCGCTGTCTCTCTCAGTCTCTCAAAAATAAATAAAAAAATTAAAAAAAAAAAAAGAAAAGGGACTAAAGGAGGATGATATGGAACTGAAAGATTAGGAAAGCTGGTTTCAGAAAATGTCTGTCAGGCTTCAAGAGCAAGGTTTGAAAAATCGCTGCAATGAGCCAAAGGCCTCCACAGCTGAAATGACACAGCAAAACTAAACCTCAGCTAATGAGAGAAGTGTTTGTAAGAGAGGATCACAGAGCTTTGCATCACCCTGATTCAAAGGAGTCAGTGGTGTATGTAATTCTCTTTGATCCGTAAATGGAGTTCTTAATAAAAAAAAAAAGTCTGAAAATCTAAAGGTATCCCTTACTTTTTAATTACTTATAAACTGAAAAATCAGAAAAAAATATTTAATTCCTTAGGGCTCAGAAATCCAATTCAGCTCATCATCATGGCCCTCACCACTAACAAGGTGACATAATTGAGAGAACTTCTCAAAGTGGGTGGGCAGGAGCTTTTAGTGTTTATTTTAACCAAAGTGAAGCCCAATACAGAAAACAGTTTAAAACTGTAATCTTCTGACTTCAGTTGGAAAGCCCAAGCACTCCTAGGGGTCTCTGAAGCTCAGTTCATAGAAGTAAGGCCCTTTCAATAAAAGTATCAACTGGAATGGATTTAAATGTCTGGAATATTTAACTCCATGAGTTCATAATGATATTTTAAAAAATATATCACTACTGATCATTTTTGGAGGATGGTAGTAGTTCAACCCATTATTTTGAAAGCTGCCTCTTTCACATAAACTGTAGCTCAGGATAACTAAACTGCTGATGAAAGAGAATTCTGGTAAGACATTTTCTGTGTAATAAATGAGGAAGAAACAATAGAATTAAAATAGTAACATTCTGCAGCTCCTAATAAAATAATAGATATAAGCAATGATCATAACTGTCCTTTAACATCACAGAGGGATCAACAAATGCTGTGTGCCTCCTCAAAAAAGTAAACAATACTTGTATTCATGCCAAAAGAAAAACAAGAAAACAAAACGCCTAAATCTTATCGTCTCCTATTCTAACTGCCAGCTTTACCAGACAAATGGAAGGTAGAGGAACATATTAAACACCATCAAAAGAATGAAAACAGCAAATCCAGAATATGGAAAACAAAAGACCTGTTTTCTTTAACAAATAACTGCAAGAAAGAGAGAAATAAACTTATAGATTAAAAAATATTTAATTAAGAGACATCTCAACACATTACAATGTATGAACCTTACCCGGGTCCCATTTCCACAAACTACAAATTAAAAAGAAACTTATAAGACATTTGGCGAAATGTAAACATCGATGGCATATTTAATGATG
This sequence comes from Helogale parvula, assembly GCA_004023845.1. NCBI lineage: Eukaryota > Metazoa > Chordata > Mammalia > Carnivora > Herpestidae > Helogale > Helogale parvula. Next base: position 26,360 of record PJEM01002736.1, read on the forward strand.
TTAGGAATGACTGATTTTTTAAAGTGAGAATGGTATTATAATTAGATTTTTTAAAAAATCCTTATCTTCTAGAGGTACATGTGAATATACACATAAAATGATCTGCTAACAAATGTTAAAAAGTAATCAGGTCACAGGAAAGGGGACTGATGAAACAAGTCTAGCAGGGAACTGACAACTACTGAAACCAGGCGAAAGGGCACAGGAGGTTCATTATACCAACTTCCCTACTTTTATATGTTTCTATAAAAAAGATGTTAAAAGAGGCAAGAGAAGGGGAGGTTATAATAAATTGCACTGTATGGACCTTATCTGCATACTGATTCAAACAAATCATTAAAAAGATTTATGAAGTACTGGAGTAATTTGAACACTGACTGTATCTTTCACATTTAAATAATTATAAAAATTTTAAGTGTAATAATGGTATTAAAGGCACCTTTATATTTGAGATATATATTAAAATATTTATGGATGAAATTAGATACTATCTGGGATTTGCCTCAAAATAAATCAAAGAATCAGGATGGTAGAATGAGTAGAATTAGAGAGGAAGTAAATATTAGCCATGAGCTGATAATGGGAGCCACAATTAGGGCTTCTTAAGGAGGAGGGATGTTTTAATTTTTACAAAAGTTTGTTCACTTTGTGATAGTACATCAATTGAAACATTATGATTTGTGTGCTTTCTCAGTATACATTATACTGCAACCAAAAGGGTATTTTGTTTGTTTGTTTGTTTTGGAGAGCAAGAGAGGGAGACAGAATCCGAAACAGGCTCTAAGCTTTCAGCAGAGAACTCCATGGGGGGCTCGAACTTAAGGAACTGTGAGATCATGACCTGGGCCAAAGTCGGATGCTTAACCAACTGAGCCACTAGGCACCCCAAAAGGTTTTTGGTTTTGTTTTTTTTTTTTTTTTGTAAGCAAGAAATCCACTGTTCAGTGCTTGTGAAGACACTACTACAGCAATCATTTAGAAAGCTATTTTTCAGCATAAAGGCAATCATCCTAAGTAAATGTCAAAATATGGCTTCAGTTTCCTCATCTATAAGCAGCAGCTGCATTAGCTGGCTGAAGTGCTCAGCACAGAACTAGCAACAAATGAAGGCTACCTTTCGACTCTTTTGTCAGAGCACCTGACTTGCATTCATACCCTGCTTGATCCCTAAACGGCAGTGCAGGTACTAAATAGCACTCGTGGTTTTAACCAAGACCTCCGTAGTACTAAATTACATTCCTACTGGGGCTGGACAGATCCCCATTAGCCCGCCCCGCAGGCTCTAACCGAAAACCACTAACGAGACGGAAGAGGAGCCACAAGAGCCTCACGCCCGTCAGAGAAAAAACCGAACATCTATCACATCCGCAAGTACCTCGCGAGGAGGCGAAAGCACGTAAGTAGATGGAAGCCGAAGCGCTAGACCCACACCCAGGCATCTTCCCTCTCCCACCCGGCTCCACTCCACCCCACACCCTCCAATGAAGATGCGCGGAGTGAAAGCCTCATATCGCCCCTCCTCCTTCCCCCAATCAACGAGCCCGCACCAGGTCCCAGCGCCCAATCACTGCGCTCCACATGCTAAGGGCAGCACTCCGCGCACGCGCGAACGGAGGCGGCTTCCCGAAGAGTCCGCACCCGAAAGCCCGATGCCAAAGGCTGCGCTGCGGTCTCCGGAGAGGCGGCGCTGCCACCTACTGCACGATCCGCAGGATGCAGCCCTGGGCGCAGTGATTCAATTCTCGGGACCCATATCTCCACCCAAACACTTAAGAGTTAGGGAAAACATGCAGTAATCACACAGGCGTGAAAGTTTTAATCACATTTTGTTACACAGAAGGAAAACAATACTGTCTCAAACAGCCTTTTTTCTTTCAAGCAGTTTTAGTTTCAAAACCTATTTCACCTCATTGCCTAATCTTTCACATAGTGTAGAATCAAGGAGCTAGAATTCATTTCGCCTATTTCTGGGGCACCCATTATACGGGTATTAACTTAAGTAGGCTTTATAATCCTCCCTAATTTATAGCAGCAGGAACGAGCGTTACATGACAAAATTTCTGAAAGCTGGCAGAGCTTGGGCTCACATCCAGATGTGTGTCCCCCAAGTGCAGACTTATCACATCAAACGTCACAACGAAGGTACAAAGTGCTGTGAGAATATAGGGTGAGGAAAAAATCAACTCTGACTGGATAGGGATCCAGGATGTACAGAGGATATTCTAGGCAGAGTAGCATTCAGTAAATGGTAGTCGTTACTGCTTTCCCAAGTATACTAATCTTAACAGAGAAAGGACAATAACCTACATCTGTTGCAGACTTACTATATTTCTTCTTTGGCAAACAGCTTCTGTTTATTCAAGAATCTATAACAAAGTTCCCATAAATTTGTCCCCTAAAAACAAAGAGCTTTCTATATCCTATACCAAGGCACCAAATAAAACGGTCTTTTCTAAATTTCCCTTCATACCTAGGAAAGTGGTAACAATAGCTTTCTTGAAATTCTTTACTTTCTTCACTGTACTTCCATAGCATTTTTTTTTTTTACATTTCATAAAAGACTTATCAGAACAACCTTGCAATATAATTAATGGAGTCCATGTTGGCTTCATCACTAGAATGGGCACTATTGGCCCCAGAAGGCAAAAATGCCCATTTTCTAAAGAAATATGGGTGTTTTTTTTTTTTTTTTGACACAGTGACTGCAGGGAGTATTGAGTGATGAGAAGACAAGGAAATTAGATAAACTGCAATGCAGAGACTGTCCAACACATTAAACACTGTCCCTGTTGAGGGCCAGAGTTTTCAGTATGGAAGGCTGATACAAATATGGACTAGAGAAACACAAGGAAGAATCTCTGAGGATGAAGTGGAATTAGAAGTTTTACCATGAATTCATTATTTGTAAAATATGTACATGTAAGCTTATATGCATGTATGTGCATATTATGTTTATATGTATATATACCCTTTTCTTTCCTAGCTCTATCTACTGAATAGACCAAGAAGCAAAAGTCCTAAAGTAGCAAGAGGACAACCAGTGCACAGATCTTGGTTTCTAACACCGTTCCTTAATAAAAGGAACCAGGACTCCTTGGAAACATAGTGAATTCCAGGGCTAGAGCAGGAAAGGTACAAGGTGGAACACTGGAGTCAGGTTGAAAGTTCTCTTATCAGCCAACTCTGAAACAATTTGACCCCCAAAATAACAAGGATGGTAATGAATCATCGAAAGGAAAAGAGGATTCCACCACCCACAAGACCATACTGATAATAAAAGGAGAAAGAAAGAAATGGGAGAAAGGGGAGGGCTCCTGTTCATATTAGAATACTGAGTACTAATTACTCAATGTGAAGTTATTAATGGAATTGGAAAACCATTATTTTGCAACCATCATAGTAAAGACAGATTCAGACAAGCTGAATGGATACTAAACCTAGGGGGAAACTTTGGATAAGCAGTAGGACATTTGCATGATACTAAAATTATCACCTCACAAATTGCCCATTAGTCACAAGGGAGAAAAATAGTAACTCTCCAGTGAAAAAATCAGACATATTTGACTGGGTAATCAAAGTTGACCTCACCAGTGAGGGCAGATGGACAGCAGGTATCTCCAATAAGAAGCTGTCCTAAGAAGGATACAGTATCACTGACAATATTCTGGCCAAAGGAGCCTTTTTGAATCTAATTAAGAAGAAATATAAAACAACCCCCAAAATAAGAATATTCTATTAAAAAAAAAAAAGGGACTGGCTTCTTAAGAAATGTTGGGTAGTCTACACCAAAGCACCCAGCTTAAAGGCTATAATAAATACAACAAACTCCCAAGTGACTAAAATAAAAGTGTGACTGTAGATAATGAGAAAGCAAAAATGGAAGGGTCAAAATGATGACACCTGGTGAATCTAGGCAGCGACTATAGATGCTATCTGTATTATTCTTACAATTTTTTGGAAGTTTATAATTTATAAATAAAAAGATAAAATATTTGCCCCACGTACCATGGCATCTAGGGCATGGCAGACAATTACATAATTTAAAAAAATCAACCTACTGATAATTAACAAAACTCCATTTTATATATAAAGGCAAAGTACTTTTGGGGGCATAATTTGAATATAAGCTGAATTTTTCCAGAGATGCAACTACCATGTAAATTGAAGAAATTGGATTTGTTCACCACCTTGTCAATAAATCTGTGTCACTCATGATAACGCCACTCCTAGTACTGGAGTTTGCCAGTATACCTCATCTGTATCCACCTGCATTTGTATCTACACAGTGATTCTCCATCTTTGTGCAAGTACATGGTGGCTCATCTTCAGATTCTCCACAGCTCTGCTTTGGTTAGTCCCTGTCTACACATCCGTTCCAGGACACGCCAACCAACTCTGCTCTTGCAATAACACGATCAAGGGAGAAAATGAGTTCTCTGAAACCCCTAACTCTATCCCAAGCTAGCCATTACAGACAGCTACAAAAGAATGTCTCCCCCAGATACCCGTTATGAGAAGAACCTATAAGCACAAGGGAACTTTATTCTTTAACATAAGTCCAAAAAAAAAAGCAGACAAAGAAATCTGAGGGAGAAAATTAGATCAGCACTGGAATTGACAAAAAATTATGTCAATCCCAAAGAATTATCACCATCGTCTGACTTTTTTTTTTTTTAAGTTTATTTATTTATTTTGAGAGAGAGCGAGCGCGCGCGCGAGAGAGCACGCGAGCGAGTGCAAGCAGGGAATGGGCAGAGAATCCCAAGCACAGGGCTCAATCCCACAAACCATAAGGTCATGACCTGAGCCAAAATCAAGAGTCTGGCACTTAAATGACTGAGCCACCCAGGTCCCCCCCCCCAATTTTAACTGTCTGACTTTATTAATGTTCTAATGATGCCATATATAATGTATATTACATATATGAAGTATTTACATTTCTACAAAGTTCTCATATGGTCAGTGATTTCTTCTAGGTCTTGTTATTTTAGAAAAAAAAGGTTGCTATATGTGTAATGTGACCTAAAGAACAGGGTAAGGGAAATATAATTAGGAGCCTACTGTTTGAGAAGATGTTAGCCAACTATCTTCCCTAAATGGTTTATATGAGATTGTAACTCTGCTTTCAAATGTATTACCTGGTAATAGAATAGAGTCAGAAAGAACTCTGAAGACCACAAGAAATGACAATAAAAAATAATGAAATAATAAAAAATATTTTTCTTTGCAGATAATGTAAAACAGAGACAAGCTGCACAGTAACTAACTATATCATAAAAATGGGCAAAAAACCAGAAAGAATTGTTTACTTAATTCAGGGACACTAATAATCAAGGCAAAAATGAAAAAAAATTTGCAGGATAGCAAAAATGATCTTGCCATATGTGAAGTAACAGACTAATTCTTTTTAAGACTTAAAATGTGCTTATCTGAATGGGATCATCATAAAAGCATCATTTCTTAAATACATTAACATAATGATAAACATACAAAGTGACTGACATGACATATATAACAGCCTAATAGGTACCTACCCAGGTGACAGTGTTCTTTTTCTCTTGCTTCCCATTTGTGGCTGTCCACATATGCTGCAGAAAGCAGGCATCTTTTACCTGAGGAAAAAGTCAATTATCAACAGGTTTGGTTTCACAACAGGTTCAGTTTATGTGTCTTAGTAAACATATCTTTGTCCTATTTTCAAAGTACTAGATTATGTAAAGATTCTAGTACGATACTCTAACCAATATCACACTGTTCATAATTCAGTTCATGACAACATCTAACAAATAGAAGATGCAGAAAAAACTGAAAATGTCTATAATAACGTTATGGGTAAGAATGCTAGTAATTTTGTTCCTGTAAGTTTAGGACTAGAAGCCATTTGTTGCCCCTGACTTACAGCCTAGGGCAGCCCTAGAACTCTTTAGAACCCAGATACTTGCTGAACTATTGCTTAACTCACAAATTGAATGCTTTATAATCATTAGTCCTAAAAACATTTCCATTTGACTTGGATCAGCATATTTATCCTAACTTCCCCTACAGTCAAGTATCTTGCCCAGTAACCCAGCACCCTACTTATAAATATGAAAAACCTAAAAGCCAGATTTGAGGTAAGTCACTAGATGGCATAGCTCCATTCAGGGCACTTGGCACAATGACTGGCATATGGCAATGCTCAATAGACCAGAGGTCAAGGAACTGAGAAATGGAGAGAACGGAGAAAATATTTGCAAATCATTTATCTGATAAGAGACTTGTACCCAGAATACATAAATGGCTCTTACAACTCAAAATTTAAAAAGACAAATAACCCACTGAAAAATGGGCACAAGCTTTGAACAGACATTTCTCAAAAAACCAAAAGGCATCAACAGCCAACAAGTACACGGAGAGAAGTTTAGTATCACTTGGCGTTAGGGAAATGCAAAATACGTTGAAATAGCGCTTAATACTAGGATGACTATACTAAAAAGCATAGATAATAGCAGCTATTGATAAGGATTTAGACAAACTGGAACCCTCATCTACTGCAGGTGATAATATAAGATGTTGGAAAAGTTTGGCAGTTCCTCCAAACATTAACATGGAGTTACTATGCAACCCAGAAATCCCACCCCTAGTTCTATACCCGGGAGAAATGAAATCATGTATCCACACGAAAACTTGTACACAAATGTTCATAGCAATATTACTCATAATACTGGAATAGTTTCAAAAAGTGGAAACAGTGCAAACACCCATCAACTAATAAAAAAATAAAGTGATATATTCTTACAGTAGAATATTATTTGGCAATTAATAGAAATGAAGTACTGAAAGGCTACAACATGGATGGACCTTGAAAACATTACGCTAAGTGGAAAAAGAAGCAAGTCACAAAGGGTCACATTTATATAAAATGTCCATAATAGGCAAATCTATAGACAGATCTGTAGTTACCCAGATCTCGAGGGGAGTCAGGAAAGCTTGTAGGAAAACGGGAAGGGAAGTGACTGTTAATGAGTATGATGGGTTTTTTGAGGGGATAAAAATGTGCTAAATAGATTGCAATGACTCCACAACCTTGTGTATGTACCAAAAAACCACTGCATTGAATTTCTGAAATGGGTGAAGTACATGATATGTGAACTGTATCTCAATAAAGTCATAAAAAGAAAAAAAAAAAGAGGAAGAAGTAGCAGAGAATTACCTAAAGGACATAGTCCATAACTCCACAGCATGGAAGCTGACTAAACACAGTATTTGCAAGCTATTGTTATTCTCTGTCCACCTCCCAACCTAAAATAAACAATATAAACACATCTATGTGTTTTATACACAAACCAATCCCTTCCTTACCTTAATTACAGGTCAGACCTTTACTAGAATAATATGCTAAATTTGAGGCCTAAAGCTTAATGGCGTGATAATACGGAGTCTTCCAAAACCTGTCTCAAAGAGGAGCTAAGCTTTTTAAAGAAATAATATCTATTAAAAAGGACCTACACTTCAGGCGGATTATTAAACAATTAGATGTTTGGAACTTTGCATACATTTCCCACAGAAACAATGTTATAAATTGTTACATTCCTAGACCTGCCAAGAAGGATGAATAAAATCCAATGGCATTAGCTGTGTAGGTGTACACAAGTCAAGGGTGAGGAGACCAGAAATTTGGTTTGAATTTTACCAGCTGGCAGAAAACTAGAGATCCTGCAGTTGCAAATGAAGGAGCTGAACTCAATGAGAGTTAAGAAGGTTCCTACATAGAACCAAAGGAATTCAGATAACCCAATCATAAATTTATAGCAGCATTTTTATGCAAACTGGATTCCAGTATCTAAAACCAGGAAAGTTTTGGGTGCCTGGGTGGCTCAGTCAGTTAAACATCTAACTTTGGCTCAGTTCGTGATCTCATGGTTCTTGGTTTCGAGCCCTGCCTCCCTCACACTCTGTGCTGACAGTGTGGAGCCTGGAGCCTGCTTCGGATTCTGTGTCTCCCTCTCTCTCTGCCCCTCTGCCGCTCGCTCGTTTGTGTTCTCTCTCTCAAAAACATTAAATTTTTTTAAACCAGGAAGGTCTCTCCTTTCTGTCAGAAAGAGAAACAGCCCTTTTCTATGTGAGCAAGAGCTAAAGATAGGGCTGTTAAACTACATACTTCAGGATACCAGTGACTTATTTTCTATTGATTATTATAATTTCTTATTTTCTATTTCTTGTTCTAGAATATGCTTCATTCTAAGGGCGCCTGGATGGCTCAGTCGGTTAAGCGTCCGACTTCTACTCAGGTCATGATCTCACGGTTTGTGGGTTCGAGCCCCACGTCGGGCTCTGTGCTGACAGCTAGCTCAGAGCCTGGCGTCTGTTTTGGATTCTGTGTCTCCCTCTCTCTGACCCTCCCCTGCTTGTGCTGTCTCTCTCTGTCTCTCAAAAATAAATAATAGAAAAAAAAAAAACAAAAACCCACAGATCTTAAAAAAAAAAAAAGTCTCAGAATATGCTTCATTCTAGCCTAAGAAATCACCTCTCCCTATTCTGGGGTCAGAAAAGACAATAATCTAGGTCAATCAAGAATTTTGAATTTGGAGAGAGACAAAAAGCAGGAGAGGTCATAGTGGGGAAAGGTAGGAGCTCAAGAAAGCCCTTTGTGTGCAGGTTTTCAAGGGTATCACATGAACTGAAAACAAAACAAAAAAAAGAGGACCAGTAAATCTACAAAAGGTAAACCCAGCAACCTTTATATATATATATATATAAAGTATTCAATGTTTGCTTTTTAAGAAAGTAACCAGTAATCACTTTCCATCTTCATTTTAGAATAGAACAAAAGGATAAGGGTATAAGGATGAAGAATTTAAATTCAGCAAATGGAAAACTTTCCTAGACCAACAGAAACAAATGATAAACATAGAAATGAATGGCCAAATTTGGTAGGCAGAATAATGTCCCTCCAAAAGATATCCATGTCTTAATTTCCAGAACCTATGAATATGGGGGTATAATAGCTAAGGGGGATTAAGGGTACAGATAGAATTAAGATCAGCAAATCAGCTGATCTTCAAGTGAGGTTACTGTACTGGCGTATCCAGGTGGGCCCAATGTAATCACAAGGTCTTTAAAAGTGGAAAAGAGAGACAAATACCGAGATGCGTGAAGGATGGAGTGATGTAAAGATGTGACTTGCTCTTTCTCATGTTAAATGCATTTGAAAAGGGGAAGCATCAGCCAAGGAATTTGAGTGGTTTCTTGAAGAGGGCAAAGACCTGGATACACATTGTCCCCTAGAGAATCCTGAAAGGAACCTGTCCCTTTCAACACCTTGATTTTAGCAGAGCAAGATCCTCTGTCAGACTTGTGACCGACAGAACTGTAATAGTTGTATTGTTTTATACCACTTCATTTTCAGGAATTTGTTAAAACTGCCATAGGAAATTACTGCACCTTAAGACAAACATTCTCTTAAGAATGTTTCTGTAGGGGCACCTGGGTGGCTCAGTCAGTTAAGCATCTGGCTTCAGCTCAGGCTGGTGGGTTCGAGCCCTGCATCGGGCTCTGTGCCGACAGCTAGCTCAGGGCCTGGGGCCTGCTTCAGATTCTGTATCTCTCTCTCTCTCTGACCCTCCCCTGCTCGCACTGTCTCTCTCTGTCTCTCAAAAATAAATAAATAAACATTAAAATTTTTGAAAACAAAAAAAAGAGAATGTTTTTGTAAGCCTTTTAAAAATAGTAAGAGTCTCACAGGTTTAGGTGTCTGAGGCTGATTAATCCCACTCTGAATATGCTACCCAGCAGTATTTACAAACCTTTCTTGAACTTAATTATCCTTTAGCCAGTTAGCTTTGGTGGCAACCAAAAAGTAACTAGGCCACTATAAAAAGTAATTCCTCCATTTAATCCTAAAAAGATACCTCTAAGGACCAGAATCTCAACGTTTAGTGAAAAGTGACTGGCTCTATCTATATTCTTACTCCTTTTATAGTTACTTTGGCCTTTAGACCAGGGTCTCCAAACATGTTTTCCATCCAAAGAAAAGCAGTGTGACTGTCAATACAGATAGCCTTTTAGAGTCACAAAATCTTCAGTTGGAATCCTTGGCTTGCTAAAAAAAAAAAAAAAAACGTATGAACTGTGGGAAGCTGCACAATCTGAGCCCCTTTCATGATATGGAAGAGAGTGCCTACCTTGGGTCCGTTTAAATGAGGGTGCATTATGTGTTTACTGTTCACCCAGTAAATTTCCTGTCTCTACCCTCTTCGTGTATTATTTATTTTTTAAGTGCTTTATTTTTTATAGCTTATTTATGTGGGGGCAGAAGAGATGCACCGAGTGAGAGGGAGAGAGAATCCCAAGCATGCTCCGCACAGTCAGCAGAGCCCGATGTGTGGCTTGATGTCACGGTTCGTGAGAACACGACCCTAAGCAGAAATCAAGATTCATATGCGTAACTGACTGAGCCACTCAGACACTCCCCTCTTCAGGTATCTAAATCACTTTCCTAACTTGTACCAAGTTTATTTTTTCCTCTCTTACCCTGTAATGGCTCAAGATATTTTTATGACTTTAAAGTCAAGCTCCTTATCAGCATTTTCAACTCCTGGGTTATAATGCACTATCTTGCGTACCATTTTATTTCAAGTTTTTATTTAAATTCCTCATTAACATATATGGTAAAATTGGTTTCAAGTGTATAATTTAGTGATCACTTAAAACACCCAGTGCTCATCATAGTAAGTGCCCTCCGTGATATCAATCACCCATTTAGCCCATCCCCCATTCACCTCCTTCCATCAAACTGGTTTTCTCAAGAGTCTATTACACCTTGCTTCCCTCTTTTTTCTTCCCTCCCCTATACTGATCTGTTTTGTTTCTTAAATTGCACATAGGAGTGAAATCACATGTATTTTTTTTCCTGACTGATGTTCCTACATAATTCTATTACTTGCCTTATAGTTCCCGGTTACTGATTTCAAGACTCCTTTCTTCTATGGTCTAACCTAGTGGTTATTCAACTGAACGTCTTATAAAGATGGGAATGTTCAATTCTGAGCAATACAACTGTAGCCACTAAGCATATATCTCTACTAAACATTTAAAAAAATGTGGTGTGACTAAAATTGAATTTATTTCATTTTAAATAATTTCAATAGCCACATGTAGCTAGTAGCTTCCACAATGGAAGAGCACAGGTATAAGTTACATGTTCAACAGTTTAAGAACAAAATGCTAACTGAAAATTCTCTGAAGTCATCCTTACCTAATTTCCATTCCCTTTTTAGAATGATTGTGCCAAACACTATGCAACTATGATGGTCTCCCTGATAAGCAATTCAAGGTCTTGTTTAAATTGAAAAGCATTTAGTAACCACCATAATTAAACAGGCTAGCAAATAGGTACAGCCAATAATTCTTAATGAGATGCCAGATACTGTACATACTTAACGTGTGGCACTAAACATTTTCACCTGTTAGGTCAACCAATTAATTATCAGAAAAACCTGGCGGTTAACAATAAGGTTTCATGCCCACAGTTAATGGCTGTTGCTAAAGAAGTGTGAACAGTGTAGGTGTTGGTTTTTAATAGGAGCTAGAGGAACTATGTTGGAAACATCAACTGTGATTATTGCATTTTAGTCATTTAATCACACTGTAAGAATACAGTATATAATTACATAAAACATAAAAAAGTGTTAACGGATTGTTTGTGATGGGTAAGGCTTTTGGAGCAGTCAAAACTTAAACACAAAATTTCCACTGCCTGGTATCATGCCCCTAATCATCGAGTTGTTCAAAGGTCAAAAGTACTTCAGACGTATCTATACGTATCTACACGTGGAAAACTGGCATAGAAAGATTACTCAAAAGTTGTGCCCCAGATCACTAAGTAATGCGAAATTAGTACTGAAATGCTTTATCCCAACTGGAGACCAGAAGTCTGGCCAAGCGTGAGGTGGTGAGGTTTTTGACGCCCCTCCAAGGACACTTAAGCGGGTAGGAAGGAAACTTCTAGCTCTGGGGTGGGCACATTAGGGCTCTACATGGTCAGTGAAAAGACGACCACCCTAACGCAAACCCAGCAAATCTTAGGCAAAAGCCCTCATGCCATGACTTCTCTCTACTCTTCACCCTTTTGGACTAGCAGGCACTACTCTGGTGAAGGATATGGGTCAGAGACCTTACCGCCCCCTTCGTTTTACCCAACGCTGCAAACGGTTTCTCTAGCAACCAGAACCCTGAAGCCTTTCCTGTCCTGTTGAAAACCCACAACTCCTTTCACTTAAAGAAGAGTGTTCAGGTGCCTAGTGAAGTAGCTCCACAAAAGCAGAGCGGCCACAAACCTGCCAAGGAGACTGGAGGCAGAGACACTCTCCGCGCCAGAAGAAACCAGCGAAGCACTATGGGGGCTGCCATCTTGGAGCATACCAAGAAGATGAACTTCCGGGGGTTGCGCGAGAGGAAGGGGTGGGGTCATAGGCTGATGCTCCGCCCTCTTCCCCGGCTCCCGTAGTTGCTGCGGCCCAGGACAGTATGGCTGCCGCGGTTCGGCTTCCGAAGCATGTTCTGCTGTTTACGTTGCAGAGTTCCGCGTGTCTCGGGGTAGGAGGCTCAGGCTCCACATGCTGCCGCTGCCCTCTCGGAGGTATCCGCGGCCTCTGGTCGTGAAGGAGGGGAGAAATGGGACAGAAGGGAGATTGACACCTTAGGAGGCATCGCCTGGGGGGAAATAAAAGCGCCTCAGTCGCACACTGGCCTGGAGCAGCCTAGGGTCTTGTGCCCTTTGGCTGCGAGCGAGTGCAGCGCTGGCCCCTGGGTGTCGTTGAGGCCTCTGTGCCTGGGAACCAGAGGACGGCTGGGCTGGAGCCTTGACCTGGGGGTTATAGTAACCCTTCAGGTGGGGCGACTCACATGTGTGGAAATCCCTCTCCCCCTTGGGTGTACTGTTCTACAAAGTTTGGGAGCCGAGGTCTTAGACTGAGATTGGTGTCCCGACTTTAGGGCTAACAGTCTGGAAGACCTTGAGCAGGTTTCTTCATTTGTAAAATTGTCCATTAATACGTTTATGGGAATGATTAAATTTTGATTATGCTGGTGAATGATAATAAAATATTTAACACTTAGTTGGCAGCAATTACTCTACATTTTAAGTATATTCCTTTTCTCTTGAAACCACTCAATGAAAGAGGTACCATTTTCTCTGTTTACAAAGATGGAAACACCGAGGCCAAGTAATTAGCCCTAGGTTAGAGGAATCTGGTAGAGGTGGGATTTGCCCTCAGGCAGCCCATCAGGATATTCCTACCGTAACCATTTCCTTGGATTGCCTTCTCATAAATAGACACTTTTTAAAAAATTCTTGTAATGTTTATTTTTGAGAGAGAGTGAGAGAGGGCACACAAGCATGGGAAGGGCAGAGAGAGGGAGACTAAGGAATCGAAACAGGCTCTGTATTGACGGCAGTGAGCCTGATGTGGAGTTGGAACTCTCAGATTATGACCTAATCGGATGCCCAATTGACTGAGTCACCCAGGTGCCCCAAGACAACACTTTGTTAAGCTGTTATTGCAGTACTGCGAGGTCTTTTAGTGGGTGTTTCTTTGATTACACTCCACTGCACGCACAGCCAAACATCCTAAACAACTGATGTTTCCTAAACTTTCCTTTTTATTAAGCTGTGGTCAGTGATTTCTGATGTACTTTGACACCGACAGTACAAATCTGAGAAGCTAGAACTCTTCATTTTCAAAAATTGAGGAGCTGGGAATTCTAGTGCTCACACTCTAGGTTTTTCATCCATACTATATGCTTCTTCCTGGGTAAACCAAAATTAGATATACCAGTTTGACATTTAAACGGTAACCTTTACTTTTGTTTTTTGTTTTTTGTTTTCCTCCACTTATCCCATAACCAGATGGGGAATGTCTATTTGTCTTTCACATCCCAGATTCCTCTCAACCCATTTCCATACAAAGTTAATCACTAGCTCCTTTCACACACTAATAAAAAACTTGGTGAAACTTTGCATTCTCCCATAGTTTAGAGATGTTTTCCCCACCACTAGGTTGACATATTTGTAGCTGTCCAGGTGGATTATTTATATTAAGTGAAAATCAGTTATTAGAAAGAGACAATCAACTTTTTTTTTTTTTAATGTTTGTTTCTTTTTTAAGAGGGGGGTTTGGAGAGAGACAAAGCATAAGCAGGGGAGGGGCAGAGGGAAATGGAGACAATCCGAAGCAGGCTGCAGGCTCCAAGCTGTCAGCACAGAACCCAACACAGGGCTCAAACACACAAACCATGAGCTCATGACCTGAGCTGAAGTTGGATGCTTAACTGACTAAGCCACCCAGGTACCTCAGAGACACAACTTGTTCTTCACTAACTGTAAACGAATGAAAATGATTTTGCTTTTTTCTTTTCTTTGTAGCTAAAAGATATCTACTTACAGATAATGTTGTGAAATTAAAAGATTTTCAGCATAAGAAGGTAGTTATTGCACATCATCTTCCTGGCACCAAAGGTAATTGAATCTATTTTGTCTTTCATTCATGTGTCATTCAGGTTTTTCTGTGTTTATACATTTGGTTTCCTTCAGTGACCTTATGTCTGAGAAGAAATTGACATAATTTATTCTTGATTTCTGGTCTACTTTTAAATGTACTTTTCATCAGGATTCCAGAGAAATACGAAAACTTGTGTTGGAACCAGTTCTCTCTACATCCCTGCCACCCAAACTAAGATTAGCAGCAACTGGAAGTTTCATAGAAATGCCCAACTTAAAGCCCCAGACTATTAATACGCACAGTAAAGTCTGAGAACTGCTCAAGATGACTGGCTTTAACATTTTTTGATACACCTCTGAGTAAAGAGTACATTTTACATAACATCTCCACTATATGCATATGTATCTGTACACAAATGAAACACAGTGAAACAAAACCGTCTCATGTGGGATGCATTTTCACATTTGCTACTCTTCTAAAGAAGTCAATAGGCTAAAACAAAGATTTTTTTCTTTTCAGTTAGCAAAATATTGGTCATTTTGGAACCTAGGTGGTGGGCACATGAGAGGTCATTGTACTGTTCTCTTTCTGTTTTGGGGTATGTTTGAAAATTTTTATTACAAAAAGCT
Organism: Helogale parvula; assembly: GCA_004023845.1. Taxonomy (NCBI): domain Eukaryota; kingdom Metazoa; phylum Chordata; class Mammalia; order Carnivora; family Herpestidae; genus Helogale; species Helogale parvula. The sequence goes on from PJEM01002736.1 coordinate 41,469, forward strand.
GAAAACACACCACTACCCTAGTTCTTATTCCTGTCATCATCTGAGAACTCTTGAGTTGAATTCCTTCCTTCTCTCCACATTTTTTCCCAGTACTTTAAATTCCTTGATAAGCATAGCAAGACTTCTCCAGAAATCAGTCTTTCCTCACCTCTTTGTTAATCATATACATTATACCACCTATGGAATGAGAAGATAAGCCTTCAGAGTGAGGGAGAATATATTAATCTACAGTGGATATTATCCTTCAGATTTTACTCAGTCTGGATTTTCTGATAGATTTTTGGAGCTTTGTGAAGTTGACAGAGTTAGGGCTTCATGTGATTTTTTAGTTTCATCTAATTGTAGTTTTTCTAAGGCTGTCACAGTTGTGCATGTTCTGAAAGGCAACTAATGTAGTGAGTGCCAATCTGCTCCATGGTCAGATTGATATTTATAAAATACTCAACATTTCTTCATTGTAAGAACCCACAGTGGTCCTCTGTCCTACACCACACTGTACATCTCCCCCACCACCCACTGCCACCGGCTTCCCAGCTCCTCCATAATGGACTCCTTACCCTTTCTGGAGTCCAGTATGATTTCCTGTTAATCTACTCACACTTTCCCTCACCGCCTTCCCCTGTGCCCAATTCTATGCTATTATTCATGCTGAGTCTCATACCAAGAATGTTCCCCTCTCCTGAGTTTCTCCAACCCTATGCAGCCACTTCTTTTCTGGTACCTTTCCACTTTTACCAGACCTGGTCTGATTCTGCCCTCCTGATTTCTTTCTATTTATATAGCTGGTCACCTGCCACTCCCTCAGTCATTGTTTTCAAAAAAATTTTTTTTGATGTTTATTATTTTTGAGTGAGAGAGACAGAGACAGAGTCAGAGTGCGAGCCGGGGAGGGACAGAGAGAGGGAGATGCAAATCTGCAGCAGGCTCCAGGCTCTGGACTATCAGCACAGAGCCCGGATGTGGAGCTGGAACCCACAAACTATGAGATCGTGACCTGAGCAGAAGTCGGACGCTTAACCAACTGAACCACCCAGGTGCCCCTTGATTATTTGTTTTAAAGTACAAAGTACATCTCTTGAAATTTTGGATTCTTAAGACTTATTGAAAAGTGTAAGTTGTCCCATTAAAAATTTTAAGATTAGAAATTGATTGGAAATAGTTAATAGTATAAGTTCTCTTAAATCTAATAAGTGATGGAATAAAAATGAGAACAATGTGCATGATTTACTGTCAGTTACTATACGCTAGGCCCTTTGCTAAATGCTTAATGTACATTATCTCAGGGTACCCCATGAGGTAGCTCTCACGATTCTCACTTTACACATGGAGTCAAGTCTAATAGACAACAGTCTCCCCACAGCATGCAAGTGGCAGAGCCTAGGTTATAGCCCAGGTCTTTCCGTCTCTAAAACCTTTAACTGTGACATGGCTCTGCAAATAAAGATTGGATTGTCCACAGCATTAACTTAAACCAAATGGGCCTTCTTTTCTTTAAATTGACAACAGTGTCTGCCTCAGCTTCCTAGGCTGTGTTGTAATATATATTCTTTTAAGCAGCTTTCTTTCAAAGCTCTGGGCCTTGAAGCAAAACCCATAGATTTTTCTTGGCAACTCCTGATACTGAGAACAGCTCTGCCTTCTAGAAAGCAGATGCTTCTTTAACGCTGGCCTTGCATCTCATCCCGCATTTTGCCGAGTCTGATCCCTTCCTAATGCCAAGAAGCAGTGTTTCCTTTTGGTGTTTGTCTCCACAGTCGATCAGATACAAGACAGGGGACGGAGATAGGTATAGCCACTTTGAAATGATTCTGTTACCAAGAGTGTTTGCTACTGTTGAGAGGATGGTTTTTTTTTTTTTTTTACCCTGTGTGTATTATGTAGTGCGGTGGCATGTTTTCTAACAACTGAGTAGGAAGAGCAAGAGAAATGAAAGAGACTTGAAATATTTCTAAATCATATGGGTCAACCACTGGGGCAAACCTATTTTCAGTACACATTTTCTTTTCAGTTTTCCTGCTAGGTATCCTGCCAATTGATTGTTTAGATGTCTTGGTTGCATTTTTTTTTTTTCCTAACGGGTCACCTGTCGATAGTTTTTTGGACTAAGCATCTGGGACATTAGTTCTTAAACGTTAGTGTGCAGAAGGATCACCCAGGTCATCAAAATTGCATATTCCTGTGTTCTTACCCTCAGAGACTATATGTTAGAAGGTTCTGAATGGGCCCCCATCCTGTGTGCTTCTTAGACCTTCTGTGGTACTGCTCTTGGGGACACTGGTCAGTGACGGGATCCCTTCTCAGTACCTCTTTGCAATGTGCCAGAATCTGGCTTCCCCTTCTCCCTGAGGTCAGACTCTTCACAGCCCCAGTGAACCTGAGTGATGGCCACCACACTATGCTTTCTTCCAGAAACCTATCTGAGAAACATGAAAGAGAAATTGACCCAGAACAAGCTCATCTTGAAAGACGAGTTGAAAACCTTGCTTCATTTGTGTGATTCCCGGGATGACGTGGAACTGGCTAAAAATGTCATTTACAGGTGAGGTGTTACCGTACAGTTCTGCCAGTCTCTTCTTCACTCTTCTTTTCCTGAAGAGTCTCACCCACTTAACATGGATTCACATTGATGACTTTCAAGTCTCTTGTCCACATGCCTGCCCTGAGCTCCAGACGTTTATGTTCACTTAGCAAACACTTACTGGAGTCCTTCTATGTGCCAGGTACTGAGGATAGAAAACCAGAATTCATGTCCTAAGAAATCACCAGCCTGATGAACTCCACTTATATATCACATTCGACTTACACAGATTGCTTCTTTTTACTATTTTCTGTCACACTGACCCCTCAGGACAGATAACTGGGGACCTCCTTCCCCTAGTCTTATTTGCTCTCCTCCCTGACGGGATAAGAAATCCTACTCTTCCGCTTCCCTGGTGTCTGTCATCTCTGGCCTTCCAGTCTCTGTCCTCATTACCAGCGTCTTAGTTCAGGCCTCATCATCTCTCCCTTGGATCACTTCATGGACTCCCAGCTCGTCTCTCTCCTCCAGGCGAATGCCCATTTCTCATCCATCACCACTTTCCCACGTCAGGGGAGATCCCGTGTGATCACGGGCTGCTGTTAGGAAACCCAGCAAAGGTTTCACTTACTCGGGAAGAATGTATGACCCGGAATCAACAGGCTTTGTTTCTCAAATTAAATTCATGGCTTTTTTTTTTTTTTTTTTATCATTCTTGAAGAATAGATTTCTATACCTGGACCAGCATTTATAAGGTAGAGAGAGTAATGCAAGGGTGTTCATATATAGAATCCTGGAAGAGTATGTACCAGGAGTTAATTGTGGTTCTCTGGCAATTACACAGTTTTTGGTTTAAATATGTACTTCTTTGATTTCTCAAACTTGTCTAGAGTGGGCATTATCTATTTTATAATAGAAAAAATTAACGTTATCTTTAAAAAGGAAAAAACACAAAATTACACACAATTCATTGAAAGTGTGAAAAACACCAAAAAAAAGTAGAAGAAACATATCACAGATTCTATTTCTGTTATCTCTTGCTGCACACCAGAACTTAATGGCTTAACATGGTAACTGTTTATTTTTTCTCTGTTATCTGTTAAATATTAGTTATTATTTCTGAGGGTCAGGAACTGAGGCCTGCTAGCCGGACACTTCTATATAGTCAGCCATAGAGGTCTGAGCTGGAAGGTCTAAGAAGCTTTACTTGTATTTCCAATGCCTGAGTCCACGTGGCCCCTCTCCCCTGGGTGTCTCACCATCCATGAGTCTAGCCTGGGCTACACTGGCACCCAGCACAAGTGGAAGCTGCAGGCCTTGTTCTGTGCCCAGAACCGGCACAGCCTCACTTCTCTCATGTTCTCTTGGTCGAGGCAAGTTACCTCTGAGCTGTCAGCACAGAGCCTGTTCGGGGCACGAACCCACAAACCACGAGATCATGAGCTGAGTCATGTTTGTTTGTTAATAATATATTTAGGGGTTATATTTTAATGACTTTATAATATTCCATTATATGTCAGGTACCCCTCTTGTTGAATGTCTGAATTATTTGATATTGTCTCAGTGTGAATAGTGCCATGATGAACAACTCTATGCATAAAACATAGTCTTTCTGTTTTGGAGGTGATGAGAGGATGTGAACATTTTAAGATTTGTTGATACAAAATGCCAGATTATTTTCCAAAAGGGTTATGCTAATTCCATTTGCACAGTATTAGGAATCCTAATACTATCTCAGTCTCACAAAGATGAATCATTTTAGACCCTCTAGCTTGTTTTACTGTCAGTTTTTACTACCCAAATCTAAATCATTGCTAGTGATTCTGCCCAGTTGCTATCTCTTTCCTCTACTGGTGGACAGTTGGCAAAATGGAAAAAATGGGCAGGTCTATGGCCTAACCAACCTGTTCTGTCTTGCTGAGACAGGCACCCCACTGCTGGGGAAGAATAGTAATGAGCCGTAACATAAGCTCTTTATCGAGTCAAAAATGAGGAGCAGCTTAATTCCCCCGTTGTCTTGACCACATGTTAGTGTGTGGTGTATTAGGTGTATTTTAGATTATCTGATTTCTTGTCATTTCTTGACATTTCTTGTCAAGAAGAGGTAATACTTTATCTCTGTGAATTTTTGTACTTCTATTAGAATAAATGTCCTCTGAATTGGGAAAACTGTGTTTTTGCATTATTTTATTTTTAATCTGGCACAAATTTTTCATGACACTATTTTTGGAATGTATTGATTTTTAAAGGTTTTTCCACAGCGTGCCTCCTAATTTATAAAAGCTAACACATATGGGAGATTTTCTGTATGCTAGTAGGCATGTCATCTTAACCTTTACAAAAACTTTTTGAATTGAACTTTTATCTCCATTTACAGATGAAGAAACTGAGGCATGGAGTGGTTAATTAATTTGTTCATGATTATATATTTAGTAAGGAAAAGAGCTGGGATTTAAACTGTCAGCTTGGAATCAGAATCTAAAAATCCTTAATCACTGTACTGTATTGCCTTTAAATAACTTAACTCTTTTACCCCCAGTATTATTGAGGTATGATTGACAACTAAAAATCATGTATATTCAAGGGATACAACTGATATAATTTAATTTATAACTTGTAATGAAGCAGTGAATATATTTTATAATTTTGATAATTTGATTATGAAATGTATCTTTATAAGTATATATCATCATTTTATTTGGCAGTATGTATGTTTAGGATAAACTCTCCATACTGTTACTGCAATTGTCCTCACAATTTCAGCAGATGGCTAAAAAGCCTTCTGGTTTTAAAGTCAGAGCTTTTCCCATGATAGTGTGATTTATTCACATAATGAGTCTTACTAAAACTTGGTTTACGTAATCATGAGATACTTATTTTGTCACCAGATTGTCTTCTTGGTGTCCAAAACAGAAAGACGTGGTTATTGAAACTAAATTTATGCTAGCACTTTTCAGTTCTGCATCATGACTGGTGGACTTGTAAAAATCTCAAGCCATGTATAAGATGTCACTGTCTGAAATTAGCTTTTTCCTCAAACAAAACTTCAAAACAGCATTTAATTTGTTTAGCTAGGTGATGGTAGCTTACATGTGCCTTTGCTTGAGCAGAGAAAAACAGTGATGGGTCTAAGTTATAAAGTACATCTGGAGGGTGTCTGCCATCCTATGCAGAGAAGTCAGATTTGAGGAGGACAGAGCATCACTTCCCTCCTTTGATTCATCCCTCTCTAGATGGGGTCCATACCAAGATACATACCGTGCCCTTCTCATGAGCTTGCTGGTGCAAGGTCCCGTTTATTCCCTGATGTATGCTAACACTCATCCTAGCAGGTTGTTGATAAATTGAGATGATGACAATGTATGTTTTTCCATTCTAAGCTTAGCTTAGAGGTTATGTGGGTCTCTAACAAACCCTTTCTTTTAAATACCTGTTTATTTCACCCTGGAATTCCTCTGATTGTCCTCATTTCTGCACTTTTCTCCCTCTAGACTGTGAGCATACCTCATTCTTTGTTGTGTCCCCAGCAGCTAGCAGAGTACATGACACGGCCTGTTTGTCCTTCCCCCTGCATCCCACTGTTCGGCTCACTGAATCATTTTCATTACCAGGTACCATGCAGAGAACAGAAATGTCACTTTGGGAGAGTATAAATTTGGACCACTTTTCATGAGGTTGTGCTACGAGTTGGATCTTGAGGAATCTGCCCTGGAACTCGTCAAAGACCAGGTTCTTGTCTCCTGATTACTTTCCCTGTCAGTGTGATTTCCTTGTGCTGAGCATGGGGTGTTTTTAGTGATGTCAGGAAAGACATCTCTCTTACACACGTTATTCCTGGCTTAGATTTTTCAGAGCAAGGTTGCTGTACTGAGGGAAGGAGCTTTTACCTGCATTTCAAGGTTTCCTTGGAGTTCATTGCTATGAAAAGGGCTTGGTCTTCTTAGACAGAGGTGTAGGACAGGTGTGGAAGACATGTATGTACAAATTACAAGGGATCTACCTTCCTTGGTTGTGACCTGGGACTGACCTCTCCGAGAAGCTTTTAGTGGGGGATAGTTTAAGGCAGGCGGCCACTTTAAGATTGCCTTTCCAGTTCCTCCTCTGTCCTTCTCCTTTCTTTTTATATTTTTTACTTCTTGTTGATGGCCACCTTGTATAGTGCTTTTCTGGTTTCCAGAATACTTTCACATCTTCTGATTTTCTTTTCGTAAAGACAAAAATAATGATAGTTGTTTATTGAATCGTTACTGTGTCCTCAGCACTCTGCTTCAGTACTATACCTGTTTCATTTGTTCCCCACAGACCATGGCAGGTGGATACTGTCATTCTGTTCATATTACAGATGAGGAAACTGGGGCTTAGAGACTTGATAAAATCATGCATGCTCGGAAACATTTATTTGGGGGCAGGACTGACCACCTGGGACACTCTTATATTTTTAGGAACCCTCCTAAGTTGTCTTTTTGTGTTGTACTCTTCATATAAAGTGTTTTTTCCATGGTGAAACTGTTAATTATTGACTAGCCCCTCTTTTAAGGACACCCATGATTTAGAAGGAGGTATACTGTATTAGTAACCAAAGAAAAAGAGGTTTTACAACAGTGTGGATTGGTTTGAACCTATTATTTTTCTTAAAGAAAAATGTACACACATTTTTTTTAAATTAATTAATTAATTTTTTTTTGAAGAGACAGTGAGAGCAGGGGAGGGTCAGAGAGACAAGGAGATACAGAATCTGAAACAGGCTCCAGGCTCTGAGCTAGCTGTCAGCACAGAGCCCGACACGGGGCTTGAACCCACGAACCGTGAGATCATGACCTGAGCCAAAGCTGGATGCTTAACCAACTGAGCCACCCAGACGCCCCCACATATATTTATATTTTAGGATTTATTAAAAATTTGCAAGGATCTACATGAAACTCCTACTTATCTTTAGGAGGTAGAATTACAGGAAATTCTTACTATAAGTTTTTGTATTATTTGACTGTTTAATAATCATGTGTTGTAATTAAAGGAAAATGAAAATTTTACTTTAATGACAAGCCATGTGTATAATGATAAAAAACAAAAAGAAAGAAAATACAACTTCAGTTGGTTTTTGTTTTTTTTTTTGCTTTTGTAAAATAAAACTTAGACCCTTGCGTGAAATAATTATGTACAACCAAATTTTCCTGGAGTAGCAGATTAAACTGAATTTGAGTCCAGTGACATTAAAGCCTAATCCTGTTTCCATTCTTAATTGATTGTGTACCCTGCCCTGAACCCCTGGAGTGCTGCCGGCATTGTAGCCACTATCTGCGTGTATTGATGGGGCCCTTGAACTGTGGCTAGTTCAAATTACATAGGCTGTTGGGGTGCCTGGGTGGCTCAGTCGGTTAGCATCCAACTTTGGCTCAGGTCATGATCTCACAGTTTGTGAGTTCGAACCCCACGTCAGGTTCTGTGCTGACAGCTCAGATCCTGGAGCCTGCTTCGGATTCTGTGTCTCCCTGTCTCTCTGCCTTTCCACTGCTTATGCTCGCTCGTTCTCTCTCTCTCTCTCAAAATAAATAAACATTAAAAATTTTTTTATTAAAAAAACATTACATCGTTGTAAGACTAAAATGCATGATGGATTTCACATGATTGATATAAAAAAGAAAAAGCACTTAATCTTTTTTATTGATTATATGTTGAAATTGTATTTTGGATTTAGTGGGTTAGGTAACATTATTAAAACTGACTTCATGTTTTTTTAATGAAGCTACTTGAAAATGTAAAACCACCTATCTGGCTAACACTGTGGACAGGACTGCTCTGGGCCTTCCCATCCCACTTGGGGGAGAACTCAGACCCCTGACCATGGCTTGGGGGCCGCCTGTAGTCCCTCATCACTTGCCGGCCTTCCCATCCCACTTGGGGGAGAACTCAGACCCCTGACCATGGCTTGGAGGCCGCCTGTAGTCCCTCATCACTTGCCACCCCCTTGTTCACTCCACTCTTGGGCTTTCTTAGTCTAAGACATGCCACACCCGTGGCCTCAGACTAGAATGGTCTACACCTCATCATCGAGGCTCTCCTTTACTTCATTGAAGTCTCCTCAGAAAGCTTTCCCTGAAAACCTTCTTTCGTCTCCTCTATCCCTTTTTCCTGCTTCATTGGTCTTTGTAGCCCTTACTGATAACTTGAAAGTACGTTTTTACTTTTTCACTGGTTTTGCTCATTCATTGTCTTCCATGCCAGAATTTAAGCTCTACTAGATTATAAGCCCCACTAGAGTTAGAGCAGTGTTGTGCCTTGTTGATCATTTTTTTTATTTTCAGCCCCCTAGAAAAGGGTCTGCATAGCAGTGGGCTCTCAAAATAAGAACAAACTAGAGCAAGGAGGCATTTAACAGTGTGTTTGAATCGCATGTTTTGCATTATCATGATATTAAAAATGTTGAGAAAAAAAACATTGAGAACCACTCTTGTAGTGATTTATTTCAAAATGCGAACATTATTCCTTTGCCAAAAGAGGATCCCAGCTGTATAAGACTCTTCTTGCTTAGTCCTCATGCATACCCAAACCTGCCTTTTCATATTTTTCTAACATTTATTAATTTTTGAGAGAGAGATAGAGCACAAGCAGGGAAGGGGCAGAGAGAGCAGGAGAAACAGAATTCGAAGCAAGCTCCAGGCTCAGAGCTGTCAGCACTGAGCCCGATTCAGGGCTCGAACCCACAAATCATGACATTATGACCTGAACTGAAGTTGGACACTTTATGGACTGAGCCACCTAGGCGCCCCTTGCCTTTTCATATGAATATACTGCCACCCACGTTGCAGGACCCCCTTACCAGGATTAATTGGCTTGTTTCGTTTCTCCTAAGCACAGGAGAGCCATGTATAATGAAGACGTTCTTCACTGTATTTATGAAACCCAGAGGACGCTCGCCGTGCTGCTAGCCTGTTGTTTGTGTGCCCATTGCCAAAGGCGTGACAGCTAAGAGCGGGTGGGCAGCATTTGAATTTTTGTGAAAAATAAATCCTGGTACATCAGAGATTTATTAACGAATTCAGGGGACCAAATGAATAAAGTATACACAAAACTAAGCCCTGGACAGAGAATATGGAATAGAAGAATACATCCTCTCTTAATAGTTAAAAACCTTTAACCAGACTGTTTTCTTTTATTAGCACTTACGAGGTTTCTTCTCAGACTCCACATCATTCAATATTTTGATGGATATGTTATTTATGAAAGGCAAATATACAAGTAAGTATTGGAATTTGTTTGTTGAGAAATTCTGTCTTTGGTGGTATAGCAGTTAGGGAAAACAGTGGACCATGCAAAAATGATCTTTTTTTAATTTAATCTAATTTTTAAAAATGTTTTCATTTATTTTTGAGAGACAGTGTGCGAGCAGGGGAGGGGCAGAGAGAGAGGGAGACACAGAATCTGAAGCAGGCTCCAGGCTCTGAGCTGTCAGCACAGAGCCTGACGAGGGGCTCAAATCCATGAACTGCGAGATTAGGACCTGAGCTGAAGTTGGGCGCTTAACCGACTGAGCCACCCAGGCGCCCCCCCAAAATGATCTTTATATTCCTGGTAAATGACTGAACTCTGGAGACTTCATTCTTTTAAATTAGAAAAAAACATTATTGCATCTCATGTCATGCCTTAAACACCCTGATTTTACTTAAGCTGAAAGCATAAATGTGTTTAAAATACTAGTTCTTGCTGTATGATTTGAGAATTTCTTTGAAATTTAGTTAATTGCTAAATGACTTTAACAGATAGTTTCTACATGCTTCTGGAATATGCTTTTCAGTAGATGGTGCCGAACAGATTAGAACTCAGGAAATCAGTAGTAAAGGACTCTGAACTCACCTGAATGCTTTTACCACTGCCTGCCCACTTGTCATTTTTGATAGGTGCCCTGAAAGTGCTGATAGAGATGAAAAACCAAGATGTGAAGTTCAGCAAAGAAACCTATGTCCTTGCTTTTGCGATTTGCTACAAACTGGTAAGACTGGCCTCCCTGAAGTTTTAGAACACTGTGGGTAGTGTTTGAGAGAGAATTTATTTATTTTTTTCTTTTTGCTACAAAGAAAAATTTAGCTCCACCAAAGTCTTTTTTTCCATCTGCTGCAGATATTTCAATTTTAAATGTGTTCATTTTTAGAAAACTCCAGTTAACCACGTCCGTTTTATCACGGGGAAAGCAGTTTTATCATGTGTCACCCTTTGGCAGGGCTGTGGACAGGGAGAACAGGAAGCAGCGTGCTGACTGGGGTCAGCCTGTCCAGAGGGCCCTCTTGCTCTCAGCCTCACGCTGGGCTCGACGGGATGAGTCCTCTGTAGTTCTCTCCCATGGAAATCTGATCATGCTTCATTGGTGAACTCAGGGGCTACTTTAATTTCCTCTGTGGCTGTTTTCTGTGATTCAGAGTTGGAAGTAACATCCTTTAATTGTGCTCTATTTGTACCACCTATATGGCCTTCTCACTGCTTGATATTATTATAAGTGGAAGTGTGTTTCATCCTCCCCACTAGAGGTTAAGCTGAGGTATTTTGTGTGCCAGCACCTAACAGTGTCTGGTATACAACTGATCTTTAATAAGTGTATGTGACACTAAAATGAACTCCTTTATGACAGAAAACAGGACTTAGAAGTTCATATATCATTACTATATCAGGATTGTTTTTTTACATAGAGGAACAATTTCTTGATTATTGAGTGAATGAATTAGTGCAAAAATGACAGCTGATACAGTGCAGTGACCAAGGTTGCATGCTTTACTGTAGACATTTATATCATTTAAACTTTGGAAACTTAATCCTTTTATGGTGAAAAGGAAGGGACACCAGACAAGGTGGAAGAGCATGACTCTTAATAACATTTCTCTGAAAAGTAGAGTGATACTACTTTTTAAAATAAGGGAGGCAGTAGGGTTATAGTGGAAAAATCATCTGGAAAATTGAGAAACATAAAGTCTCAACTTTAGCATTAACTAGCTTTGAAGTGGTCGTTTAATTCATTTGTGAGACGAAAGGGTTGAATTCAAGAGCACCACGCTTTTCCAGAAAAGACCAGATAGTAAACACTTCAGGCTTTAGAGGCCACATACAGTTTCTACCACATAAATTCTCTGTCGTGTCACATATTCATTCTTTGTTTTTGTTTTTACAAACCTTAAAAATTCTGAAAACCAATGGGCATGGAGGAGGGCAGTTGTGGGGATGAGCACCAGGTGTTTTATGGAAATCAACTTGACAATAAACTATAAAAAAACAAAGAAAAAAAATTCTGAAAACCATTTTTAGCCATAAGCTTGACTTGGCCTGCGGGTCTTAGTTTGCTCCTTGCTGGACTATTAGCTGATCCTTTCCCATCATACCGTTTTCTTAGTCTGTGAGACAGAAGGCCAAACGCACAACAGCTCAGCATCAGTTTGTTCACCTCTATGGTACTGAATTTTCTGACCTTTTTAGAGATGCCTTTCTGAGTGTGTACTAAAGGGGAGAGAATTTAATTCGGCTACTTAGGAAGGCCAGAGGACTTTTCTCCTCTGTATTGTGTCTAAAAATAACTTGTTTCACTCAGTGGAGATGAGAGTTGAAAAATTGAACCAGTCAGCCGTTACAAATCCCCGGCCGGTTCTGGGAACCGTCCTCACTCATCGAAATTCAGGTTTTACTTTAGGTTTTGAGTTGTGAATCACGTCATGACAGACCTACATAGATAAAAAGCTAATGCTGTTGTCACAAACCTAATCCACCTACAGCATGTACAAAGGAAGACAATTCAGTTTTACTGTTACTGCCTGCTGGTTTGTGTGTCATTTAATTCTTGTTTTTTCTTTTTAAGGTTTCTATTTTCGTGGGATTCTGTCATGATTTACATTCATATAAGTGTTCACGTTTTCATGTATTTGACTTACATGGATACTCCCAAATTCAAAATCCCCTCAGGAGAACTATTTGGTGTTGCTGGGCTTTATTATTTAATATAGTAACAGACTGAGTTTTTAGAGTTTTAATATTGTGATAACTTGTGTCTAGAAACCAGTCTGCCCGGATACAAAGAGACATGTACACTTGGTGGTAAAAAGGCCCCAATTCATAAAATTGACCAAGAGCTTTACAAAGGAAGTTAATTTAGATTTGAACTGCTAATATATAAATAACTTGGTCTTTTTGCAAGTATCCTCTATACGGGGCTTAATCTGTTAAGTGGGTTGAAATAGGCTCTGGGAACTTCTTTTCGAAGGAGATCTGAGATACTGAGCGCTATCAGTCATTTTATTAATCTTAAAGGAGCCTGCCATTTATTTACTGAGCCATCCTGTCTCCTGCCAGAATAGCCCTGAATCTTTGAAGATCTGTACAACATTAAGAGAAGAGGCCCTAATCAAAGGAGTAGTCCTCTCCAGGAGGGCGTCCTGTTTTGCTGTGGCGCTGGCTCTGAATCAGGTAATGAGGCTTCAGGGCACGCATCTGTGAACGGAGAGTGGGAAGACTTGCCTACTTTCATCCGTTCTTGCTGTTACTTATTTTTTTTCCTTCTGACTGTATCCTAAAGAGAAAATTCCTATAGAGAGACCAAAGCCTTTGGTGCTATGGCAACCCACACCTACACCTAGCCCTCCAAAGGGTGTTTTACTTACAGTTGAGGACCTAACATGCCCTGCTGTTGAGAAGGGGCTGGCCAGGATTTCCCTCAAGTGAGGGAAGCTCTACCCTGAGAGAAATTTCTCAAGTAATTCAAATGAAAATTTTAAATAATTGTTTTACCGTGTAATGTTTTCAGAACAGTTTGTCTTAGTGCTCTCCAAAGTGGAGTTTACTTCAGGTGAATCCTGGGTCAGTTTACTGTTTAAGGAGGGCAGGGGGGTCATTGTGTATGTCTTAGACTCAAATACTCTTTTTGGAAGAGGTTTTAGTGACCTCATAGCCCCTCCGTGTCTCAGGACAAATGAAGGCAACTGAGGTCAGAGAGAAGAGAGGGCCTGCCTGCCGTCACACAGCATGAAGGACAGTTAGAGCTGGAACCCTGGGATACCCCCTCTCCTGAAGAGCCCCTCCCAAGATGTCCTGTTCCAAGGCTTTAGAAAATGTGAAATATGTTAAACATTTCATAAGTGGTAAAAGGAGATTTAATGGCAGCAAAAATAACCAAGCCAGTTTATTTGTCCGGCTGGTAAAATTTGTCTGGAGAACGCTTGTTTATCATTAATTAGAAAAGAAACTATCGGGGCCATGTATCCTGCCAGGAGGAGTCCTTGAAGGACTGAGCCTGAGGAGGATACACTGTTGCTGACTTCTGCTGCTTGAACTTCCCACTCTTTGTCCTCCCAGCCTGTCTGTCAGGAGCTGAAGGGCACGAATTAAAGGCCCTTTCTAGGAATGTTTCTTTCTGTAGCTCCTGTCGTTTTTAACCTATATGTGTGTTTAAGTTACACCGTTTGGGGGGCGCCTGGGTGGCTCAGTTGGGTGAGCGTCTGACATCAGCTCAGGTCATAATCTCACGGCTCCTGAGTTCAAACCTGGCATCAGGCTCTCTGCTGTCAGCCTTTCAGCTCAGAACCCACTTCAGATCCTCTGACCCTCTCTCTCTGCCCCTGCCCTGCCTGTGCTCTCTCAAAAATAAGTAAATTTTTAAAAAAGAAAAAGAGTTATGCCATTTGGTGCTTCGATACATAGAGTTACGGTCTGTCATTGATGCATATGTCACTGTGAATCTGTCGCTGTCGCATTACAAGATGCATCTTTTGGTTTTGATTAAAATGCTTCCTTTTGGGATTTCACCTTGTCTAATGTTAATATCTCTCCCACCGCACCCCACTTTTTGTTTGCCTCTTTGGTTTAATTAGGTTTGCATTCGCCTCCTACACGCCTTTTCCTAGCCTCTTATTTGCCATCTTTTCTGAATTGTGTGTGTCTCTTGCACACTGCATAGGTTTGAACTCTGCCTTATGATGTGCTGCGAGGCTTTCTCTGAATGCCCTCCATCCAGATAGACATGGTGTATTTAATCTTAGGTTTCAGTTAAAAGTGAGAATTTTTTTTAATTAAAAAATTTTTTTTAACTTAAAATTATTTTGTTTTTAAAACTTTTAAAATTACTTATGGCATGTGGTGGTTTTCTTTGTTTTAGTTTGTATTTTTGTGTTAGTAGTTACTTTAAAACCATAGCTTGATTTAATCTTCTTAGTCTTCTAATTACTCTGACAGTACCTGGTAATTCCCTACTGTGAGTAATGCTGAAATTAGTATGTTTCCTCTTTTTTCTCTCATTATCCTCCTTCTCTACCACCCAATTTTGGTTGATATGTTACTTTTCACAGTACTCATTTTTCTCTTAAGTGTGCTTTGTTTGTCAGCTTTAAATGCTATTTTTCTGACCACACATAATAAAGACAAGGCAGTTAAGCCTACTGTCTCTTACATTCTTTCTCCCTTTGTCTTCATTATCCAACCATATAACACTTGTGCTTCATTCTGTAACCATATTCCCCACATTTGTTTTTGTCTTATGTACATTTAAATATATATTCTTACATGTATTTAAACATATTCATATATTTAAAAATATTCACTTACTACTGGTTTTCCAGTCATCCCTTTGTTGATTGAAATGTATCTTCTAGTAGAGTATCTTCCTTCTTCAGAGGAACAGTATTTCCCATGTTCTTGGTATTTAAAATTCTTTGCCTGGTTTTTTGACTTGAACTGTAGTTTGACCAGATATATAATTTTGAGGTGACCCTTGTTTCTCTTGAGTTTTTGTTACTGTTTTTGTTTTTGTTTGTGTTTGAGAGGGAGAGTGTATATGCATGCACATGCAAGGGAGGGGCAGAGGGAAAGGGAGAGAGAGAACCTCAAGCCGCCGCATGCTCACTGTGGAGCCCGAAGCTTGGCTCACTGTCAAGACCATGGGATTATGACCTGTGCTGAAGTCAGGAGAGGCACGCTTCACCCACTGACCTGCCCAGGTGCCCCTCTTACGAGGTTTTTTCACGCATTGCTCTTCTGTCTTCTAGTATAGAGTATTGCTGTGGAGAAATCCGAGGCCTGCTTGATTTTTTTCTTCTTCCTATTTCTGTTACTTGATCTTATTTTCTCATTACTGTCCTCTGTATCCGTGGAAACCTTTCTCTGTTGGGGTTTCTTCATCTGCCAGTTGTTTTCTGATTCTGTTTTGCTGTATCCCTTTCCTTGCTCTTCGTTTTCCTCATGGTGTCTTTATATAGATCATGTGCTGGTTCTTTTTTGAGTGCTCATCATTGAAAAACAAGTTTCTTACACCAGTCATTTACGGAAAATCCATGTCAGAGAGAAAACAGAGCCATGTTGTAATGTTCTGGACTAGTAGGAATTTTTTTTTTTTTTATGTATGGGTTTTGTCTACAGTAAAGCATAGACTTATTTCCCCGTGGCTAATGAGAACAGGCATGGAGGCAGCTTACAGTGAAGAATCTCATTCTTTGCCACTGTCGTGGCAACAGACTCTTTCATGTGAATATGGCTTCTCTGTTTAAATTCTTGGTTAGCCTCATCTTTGCCACAAAAAGGATACAGGGGGCTTCTCCTTACCAGTCCTAAATTCCATTGTCATCACTGTAAACAAGAATTCAGACTTTGTACTTCAGATTGTGCTCCTCACCTTTGAGAAAGTATTGTGGGCTCCTAAGATAGGCAGCAGTGTTCTCTGCTCACTGCTTTGTCCAGAACTTACCCTATTCTCCATTTCCTGTGTTGTTGGCAGTACTTCTGTCTCTTCTGAGGTTTGAGCTTTCTGCTTTTCTAATTGTGTCAAAGGTGGAGTTTGCATTTCTGCTTCTCAATCTTAATTTCTTTTTCTTTTTAAAATGTGTCCAGTGGGAGTAGGAGAAATGCCAACTTTATGCCTCCATCTTAAAAGCTAGAACTCAGAGGCTCCTGGATGGCTCATTTGGTTAAGCATCTGACTCTTGATTTCAGATCAGGTCATGATCTCACAGTTCATGGGTTTGAACCTCTGTCATTGCAGGGCTCACTTGAGATTCTCTCTGTCTGCCCCTCCCTTGCTCGAAAATTCTCTCTCTCAAAATAAATAAATAAACATTTTAAAAATATGGACCTCACCTTACTAAGACATTCAGTAATCTGCGGCACCTGGGTGGCTCAGTCAGTTAAGCAGCCCACTTTGACTCAGGTCATGATCTTGGGGTTCACAAGAGAGCCTGGAGCCTGCTTCAGATTCTGTGTCTCATTCTCGCTTTGCTCCTCCCCCACTTGTGCTCTGTCTCTCAAAATTATATAAATGTTGAAAAAAAAAATTTTTTTTAATTGGTAATCTTCCAGATTTGGAGTGCACAGATCACAGGATGAAAGGCACATCATGGGGATTATAGCCGATAGTCGCTGTGTGGTGACACATGGCAGCTACACTTGTGGAGAGCGCAGTATAACGTGTAGAGTTGTTGAATCACTAAATTGTACACCTAAAACACATCTCAGGAGCTTGAACTCATTAACCATGCGATCATGACCTGAGCTGAAATCAAGAGTCAGTTGCTTAACCACCTGAACCGGAAGGAAGTTCATTTTTGATTACCAAAACAAACTTTTCTTTGTGGACTTCAAAACCCCTAAGGCATCATAAATAGGAATATCCTGCCGCCTTTAAACAAACTATATGATGGCAGAGTAATGTTCCTATGATTTGAAGTATAACTCGGTTTTCTTTCTTCTAGAACCAGGAGGCGAAAGCTATATCCATTTTTTCTCATATCATGAAGCCAGAAAGCATAATCTGCACTAATTTAAATGTAAGTGACTTCTTTGTTGTTTAAAGGCTTGAAAGGTAATAAGATGACATCTAGACTTTTTTAATCTATGTATGATGAATTTTGATCTCCTAAAATCTTGATTCAATTCAGTGATTTATTTACCGGGCTCTGTGTTCAAGTTACATTATAGCCCCTGTAACAGGAGCCAACAACTGGCTGTGCTCCCGGGAGTTTACACAGGGGTGGAAACTGTAGATTTGCTCAGATATAAGATGTAGCCAAGTGCTGCAGGTAAAGCACATGGCTACGGAAAGCTGTAGATACGGAAGGAGATAGCCTCTTACCTTTGTCTTGACTGAGACTTAAGAATAATCTGTGTACTAACTGCATCCTATTCATGGGACCTGACTCAAAAGAGTTTGTATACCTGCAGTGCCTAAAATAGTGCTTGACGTGTTGACATAGACAACCAATGTCAGCTATCTTCATTCTTGTGTTGCCAGCCTGCCATGGTCCATCTGTCCCAGTAAGCAGTGAGTCATCTACACCTTACTGGCACAATTGAAAAGATGAAGAGGCTCTTGTCATTAAAGACCTTACACCCCCCATTCAGCTAAGCCCTACTGGGGCCCTGCTTGTATGCTGAGTGCACCCGTGTTATGGGGAGTTGAAAAGAAAGCCCCTAACTTTCAAGAACTTAGTCTCCTGAAGCATCACAAGGTCAAGATGAAGAAAACGTTGTCAAAAGAACCGAAATGTGTTAATGCCAGTGTGGTATGAGCTAGGATAAGGGCTCACAGCCACTGCAGTATTGCAGCCTGAGGAGTGAATGCTGGCCAGTGGGAGAAAATTGCAGGTCTCAGTGAAGAGAGAATTGTTAAGCAGTGTCTGAAGGAGAACAGGACCCCAGGATTGAAGGGACGAGGGTGAAAGGGCATTCTTTGTTAGGAGATGAGTTTTGCTGAGGATCCCCATTATATTAAAGGATATAAACTTTTTTTAAACATTTTTTAATTTATTTTGAGGGGGAGTAGAGAGAGTGGATTTTGTAAATTTGTTTTAAGGAGGGGTAGACAGAGTAGAGAGAGACAGAGGGAATCCCAGCCAGGCTCCCCGCTGTCAGCACAGAGTCCAACCTGGGGCTCAAGCCCGTGAATCGTAAGAAATCAAGAGTTGGATACTTACCTGACGAGCCACCCAGGCACCCCTGTAAACTTTTAATTGTAACCACTTCTTCCTAGCCTTAAGCCCTTAGGCAGCTTATTTAACCTCTGTTGTCTCCATTTTCCTTTTATCGGAAGCAACAGTAGTAATAGAAATACTACCATCCTTTCATTGTGAAAATTGAAAGAATAATGCTCAGTACCTGGCATATAATCAGCGTTCAGTGAATGCTTGCTAATATCAGAAACATTTGTTTGAAATGAAGTGTGTTACATAAAGAGGAATATTTATGTTTAACAAATCCTGAAACCCAGTGAATAGGAATTGGGCATAACTCCAAGGTTCCATGGTCTTCTGTTCGTCCATAGTGATTATCCTCAAATGTCACTCCCGACCAGGGCCCCAGACCAGATGACCTTCAAGAAAGGACTAGGGGTGCCTGGGTGGCTCAGTTAGTGTCCAACTTTGGCTCAGGTCATGATCTCATGGTTCCTGAGTTCAAGCCCCACATTGGGCTCTGTGCTGACAGCTCAGAGCCTGGAGCCTGCTTCAGATTCTATGTCTCCCTCTCTCTCTGTCCCTCTCCCACTCACCCTCTTTCTCTCTCTCAAAAATTAAAATTAAAAAAGTGAAGTTTTTAAAAAGAGAGAGAAAGACTAGATGAGCTTTCTGATAAAGTTTGGAGAATAAAGTTGCCAAAGTCTGAGGTAAGAATACCTTATATTTGACCTCACATTGACTTTTTAAAGTCTTTTCATGTGAGGAAAAGATGACTAGGGAATCAGAAAGATGGACACAGTGATAATAGAGAAACTGAAAAAAGCATGGTTTTGGGAGAGAAGAGACTAAATACTAGGAAAATATCCAAAAAGAGATCTTACGGTCTTTAAAGGGCAGGAGCCTGATGGGGATGAATATCACAGCTCTTAGTTAACAGCTCATCTGCATAAAACCGGCAGTGGATCTGATATGAACTGACAAATGCCACAAAAAAATGAGGTAAGAGGACCCAGAAGTGAGTTTAGTAAGACATCAGTGGTGAGGCAGAGGAATCCCCAGAGAAAGACAGGAAAGAACTAGCACCAGTGTGTAGAAATCTAAGAGGGCTGACAGCCCTGCCGTCACAGCCTGCTGCAGACAGTCCCAAGACTGGGTGCCTATGCAGAAACTGCAGATCAGAGCAGATGGGTCAGCCTGAAAAGCTCACAGGCATGAGATCTGGAATGTCAAGGTGGCAAAGGTCCAGAGTCCAGAAGTTCAGGTCGTTTAAGCCAATAGTATCAGTAAGCCAAACATGAGGAAGCCTGGTCTTCCAGAAGGTGCTGTGTGTGTTGTGCCTTCTCTGCTGGCTACGGGATTTTGACGAATTACTTCTGAGAGGGGGTGGCCTGCAGATGAACTCCTTTCAGGATTGAACAGAAGTAGAATTGCTAGGATTCCAAGTGGTTGATAGCATCAGGTAGGAAAGAGGAGTGTTCTGTGGATCACTGGTAGCTTTTCCTAGAGGTGAAGTGAGCTTGGGAGGATCAGTAAGGATTGGTGGTGAGAAATTGAAGAGACACTGTTTTCATTTAATTGGGCTAAGGTGCCATGCTAAGTACTTAATACTCATTGGTTCATTTTATATAATGTAGGAACCATGTTTCCCCATATCATACATGTGGAAGATGGAGATTCAAAGGGTAAATTAATTACTCAAGTTCTTGAAGCTAATTATGTACAGAGGCTGTGACACAAACACATCTGTTTGATTACAAAGTTCAGGGTTTCCCCACCACTCCAGACCTACAGAGATAAGGGTTGTGTCTTTTTATTCAGGTTTGGGATTAGCCAGTCCTCCTGAATGAAAAGGAATAGGATTGGATGTCAAAAAGCCAAGTTGCTGGTAGTGCACGTCCTCCCTGTTCTTGTGTTGAGAAGCTTCATCTCTTGCGCTCCTTGGCTGTCACATTTATTATGAGAATCTAGTAATAACTGTTCTTTCCATCTGAGAAACTGCTTAGGTGGAAATAAAACATAGCCTGAGAGTGAAGCTGCCCATTCACAGTAGGAGGAGAAATCCAGAGCCCAGAGCATGGTGGGGAGTTGTGCCCACAGCCAGGGCAGCAGGATTGACTGCTTTTCTCTGAGAGCTGGGATGGAAGGGCAACTTGATAAATGTGGTGGAATGGACGTGTTTTGGGCAGACATTATGTAAGGAATCCTGAATATGAATTATTCCTCCATGAATTGGGTCACAGAAGTATACATTGTTGAGACACATAGAGACCATTTTCTTGTTTAAAAGTGCTCACTTGGGAGCTTCTTCCAAATGTCCAACCAAGTTTCTTGTATTTCAGTGTAAACCTGTTTTGGCTTCCTTAGGGAAATTGAAAAAAGATGGTTGCCATTCTCAGGTTTAATAATCTTTCAGATTCAGATCTCTGTTACTAGAGCAGGTTTTTAAAAACTGGTTTAATGGCCCTAGCTTCTCTAAGTCTGAGTCATCTACTTGGAATCCCTAAGGGCAATTTGTTAATTATTAAGAAATGGAAACCTGACAAATAGGCTGCATAGAAAGTTCAGTCAGTAGTAGCAGGAATAAATGAAGGGTTTTTTTTTTCCTCATCTACTTTAAAAATTAATGTCTTCTACTAAAATCCTTTCCTGCTGCCAGTTGGAATTTGAACTTACCTAATTTTTCCCCCTCAACTTAATTTTCTTTTCATCAAAATTGTGTCTGCTGCCAGTATGACCTAGAGGGCCTGATTTTCCATTTTCCCAGCTAGTATTTGCTATATACTGAATTGATTTAGCAGATGATGTCATGGAGGCATACGCATATTGGCTCTGCTGTCTGAATTCAATCCCATCAATTTCAAAAGAACTATAGCCCCCTCTTTAGCAATGTTAATCAATATCAAAAGATTAATTTCCACTTCTAAATATGCTTGAAAATAGCTGAGACCAACATCGGATAGCTTTCCACCGATGCTATTTGAATTTCAATCATGTCTCTAGAAATAAGGCATGTCTCCAAATGGATACCCATTTTGTAATTGAATTACTTTGCAGGGGAATTGACAATTGGTTAGTTTTGCTACTTTTATCATTATTTGTTAACACAGAAAAATGGTTTTTTTTAATGTTTATTTTTGAGAGAGAGCACAAACGTACATGTGTGCTTGAATGAATGGGGGGAGGGGCAGAGAGAGGGGGAGAAAATTCCAAGCAGGCTCCATGCTGTCAGTGCAGAGTCCAGCACCGGTCTTGATCCCACCAACTATGAGATCATGACCCGAGCCAAAATCAAGAGTTGGACACTCAACTAACTGAGCCACCCAGGTTCCCCAACACAGGTAAATGTTTTAATGGCCCTTTCTCCAGTCACTAAGGTCACCCTAAAGTTACAGCCCGTGCTAGGAAGTCTCCTAGGCTACATAGGATAGACAAGGAGGTAGGACTTTTTCTCATAAATCCCTTAAAATTTTGAAACTTAAGAATTGCATTTTGGTTAAGAGCAATGTAGACTTGATGGAGAAAGAAAAGGAATCTATACAAGTGAGAAGCTTTGTTTTTCTTCTATGTGGAAAACCATGTAGATGGTCAGTCTAGGTCTGGTGTGACATTTTATGGTAACATCAGGGATGCATCCTCTTTCTGTGTCTCCACACCACCATCCTAAGCACATGATTTTTATCTATTACATCTTTTCCAGCAAGATGAGGAAGAATGGAGGACAAAGACACCGGGCCCTTTTGAGGATGCTTTCCCAAGTGTCTCACCTAGCCACTTGGACTTACATGCTATTGACCAGAACTGAATACTGTAACCATACATAGTAGCAAAGAAACCTGAGTCTTAGAATTCTGTACATGGCAGCATCAGTTGAAGTTAGGGAGTTCTATTAATCAAAAATAAGAAGGGGAGGATGGATATTGTTTAGAAAACTAGCAGTCTCTAGTGCACTATGATATTCTACTTCAAATATAACTAACTTAAAAGACAGAGACAAATCCAAATTTTTGCATATTCAAGGCTTCTGGTCCTTTATTTTAGTCAAAGGACCCAATGACCTGTGAACATTTCTTGAGATTTCAGGAAACCAGAGGGTCAGGAGTGTCATTCTATAGTTCTTGGGGTAGTTTTTATCATCTAACTTCCCCCATTCCTTGCTATCTTTTCTTAGCCTTTGGTTTGAAACCTGTAAGACTAAAGCATTGTGCTGTACCTTGATCGAGTTTCCCTTACCTGTACGTTGAGGTTTCAGTTTGAGACCAATTCTCGTAGGTTTAAATTCTCTCTTTGTCTTTCATCAGCAACTGCCTCATCTATATTGTCCTTCATCAGTCTGTTTCAAGGTATTGAACTTTACTCTTGAAATCCCTTTGGAATCACAGATAGTTGCTGGAGGCAGGGAGGGAAATTGGGAAGACTTGAGAAGTTGAAATCTTCCAGGAGCACCTCATTAGTAGATCCTAGCATGGAGCTCCAGGAGGTTTATCTGTGTAAATTGCTAGACCTAGGCTCTCCTCTCATTCGTTATTGGCGAGGGTCTTCTAGGTGCCAGGCACTAGAGACCTAACACCTCACAAGGTCGACTTCTCCTTGCCCTCAATAGGACAGACAACTGCCAACCCAGTCAGAATTGTTATTAGAGTTTGAAGGACTACTGAGAATCAGAGAGTTTGCCCTACTTTTATAAGCTAACGAGTTAACCTTGCATAGTTTCATGAGTGCTGGTAGAGTTCACAAGGCACTGAGGTGAAGGACGTTTTCTTAATCAGTAGTAGCCACAACATTAGCATTTTTGCGTCAGTTTCTTGAACCCACTTCTCACACGGCAACACGAGGTCTATATGCCTTTCACACACAGGAAGTCATACTTAAAGGAGAGGGTGCTTGACTTTGGAGAACCCGGGTCTCTCAGAATGGCAGTAAGCATGCCTGCCCTTTTCTCTGCATGGGGCACCGTGGCTGTCTTTCCAGGCTGCTGGTTACATGAATATCCTTGAAAAGATCATCCAGAATAAAGGCAGGTAGTACTTCTGCTTGAATGTGAGAAACTTGTGGAGTGCTGCCTCCCAGTGAGAGTGAGCTCATGATTTTGCCTGTGCTTTAGAACACAGAACTTAGATGGGGTTCTCTGGATTTAGCCTACTTGGAGTCATTTCAATTTGTTCTTTGGAACCAAAGATAGCCCGTCATCCTGATCAACTGCTCAACAAACAAATTGTTACAAAATTTTTGTAAAAAGAACTTAGCTGTTTTGGTATGTGAAAAGGAGTATCTCTTCCAGAAAAACTATTTTTCCAAAGGATCAAGAGCCTTTAAAATGTTTATATTCTTTGACTTTATAATTTAACTTCTGGGAATCAAGCCCTAAAAAATTAAAAAGTTTTCTGTAATGTGTGCATTTGTCAATATATTGAACTTATCAATATATTGAAGAGTGGTATTGCTTAAATTAATGAATTATCATATGTATATGATAGATTGCTATGCATTCAACATTAAAAATGAGGTAGTCTATAATTTCTTAATGAGAAAATATTCATTGTATAATAGTTGACAGAAAGCAGAATCAGACCTGCGGGGTGGGGGAAATTAATACATATGGAAGGTAATACATAAAATTATAAACATTGGATAACATTAGTTGGGGAATTCTGAGTTGTTCTTATTTTCTTTAGCCTTTTCTGTATTTTTCAAATTGTACTAATGAACATTGGTAATGAGGGGGGCAGGGATGTGTTTTTTTCTTTGGGTTAATTATATCTGTCTGATGGAAGGTAGGTAGTGGTACAAATTTAAAAGCCAAGTACAGTGCCCAGTTTTAAAAGTTCTTTATTAGCCACAGTGTAAATAGGAGTACTTGAATCAGCTTCCTCTTGATACCTGCACCAACTGATTTGCCTGCAATTTCCTGAAAGAGAAAAAGGACAGAAAGAAGGAAGAAAACAGAAAAAAGTATAGGTAAAGGTAAAAGTATAGGTATAAGCAAAGGTTTATTTTGCCCCACGGTCAATCTTAGGAGACTGTCTGATAGTCCTCTGCTCTGAATCTGGAAGAAATAGGAGGAAACTGATAGTAATGTTAGAGTGCCTCCTGTGTGATGGTGTTTTATTTGACATTCACAGTAACTCCAAATGTGAGATGTAAACCTATTTCCCTCATTTTACAAATATGGAAGTTGAACAAAATTATATACATGGCCAGAGTCACATAGCTGGTAATTGCCCAAGCCAGGATTCCAGCCCAAATATGCCAGACTCCAAAATCCGTATTTTCTCTGTTTCTACCTTTAAGTTTTGAAGTTGAGGTGTTTTGATTAGCTGTTGGAAACCAAGTTCTGGCTGACACATATATTTGAAGCGTCTTTGAACTTGTGCAAGAGAATAAATTAAGAAATAGCATGAAAGCAGGTAGGTACCTGTAAATGTAAGGTACATATATCATTGTTGAGCCCTGGCTCAATCTCGTTTTTGCTTGTTTGTTCTTTGTATTCAGATTTTGATTCATATCCAGTCAAATATGTTGAAAGCCCTGATAAAGATACTAAAGGATGCTGCAGAGGGAAATTTATCAAAATTTGTGAAAAGACAGGAGTTCTCAGAAGAAGTGGTGAGTAGGAGATTGCTGCAGAAATGATTTAAAGGTGAAAGGATGTTCATTGGAGTATCCACTTACAGTCTTCACGCTACAGGCCGCCACCTTAAAAATTGTCGCATACAATCTCTCTTCTTCCTGTTAAAAGATTTCTGTGTTTGGGTCCAAAGATTTTTTTTTCTTCCAACGGGAAATATCCTCTGAAATTCTAGGAAAACGTGGTCCTCTTACGTTATTCCCCCCACCCCCCACCCCCTGGCCCCAGAATACTGTTTTCCTGGGTCCTGGCTCTCATTTCTCTTTCTCAGGCTCTCGAGTACCTTCTTTCCACTCCCCCACTTCTGCCCCTGGTTCGTGGGGGAAATCAGAGCAGCAATCAGGAGAGAACTGCTGCCTCACCAGCCGCCTCAGGCCCTGTCTGCTCTGCTTCCCCCTGAAGCCATGGCGACTGCCCTCCCCTCTCTGGCGCAGGCTTCCCCAGTGAGCCTTGCAGCCTATCCCTCTGACCCGCCGCAGGGCATCAGTTCAGGTGTCATATTCTCTTTTGAGCATCATGAACATCCCCTTCCCTGGGGATCATTCCCATCAGTAAACAATAGGCTACAGTAGCCCTCATCTTAAAAATAAAAAAATTAAAAAGTGTTTCTACTTACACAAAAGACACACAGTGTGTTGAGATAGGAAAACTCAGCCCCATGAAGTCAGTTCTTCCCAACCTACTGTGATGATGTAACATAATGAAAGCGCCATTAGTTTTGTTTCTGGAGTTAAGGTTTAGTAGAAAGAACAAACCAGCCAAATTAACTGGGAAAAACCCTGTGAAAGAAGAGCAAGGAGAGGGGTGCTAGACCTGCCAGACATTTAACCGTATGAACGCTCCTATCATTGGAACTCTGGTTGTAGGTACTGAATAGACCAACTAATAGAACTCTATAAATGTTTTTACGAAACTGTGGAGCAAAATTAAATAGAAATGATAAGTAGTTTCCAAAAATTGAAAGCAAAATGAAACAAAGGAACCCATGTCTCACACTGATGGCTGAAGCACAGAAAGAGGAGCTACTATAAGTCATTTGAAATTTAGTAATTTGTACATTGGTTGCTAAGGGGGAAAATTGTAAGGAAATCGTAAGTTACGGGCAGTGATGAGTTAGTTACTGAAGATACTGGTATTGTCATTTTGACTAAAGAAGGGACTGGTTAATTGGTTCTCCCTCCCTGCTTCTCTCCCTCCTTCCCTTGCCTCTGAAGTGCTGGCCCCTGCTGATTGGCAGTAGAGGGCAGCAGGCTCCTTTCTCCCACCTCCAACACTGTTGCCCTCCCAGCCCTACCCCTTTTTCATACTTCCACCTTTCCTGCTGGCAAAGGGAGCCTGTCAGAAAACTAACTGGATATGATTAGTTTAAAGCTTCTATCTATCTGAATTCTTAGCTCTCAGACCAAAAGGGTCTACCCAAACCCTTTTGGAGTATGTTTAGAAAAGTAGGGAAACTTGAAATGTAAACAGGTTTTAAAGTGCAGATTTGTGTGCATATGCGTCCATTCCTGACACAGCTTCAGTTTCCCCAACGCACTAATGTTAATCACTCCACTTAGACCTATGAATATATTGTCCCGATTATATGACTCAAGCATCCAAACTCCACATTGAGAAATACTGATGTTTATCTAATTTCCCCCCCAAAATCTGTAAGATTGCTTTATTTCAAAAGCTCCCCCGCTAGCTGAGTGTGTTCCTGGGTGTTGTGAGGCTGCATGGGGAACTGCCTTTGAGAAATACATGAACACTCTGACTCCAGGAGCCTTCGAACCAGCTCTAAATAGGCTCCCAAGACTGCTTGTGGAGTATGCATGCATAACAATGGAGTAAAATAAAATCTCTTTTCTGCTTAAATCGTAGAACGGTCCTAATGGCACAATTTGGTATTTGTGTAGTGTTGGGAGAGAATTGATGCAGTATATGCAATTAGAGCAAAGTTCCCTCCAGCTTGGCATGTTTGCTTGGCTGCCTTTGGAAACTGTATGCTGCCCATTAGGTCACTTCACCTTCAACCTGGGGCGGGGACTAAACAGGCTATTCTTCTTAAGAATGGCATAAAGTGTTGAAACTTCTTACCTGAAGGTTCATGGGAGCCCTTGCATGATAGGAAAGTATGCCGGCAGCAGAGAGGGTTATGATCTATCTAGAAGGTGACCAGAGGATTTCTTAGGGACCTTGATCACAAGTAAATTTTATCAAGAAATGGTGTTAGATTGTATCATAAATAAGGATTGAATTAAGTCAAATGCTGATTTTCTTCAAAGGTAGCTTTATATTGTTATTTAGAGCTCAACCATTTTTGTAGAATTAAATACTACTCATACACTTGTGACTCCAATGTTTATTCCTTTGGTTTAGACGTCTCCATGCCTCATATTTGTGTATATCCAACAAACTCTTGACTTACCCACTTAGAGCTTTCATAGGCATCTCAGCCAGAACTCTTGATGTTTTTAGCCCTTCAAATCTGTTCCTCCCATCTTCTCCATCTCCATTAATTACCTCACCCATCACCCAAGTCACTAAAGCCCAAATTGGGAAGATATCTTTGATTACTCCCTTTCCTTGACCTCTTCTACAATAAATCCTTTCAGTTTAACCCCCTAGATATACTTGACAGATGGCTACTTCTGCACCTTGTGTCTGCATTTCCAGTTTATACTGTGATCTTCTCTCCTGTGAACTGTGATATTGGCCTCTGGATTAGTCTCCAGCCTCCCTTTCTCTGCACATGTTTAAACATAATCAGCAGATGTTTTAAGTCAGATCCTGTCCTAATTTGGACCTTCTGACAGTTTCTAGAATACACTCCAGAAAACTTCACCATGTATAAAGCCCTACATATTTGGCCCTACCTCCTGCTCTGATTGTTAAATTTGGCAAACTTGTTTCCATTGCTATTTGACTCCTTTTCCTAGTATGTTTCATTGTATAATATGTACCACGTAAACACCCTTTCTAAGAGATATCAGGAATGATTTTCAAGTACTAATTGTGAATTTTGTATATAGCTGTGGAATCACTTGTGGTTACTCGTATTTCTGTGTGGCCCAGTACCCTGGTTTTCACCATTATACATATACACTATACATTTTAATGCATTGAATCTCTGCTTCTTGGAGAATAAGAAGAACAAGGAAGAAATCTTGCATAGAGATAATGATCTGCTCTCTGGCTTTTTCCCAGCTGGCCAAAGCAAGGAAAAAAGTGAAGGATGTGCCCTCCCTTCTGGACAAATTTGATGAGATCTATGAGAAACTCCACATAAATGGCCAGGTCACCAGTTGCACTTTGGATACTCTCCTCTGCCACACCCCTGGGGACAGGAAATCCCACATGGTACTATTAAATAAGAGGACAGTCAGCCAACGGACCTTCCAACCTCTCAACCAGTCCCTGTGGGCCGAATAATCCTGTGTTCAGGTCACTCATGGGTCTGTGCTGGAAGGGGGCTCCCAATGAGTGAATGGCTTCCTAAGAAATCAGGCATTGTACTGCAGTGGATGCTATATTAACAAACACCTGGTCTTCTTAAATTTCTGAGTTGATTGAGAACTGGTATGCTGATCTGAGAAGCTGATGTTCTGCCGCTGTGAAGATGGGGAGTCCAGCAGAAAGCTTCGCATCCTCAGAAAGGACACTTCCCCTGTATAACTTCTAAGGATCCTTGAAGGAACATGGCTGTGATCTCCAATCCAACTGCCGGTACCAGCCGAGAACCCAGTAAGCACAGTGGAAAGGAAGTTGCCTTAAGTGGTCAACTCCAGTGAATTTTCAGGGGAGTGGTTACTTGCAGATTATACCCTTGCTGAATTCAGAAGGTCTGAGACCCTATTTTGCCACTGTGGGCAATGGCCCAGGATGTTCTCACTGCTTCTGCCATCTTTTATCTGTGACCCTCGATAAGATGCTTGTGAATCTGCATATTGACTTGAAATTTTCATTTAAGTTTCATTAGGGTCAGATTTTCTCAAAGGTGAGAGAAATAAAAGATTCCTGAGAAGACATCTTGAGGTTATGTTTTATTTCCTCAACAGCACAAACTAACCCAGGACTTGGTTCTCATAAGCAGTAAGTTAACCAGAATTTAAATGGTTTCTGCTGTGTCATAGGCAGGCCAAGTGCTTTTCAAATCAAGTGTCAATAAAAACCACATAGTGCTCTCTGTATTGCTTTGTTATTTAAATATTTGGTCCGACATTTCATCTTATTGATGATCTTCTCTTTTCTTTTGGGATGCTTTATTTTTTTGTAAAAGTAACGTGTCCTGACAGGTTAAAGCTTCCTCATTCTCATCCACCATGTGACAGTTAGAAACACAGCACCAGTGAGCGGTGCCTTTTGCTTCTCAAGGCCCATGTGACGTTCACGCCTCTCAGCCATCTTCCTTGAGTTCTGTACACTCTGTCTTCAGTGCTGCTTCAAAGAGTAAGGATGGGGGCGCCTGGGTGGCTCAGGCAGTTAAGCATCTGCCTTCAGCTCAGGTCATGATTTCACAGCTGGTGGGTTCGAGCCCCACATCAGGCTCTGCTGACAACTCAGAGCCTAGAGCCTACTTCGGATTCTATGTGTGTGTGTGTCTCTCTCTCTGCCCTTCCCCCACTTGTACTCCTTCTTCTGTCTGTCTCCCAAAAATAAACATTTTTTTAAAGTAAGGTTTGCTTTTAGCTGATTGTTATTCAGAGGCCAGAATTGTTCATAGAATCAGCAATTCTAGAGTAGGAGGAATCTTCTGACTCTCCTAATTTAACTCCCTCATCTTTCAGGTGAAAGAAATGACTTCTCCAAATTGGTATAATTAGTTGGAGGTGGAGCCAAGATGAAATCTCGATCCCTGGTCTAATACCCTTCCCCCTAGAGCACATGTCTCTTCTGGAATACTAAGGGAGGGCTCCACAACTCACTGTGTGGCCACAGGCTCACAGCAGTTTCCTTGTTTGTTAAATGGGCTCATCATACCCACCTCCTAGTCCTGCTGTGAGAGTGGAATGAGGTGATCAATGTAAAGCAAGCCGAACAGTGAGTGGCTGGTGAGGAAGTGCTGTGTGAGCGTTAGTCATCATCGTTACTGTCAGTAGCACTCAGAATGTGGGTACCGAGTTGAAGAATTATATAAACAAATGCGTTCTTCCTTCTGTAAGGAACACCCAAAAGAATTTTGTTTGCTTATGCTTGGTGAGGCCTTACCCCTTAGAAAACTCTGGGCCTTTATAGAATCCTAATTGTATTTTTTGTGCCTGCTATTTGGATTTCTCTGTCTTCAAAGTCTTTGGGAATAATAGGGCATGCTTCCTGTCCCCCAACTTATCTTTTATCTTCTCTGACTTTCACAAAGAGCTTTCAAATACCTTTCATGCCCTGTGTGAATATAGTCCTGGTTGTTAGCTAACAAGCATTCATTACCAAAAAAAAAAAGAGCCGTAAGTAGCAGGCCTGACCTGCCCAAGCTCTGCTGCTCTTAACAGCTGGTGGCTGCAGGGCTCTGCTGACTGCAGACACTGGGCTGTTTGTCTGTTCCCAGAAGTGATGCTCAGGGGCCGCAGTGCACGTGAACTAGTGAGCCTCGTGTTTACCCCAAAATAATAGATGGTTCTGAGGGCTAAAACCCCATCAAGGAAGAAATTTGCTTAGTGGATCATGAGTATTTCATTCTTGAAAATTTCATAATTTCCTTGATAAATGGTGGGTTTTTTTGCAATTGATAAGCTGCCCCAAAGCATGCACTTATTCTGTTAATGAGACTATTTGGACACAACATCTTATCCCCCAACCCTGTCATGTGCCCTTGGTAGATTGTTTCATTTATTATAAATGTCTGTTGCTTCAGAGCCCACATGTCCTCCTGGGGGGTACAGCACAGTGTGAGAAGGAGTGTGCAAAGATCCCTCTTTCATTCCGTGTTATCAGGATAGTGTTCTGGTTAGCTCTTGCTGTGTCAGAGACACTAGAATTTAGTGGCTTAAAACAAGACCAATCATTTACTCATTATCATTAGAATTGACTGGCTCAGGCCTGCTGCTCTTTGGGTCCCAGGCGGTTCTCAGTGGTGGGTGGCTGGGATTAGAGTCACCTCCGAGGCCTCCTCATTTAATATTTGTGGCAGTTGATGCGGGGTCATGGTGAGGCTGGGGCAGGAGCATCAACATATACATGACGGCATAGTGGCCTGGTCCTGGGGAGTGTGCGAAGAGGACCAGGCAGAAGCTGTTGCACCTTTTATGACCTGGTTTCAGAAGTCCTGTGGCAGCACCTCCACTGAACTCACAAGGACACATTCATTCCAGCTTTCAGTGGTGGCAACGTCAAGGAAATACTTTTTTCCAGCACGCTCTTTAAGCTTTTTCCCATTGCTGCTTCTCTAATTAAATCCACCATCATTAGTCCTCTGTCTTTCAGCTGTCCTCTCTACTAGAGCCCATGAGGTTTCCAAAAGAAATTTGTTCTTTTCTATTTAAAACCTCCCGAGGGCTCTTCACATCCCTCTGGATAAAGCTCTGTCTCTTCAGTATGGTTTAGAAGGCCCTTGGTAATCTGGCCCAGGTTTGCCCAGCCAGCCCCGTCCCTTGCTACTCCACATTCCTTCCCTTCGACTCATCTTTCAAGCCTAACTTAGACATCTTTCTGTAATACCCAAGATTTCTTTATCGTCCCCCAAAACCAGAAACCGCCAGGGAGACCAAGTCACGCATGCAAAAGCAAAGGGCTTTATTACGGGTTTAGGCCCGCCGGAGCCTAAGGGGCCTAAACTCAGGCTCACAGACTTTACCGGTGTGGTGGATCCATGCTGAGAACCCCGAACAAAGGTGGAGTAGGGCTTTTATGAGTTTGGGAAGGGGGAGTTACAGGAATCCAATTATTATTGACAGGTTTATCCAATTACAATATTTAGAGTGTTAACCAATCACAGAGTAGACCCAGGACCCAGGACCCTCACATAGGGTGTAACTAGCCTTAAGCAATAGGCCTGCCCTTAGGAATGTTAAGGGTATTACAAGGGTGGTCCCTCTTGCCTTGGGCAATGTGTGCCCTTCTTTTGTCTCAAACCTGCCTCCTTGCATTTCCATCTGGAAAGAGTTTCTCCATCCACCCACCTACCTCAGGTTCGGGTTTGGTGACCTGCTTACACGGCCCTGTACCTCACCTATCAACACACTAGCATGCTTCCGCCATTATTCTCCATCTTTCCCTGGATTTAGGTGTCATGTCTATTTTGTTCTCTGCTGTTTGCCCAGTACCTCGCACGGTGGGAGTCGTTTCAGAGGATGAATACTCCTCAACTCACTGACTCATTTATATTGTGTAATGATCTTGGTTGTCATCATATCCCCCTGTGAACAGCTTTTTCTCTCTAATGCTTTCCACTCAGTCCCAGACACTCCACATTTAGGTCTGACTTCAAGCTTTTGCTCAGCCTATTATGTATCCTTTTCTCCTCCCACCTAAGATGCCCTCTCACTTTATCTGTTCTTTTCTGCCCATTTTTCAAGATCCACCTCGTGTCACCTCTTACGTAAGATGTTCTCAAGATGGATAACCCTTATGGATACTCCATTCACTAAATCAATATTGACCAGCTTACAATGGACAAGGCACTATGAAAGGCTCCCGAGATGCCACAGGAAGAGGACATCCTCTCCCTTTCCCAAAGCAAAACATTTTTATCCTGTCATTTGAACTTAAGGACGTTTTGGCCTAGTCATTTGTTCTTTGCTCCTACAGACAGTGCCCCTTGCAGAGTGATCAAAATCTTCCTGAAGAGTACTCCTTAGTGAAATAGCCCAGTCCTAAGCAATTTGGGGTAACACTTTTTTTTTGACAGTGATCTAAGAAGCAAATACAAAATTGAACTAGTACGTAATGAATATTACTGAGAAATTATAATGGAGAGGTAAAGATTTATGTGCTATAATTCAAGTAGGCAAAACTATAGGTTTCTGTTTGTAAGCAAGCAAAATTTAAAAAAAAATTTTTTTTTAATGTTTGTTTCTGAGAGAGAGAGACAGAGTGCAAGTGGGGGAGGTGCTGAAAGAGAGAGAGAGAAAGAGAGAGAGAGTGAGCGAGGGAGACACAGAATCCAAAGCTGTCAGCACAGAGCCCAATGCAGGGCCCGAACTCAGGGACCACGAGATCAGACTGAGCCACCCACGCACCCCACAAGCAAACAAATTTCTTACACACTCCCTACTGTTGAGAACCCCAGAGAGGAATTCATGGAAGACTTGATCTTGCTTAAAGGCTATTTTAAGCTTTGATTTTTTTTCCCTTGAGGTAAATGTTTGATCTTTCTGTAGTTTCCTTTCATAGCCAGAGCGACAGCTGAGTATAAGGCCAGTGGTTCTCAGACTTGAGCCAGCATCAGAGACACCTGGAGAGCTTATTCAAAGCCAGATTGCTGAGACCCATCTCCAGAGTTTTTGATTCCGCAGATGTGGAGCAGGGTCCCAGAATGTGTATTTCTAATAAATTCACTGGTGCTACTGTTGCTAGTCTGGGGACTGTAGTTTAAACCACTATTTTTTGAGGCAGCTTATGTTTTTTTTATGTGCATGAGAGACTTCGACTTCAGTTACCGTCTTCAGGTCATCTGGTCTCGGCTGCGAGGAGGAGGGAAGAGCAGGCAAGTGTGGCCTCGTCTCTGGACTTGTGGACAAGTGTCTGTGGAGGTGTGTATTATCTGCCATGTGCCTCTACTCCTGAGGACCCTCACTGTAATGTCGACTCACCTCCCCAAGCTCTCTCCAGTGGAGTCAATGAATCAGGAGTCCCAGGTCGTTATGATTTAACATCAGTGAAAAATGTATTTAGTTTTTTCAAATTATATCTACATACAAATGTATACATGGACACATATGTATAAATATCTATGTAAACATATGGCAGAATAGCACAGAACTTGACAAAAATAACCCAAGATTTAAATGTACTTAATCACATTTCTGTCTACAAATTTAACATACATTATACATTTAAAATGTGTGGTAAACCAAATCATTGTGAATTAACCCC
This sequence comes from Helogale parvula, assembly GCA_004023845.1. Taxonomy (NCBI): domain Eukaryota; kingdom Metazoa; phylum Chordata; class Mammalia; order Carnivora; family Herpestidae; genus Helogale; species Helogale parvula. The sequence continues at coordinate 75,523 of PJEM01002736.1, forward strand.
CCAATGGAAATATTTCAGAAAAGTAAAAATAAAAAAGAGGTTTTAAAAGGAAATGGTTTGTAGTGCATAAACAATGACTCAAGAAATTAAGTTGGCTTGAACAGCATTGCCTCAAAAATACCTTGAGTGGGGTGCCTGGCTGACTTGGTTGAGCTTCAACTTTGGCTCAGGTCATGGTCTCATAGCTCGTGGGTTTGAGCCCTGTGGCAGATACTAGGCTGACAGCACAGGCCTGCCTCAGATTCTCTGTTTTCTCTCTGGCTCTCTGGCTCTCTCTGCCCCTCCCCTGCTTGCATGTACTATCCCTTTCTCTCTCAAAAATAAACACATACTAAAAAGAAAAAAAACACTTAAATATCTTGAGCAAAATTGATATTGGTATAATTCTGATTGATTTTTTTTTTTTTTTTTTTTTTTTTGGTTAACATGGAATCAAAATAAGGGGGATTAAAAAATGCCCTCTGTTTTCATGAGTCTGCATTCTCCAAACGGAACAGACATTAAATGAGTAACCATTGTTATAACTGGGATAAGGCCAGGGTGATACTTACCTTTTCTGGTCTTTCACAGCACCAATTCTGTCCTTCATTGTGACATATAAAACACATTGTCTTGTGTTGTTACAGAAAATTTTACAGTGCATCTAGTGTCACCTGAAGGACAAACTATCCCACCTGAGTTTTATGACCCCAAACTGTCTGTGTAGCATATTACTATACTATGACACTATAATGTGGCCTTCATATTTTTTGAAAGGGTGAACTAATTAATGGCATGTTTTAGTTAGTATGTATGGTCTGCCATGCTATGCTTTCAGTATTTCTCAACTTTCTCATAAGCTGGTTGCTCTTTCTATTCTAGTTTTACACAAGACAGTCAAGACGTAGAGAAGTAGAACGCCCAAGGAGAGGGTGCAGGTGACTCGTGCATAAGCACGCTGGCCAGAGCCCTTTATCACAGTTTGACTCCGTGGGGTTTTCCCTCCAGTATTTCCACGCTCTCAGCTGATCTGAGACAGAAGTGATTTGGGGAGAAAGGGGACGATGGGGGAGGATACAAGTGTGCACTCAAGATTTCCAGGCTGCTAATGGAACAGGGTCAGAACGCTGCTGCACTGCGCCTTCTACCCTCTCACGTACCTTATTCAGTTGACCTGGACTGTGGCCTCCAAGAGCCTCAGGCTGCTTTGCCACAGTGATTAAAGGTGGGGCCTGGAAAAGAAAGCCCAGGGGAAAGAAGAGAACCCCACATTTGGCGTCTAATGACCGCCCTGCAGCTGAAATACTCCAAAGCTGGGTGTGTGGGATAGGAGAAGACCTAATTTACTCAGGTTCTGACAGGAAAATGCAGGAGTAGCCCCTGAGCCCACCCGGAAGGCCTCAAGGAGTTGTGGTCTGTCGCCTGCAGACCTCCCTGGAAATGCAGGGCCTGATGAGTGATGTTTACATCCTTCATCTTTCCTGACTCCTTCCTACCCCAAGTCAGGCCAAGCTGCTCACCCAGAAGAGCCCAGCAGCACCATGTCACAGAATCCCACAGATCTCCCTTGTTCCCGGTCAGCAGGATCATCCTGTCACATTACAAGTGACATCACAGAGGAAGACATGACCTCCACAAAATGACTGCCCTACAACTTGATTGGATTTTAAAGCCACAAATCCAAGTTGCATGCCTGGCAGCTCAGCGTCAGCCTCCTGGTGGACCCCACGGCACTCCAGGGGGGCACATTATAGAGCCATCAAGCTTCAAGAGGATTAAGGAGGCCTTCCTTCACATTCATGGCTGGAAATCACTGAATTAGTATCAGGTTAAAAGCATGTTCTGATTCTAGTGGCACAATGGCTATGCACATCCAAGATAATTCGATATGAACGCAGCTCACTGAGAAGCCAGGAGAGATCAAGAAACTTCAGACGAGGCTTTAGGGCCGTAGAGTTTATGTATAAAACTATGGAGAGCAGAGGAGATGTCATTTCCAATTTAGATTAGCAGAGCCATTTCTTTGACACATCAGTGCCGAAGTAACAGGGAATTTATCAACATGGCTGTGTGTGCTAGGGTTTATAGATTTAAAAAAAAAAACGCTAACACATAATAAGACTTAACAATTGCAAGGCTCTGTACCAAGCACTTTGTAGGCAGTATCTCATTTAACACTCAGGAAAACCCCATTTCACAGATGAGGAAACATGCTCAGAGAGGTTAAGTTCTTGCGCAGAGATGTAATACCAGGGAGTGGGCAAGCACAGGTGGCCTGATGCCAGAGCTCATGTTTTTATTGTCTCTTTATTGCGTGCCACCAAATGACGGCTGTGTGTATATGTGTGCATGCACATGCTCACATGTGCACTTTTCAGCAGAACCTCAAAGGGGCCACTGAGTGGAAAAGTTTAAAATATATATGCACACCCACATACATAATGCATATGCATGTTTTATGTACACATAGACACACATACGCACTTCATGTTTGTGTGAGGTGTGTGTCGGGTTTTTTCAGTAATCCCTCCCCAGCTTCAGGCTTTGCTCTTACCACTCATACACAGCTGAAGAACTTAAGACAGCAGAGGGCGCCCAGAGTCACTATTTTTCAAAGGTGTTAGGTTTTGAAAGCATCTCCATTTCTGGAATTCAGGGAGAACAGGGGTCCACATTTCAGGCTAGATGGGAAAGGTAGCTGTAGATAGACTTCATGGAGGAAACAGAATGTTCCCTTCACTCAGAATGAGAATTCTTGTATTGAAAGGATGTTTTTAGAAGAGAGAAAACAGGACGATCCTCTGTAGATAGCATTCTGATGCAAGTGTATGTGGGTACACTCTAGATGTTTCATAAAAAACATCTTCAGCTTCATATGAAAGAAAAAGAATAAGCCTTTATCTCACTTGGGAAGGGGGTTCCTCCTAAATTAAGAAGAAAAAACCCAGAATGAATGATTTGCTGTTATTTACTAAAATCATATTGGTGTAGAAAAGAAGTAGAAAGGAATTAGGCTTAGGGCACCTGGGTGGCTCAGTCGGTTAAGCGTCTGACTTCTGCTCAGGTCATCATCTCTCAGTTCGTGGGCTCCAGCCCCATATCGGGACAGTGTAGAGCCTAGAACCTCCTTCAAATTCTGTGTCCCTCTCTCTCTGCCCCTCCCCACTCACACACCCACACACACACTCTCTCTCTCAAAACTAAACATTTAAAAAAATTAACCAAACAAGAAATTAGTGTCTTAATTATTTGTTCTATCTTTCCGCCCTGCTCAAATGCATCAAATAATAGCAACCTGTCCCTTCCTGCCATCATCGTGGAATTACTAAGTCTTGAAGCTTTCTCCTTTAAAGGAAGGGGGATTTCATTACCCTGGTGTATTTATCACCACCCATTTCTAGGAGTAGGCCAAAGATCAACTTTTCATTATCACAGACCTTTAATCTGCATTAGGATTTTACAGAGTACTACCATGAATTGGGGTTGAGATTCTGGTGAAAGATGTCCCTGACAGACATTCGAGGCTTAGGAAGAGGAGAGTGGCAGATGCTCTGCTGAAGATGACTTGCTCATGAGTCTTCAGTAGATAACTTTTGGGAATCACCAAAAGTACCTGGAGGAGATTCTGTGCAAATGGACATTCTGTAACAACTGATGAGGGTAAAAGAAAGAAACTGTTAATTAGTCTAAGTGTGGCCTACTGAGTTTGTATGGCTTGGGCACAACAGCTCAAGCATAAAGGTACTTAAAAAAAGACCCGGGGGAAAATCCTCTAGTACATGCTATTCCATACACATGGTCTTTGATTTTTCTCACTTATGAAATGAAAAACTCCCCGTCCACCACGTTGATGGGCATTTGGTCAGACTCTTCTAGGAGTCAGTCTGGAGTGGAGTGGCCAGAGCTAAATATCTCTTTACGTGCTGTGTTAGCAGGCTTTTATCCCATCAGATGTCAGATGTGGAGAGGGGGCCATATGAAGGTAGTGTTGCACTACACTGCACAGAGTGGAGGTGATCTCACTGTGACATAACGCATACACTGCAAGGAAAGAATCAATGTCATGAGGCTTACTCATGAGCAAGATCTGTTTTGACAAGGTTGAGAGCTAAGCAGTTAACCAGTGAACCAATTGGTATGAATGGCAGCTCTGGACTTCTGTATCCCTGGGCTTCCACACCCTTTGTTATCCCCTTAGAGTCTCATAAGTTATTGATTATCTCATTTTGTTGAAATCCCCTCAGGTGCAAAATGTCTGGTTAGATGGGGGGAACAAAGATAACCAGCACACCATTGGTACTAGCACATCTCCTGACTTTGTTTTGCAGATTCTGAGATGAGTAGTTAATAGGAGTCCCCGTGTCTTAGAGTTAAAGTTGTGGCAGGTAAACTGGCTTGGTGTAGGTTGGGTGTGATTGTGCCTTCTGCTCACTTTTCCATGGACTAATGTCTTACAATTTTTTTCTCCTCCTGAATTCTACTTCCTATTTCTTCTTTCTCTGTTCTTCTATTTTGTGTCTTCCCCCATCATTTTATTAATGCTTCTCCTTTGGGAAAAAAAAAGTATTTTAGATCCCTTTTTCTGGGGCTCTTCGGTGACGGAGTCTAGCTTCCTGTGCCCTCACTGTTTCACTCACTGACTCAGAGTGGAGGCTGCTTTACTGGAACTTAGGAGAAACCTCAGTTCGTTTTCAGTCCTGTTTTCTCCCTAGCATAAAGCTCTAATTTCAAGGGAAAAGTCTGAACATGCCAGACTGAAGGAAGCAAGCAACAAGCCTAAACCCCATCTTCCTCACCGGCTACTCTGGGGCTATATTCTGTAGAAAGGTAACAAAGCTATTTGGAGTTACCCATTTGCTCACCAAATATAACTCCCATGCCCACAGTCTTATACAGCCTTTGACATAAGTCCCTCAAAGTAGGGCTTGGACAAGATTAACCAGCTAAAACTTTTACTGCAACCCAGGGTACATTTCAACTTTCCCAGTTCATTCAACAGAGAATATTTAGCAAGCATCCATTTTCCCCAGGAAACAGAAAGGACAGGTTATCAACATTTCCAGACCTAATATTCAGATGCCTACTAACAACTCTGAACTTCAGATCCAAGTTTAAAGTCCAACTTTGGGACTAGATTTCCCATCCTCTGTTATAGCTTGGAAGATGCTTATTAGCATAAAATTAATATTATTTCATCACTTTCATCTTTATCATTTTAAGCCAAGATCAAATTGTGTTTGACCATGGCAACTAGGAGAGGAATATTTATTTTGGAGTTGATCCTATATGTTCATCTTTAGAAACTGATAAATAAATAGAAGATGCTTAATCAGACCTGTGGGTAAAAAGTCAAAGACTGTTTCATCTGAGATTAGGGAAAATTGGGCACCCAATGAAGACAACAATGGGAAAAGAATGAACCACGATGCTCATTATGACTCAGTTGACATCACTTTTAGGTAAAGTCCACACTGTTTGGAAAGCACATTTTCATCCCTGGTGTCAAAACCTCCAAAAGCACATAGAAAAGTAAAAGATGCTGGCCCATGATGAGTTTGTCTAGGGTTATTTTGGAAGCCCCTGTCGTATTTAATGATAATGAAAATGCATTTCATTTCTCCATCTTGTCTCTCAGACTCTGTCCAAAACACTATGTAAAAAAGAAGGAAAACCAACTAACAAATAGCCCATGACTGGATTTGTTCTAGCCAGATCCAATAGAACAAATCACATGAAGTTGCTAAAGAAATTTACCCACTGACAATGACCACAGCAGCATTTGTATCATTCCCCAGAGGTACTAATCAGAGTTTGAGAAATTTAACCTGCATGCAAATGTGTGACAGGGCTTTCCTGGCAACCTGTAGTTCAACAAAGAATAGGAAGTGAAACTGTCATTGTCACCACAAGGTTTCTTTTACACCAGTTTCCATAATTTAGAGAGGTACCTTGCTGCTTACTCTCTGTCCTATTTCGTCTATACTGCTCTGCATTACCTCCAAATGAAGAAAAGGAAGTGCTTGTCTCAGAGGTAAAAGGTCTCAGGAATTGGATGTGACCCCTGGGGAAAAGGAATGGGCACCTCTAAGATTCAGCCCCCTCCTGTTTGCCTTAAAACATTGAGCTGGAGCCCCAGAAACCACCGCTTTAATTTGCATACCAAAGATGCTAAACTTCTAGAAAGTCTCAAGAATACTATTTGATACCATTTGATTTGCAGTTTCTTAGGTAACTTAAGCAGCACATAAGACTAAGGACCATGATATATACCTGTCCGAATTGTATCCCAACCAAGGATGCTTGGCAGAGTGGCTAAGTGGAGACTAAAATCCAAGGCTGAATTTTCCTTTTCCTAATTGACCCAAATCCATTGTGTGGACAAGAAGGGGGTGTTCAAAGTCACCCTGACCCCTTCTTATTGGTTATTCCCTCTCTCAAAACCTCAACAGACTTCTCATCACACTGAGAATCAACTCCAGATCCACATGGTAACATAGTCTGGTCTCTTTGACCTCTGCGACCTCAACTCTTCTTTCCTTGCTTGCATCTTTCCTGTTGCACAGGCCTTCTTACTGTCCCAGAAGACCCCCGGCACATTCCTGCTTCAGGGCCTTTGCACTGGCTGTTCCTCTGGCTTGCTCTCTCACTTCATTCAGATGTTATCAAATGTCATCTCCTCAGAGAGAGACTTCCCTGACTAACTGCTTTAAATTCCACCTTCTCTCCTCTATTCCTTATTCTACTTTTTTTTTTTTTACTTCTTGAATTTTATATTTATTTGTTTATTATTTGACTCTTCTCTAAAACTGAAACACTGCAGTATGAGGACTAAATCATACTTGCTGCCTATTTTTGTAAATAAAGTTTTGTTGGTATACAGCTACTCTTGTTCATTTTCATGTTGTATTTGGTTGTTTTCACACTACAACTATAGAGTTAAGTAGTTGCAATAGGGACTGCATAGTCCATTAGTCCAAAAATATTTATTATCTGACTCTACAGAAAAAGCTTGCCGACTGATGCTCTGTAATGTAAGCCCTATGAGGTCAGGGGATTTGATGTCTTTTGCTGACTCCTGTATCTCCAACACTCATATTGCCTGGACACTTAGTCGGTGCTTGATAAATATTTATTAAATGGTTGAACATATGGATGAATGAATATCCAAATGTATCTAGAAAATTCTCTTCTTGATTCAGTAATTACTGAGCACCAACTTGTGCCAGGCATTGGACTCTTTGCAGGGGATAACACGATGATGAGAGACCAATAAATTAAGTGGTACTATGAAGAATGTCATGTTCTGTGGTTTGGGGAACCATAAAGGAAGATACCTGACCAAGGCATCCAAGGATAGTGATCCCTAGGAATAAGAGAATTGTGAAGGGCATTTCAGGCAGAGGGTATTGGTCCAGAGATAGGCAACCACAGTCATCTGGGGGATCCACAGTTTGTATGGTATATGAGAGTTGTTTCAAGGGGGCAGTTGAACAATTTTTTCATAGGTTTGAATAATCACTCTCTTCATCTTTCTGACTCTTGTTTCCTTGGTTGCCATTTAAAGTTTGGGGAAAAATAATGGTTCTCTTCAAAAAGCCTGTCATTCTCCTGTTGATGTTTTTGGCCCAACTCAAAACACACTAAATGTACTGTTTAAAGAGATGCCTGAGATACATAACACCACGATTTCTCAACCTTGGCACTAATGACATTTGGACCAACCATTTTTTTTTTGTGGACATATCCTGTGCATTGTAGGATGTTTAATAGCATCCCTGGCCCCTACACACTAGACGCCGTTAGCACTCCCTCAGTGTGACAATCAAATAATCTCTAGATATCACTAAATGTCCCGTGGGGGGCAATATCCCTCTATTGGTAACCACTGCATTAGATGGTGCCAGGAACCCACATGGGGCCACCTGGGTCTCTGGAATAAAATTTTTTATATCCAGATGACCACCCAACATGATTATGACAAGTAACTATAGAATTAGAAAAATAAACATTAATTACTTCTTCACTTGGTTACCCAAGTGCCATTTCTTCTAGAGGCTCCTGGGGTCTGTGCCACACTGAAATGTGCTACGTTAAATATACAATAGAACAGGACAATAGAACCCTACTCAGCAATAACAAGGAATAAGCTTCTGATAAATGCAGCAGGATGGATGAGCCTCAAAGGCATGTTACTGAGGGAAGGAAGACAGTCTCAAAAGGTTACATACTGCCTGATTTTATTTATATGTCTTTCTGGGAAAAGAAAAACTATAGTGAGCACAGATTAGTGGTTACAAGGGCTTGGAGTAGGAAGAGTCGTGTGGCCACAAAGGGATAGCATGAGAGTTTTTGGGGTGACAGAACTGTTAGGTGTCCCGACTGGTGGTGGTTGTTACATGAATCCATGCATGCATTAAAACTCATAACATTGCACATCAAAAAACTTAATTTTACTGTATGTTAATTCAGAAAAAAAGAGTAGTTGCTGAAGAATATGATAAGCTTTTAATACTTAACACATGTCTTCTTCGAACCACAGTGAAACATTGTGCCAGGCGCAATGCCTTGACCACTGGTAATTAGAGTGTTCAGGGGAGAGGGGCAAGTAGATATTCTGGAACCAAATGAAGAGCTTCAGCTTCCTTGCTTCAATTCCTCTTTCACTTTCCATAGAACAAGGTGATCTTCACTTCCCAATCCAGAGTTGCCAAATTTCACCCCAGAATTGCTTGAGCCTCCTTGGGCAGAAGAAAGAAAAAATTTTCAAAACATGGTGTATATTGGAGCAGGCTTGCCACCATCATTTGGGGTGTATACAACATTACAACATTGTATCAATCTGACACTGTTGTGTAGTGATAAGAGAGAGCCTAAAACTGTGGGGCAAGCCTTCCAAAGCCCCGGGTGAGAAAAGGAGCAGAGAGCATAATGAAATGAAGGTGACTTGATTTTAAAAGATATCAATATCCTATTTTATTATTCTTCGGAATAAGGTTACCAGATTCATGCATATGTGAAATAATTGTTATTTCCGAGGGATTTTGACTCCCCTTCAATATCTAGTCTGTTCATCTATGATGACAGTGGGGCCCAGGGTATATATGGGAAAGTAGTAGTGACCTTTATCTAGCATGCTACCCCATGAGCATCCGGTTCAGGGTAAGAATAGTCAGCATCCGTCTGTGGTTGACATATGTATGAAAAGTACTGTTCACAAGAAAGTGTTGCTCATCTGCTTATGCAATAATAATAGTAAGCCACAGGATTATCATGTCAGAAATGAATGTGCTTGACTTCTCAGAGAATGAAATTCATGGCAACAGTGAACATCAGAACATCAGATTCAGGTCATCTACCTGAAATCTACACAAAGCACAAATGATGTCATAATCAGAAACATTATACTTCTTTCTTTCTGTCCATCATCATCCAACATTTTCAGTAACATGACTTTGGATGGACAATTGAAGTGTCCCTAAAGTGTTTCAGAGGTAGCCTATTAAATCAAACATCCTCAGGAGCTGTTTTCCCCCCCTTGGCTAAATGTAAGTGTGAAAATGAAGTAAAAATGACAGCCTCTCTGTGTCTGTATGGTGGGGATAGGACAGGGTGGCAGTGGTAAGAAATATGGTACAGAAGAACTGGCTCATGATGACTTCAGTCTTCTTGAAAGCAGAGCTTTGAACCTTTTTAATTCTACATCTTTTAACTTTTTTGATTGTCATTACTACTTTCTCTGCCCCATGATTTAGGGAAAGATTACTTTATGCCTTTTTAGCCAAAACTGGACCCAAGACATAGATACTTGAAGAATTTCCCAGAGGTCACTTAGGGGACTAGTGGAAAAACAAGGTGTAAGACCTGTGTCCTGATTCTGGAACCCCATGGCTCCATTCTCTAGACCATATTATCAAGTGTCACCCAGCTTCACCAAACATACACCAAAAGCTCGGAGTTGAAGATGGTTACCTTCTGTAGGAATCAGTGGAAGTCCTACTCCCATTCTCGGGCCTGAAGGTAGTAATGCATTCAGAGTTGAGAAGGTGCCTCAACCCTTTTAACATGTATATCAAGCATGAAGCCTACAGGAAGGGTATTCCTACCCATAAAATATTACTTTTTTGGTTGAGACCCTCCATATCTTAAATGTGTTATCTTTGTGCATGTAACGCTTTTTCTGAAAAAAATTTTTAAGTTTATTTATTTTGAGAGAGAGGGGAGAGTGAGTAGGGGAGGAGCAGAGAGTGAGAGTAAACCCTAAGCAGGCTCCACACTATGAGCACAGAGCCTGATGTGGGGCTGGAACTCACAAACTGTGAGATCACACCTGAGCCAAAACCAAGAGTCAGACGCTCAACCTACTGAGCCACCCAGGCACCCCACATGTATCTCTTTCAGGGCCTGGTCTTGCTGTTCTTGGATTCCTAGATCCTAATACAGAGCCTCTTTCATAATAGGCACTCAGTCCTTGTGTGATGAAAGAAAAGCATAGCATAAAATTTATTCTTTAGAAGTGCAAATCAAGGGCAAGGTGAGCATGGAAAAACCTTGCAAAACTCATTTACCCTCTTAAAGCCTCAGCTTCCTCATCTACAAAATGGGGATGATAAGAAATAACCCTTCAGGGTTATTGTATGTAGAATGCACAGCAAAGTGCCTGTCTCACTGAGCTCTCAGTGGAGGGTAGCTCAAGATGGTGCTCAGTGACTTTCACCTCCTAGTATCCAAAGTGCCTTCTCACACTGAATAGGGCAAACTATGTGACCAAGAGGACATTGGAGGACTGACAGAGTGCTTATGAGACTAAGCCATAAACATTTTTGAGACTTCTACCTTGTTGTCTCTTGGATCATCTGCTCTGGTGGGGGAGGGGGAGGAGCAAGACACCATATCCTAAAGATACTTTAAGCAGCCCTATGGAGAAGTCCATGTGGTGAAGAGCTAGACTTCCTACTAACACCCAGCTTCAAGTCACCATATTTTGAGTGTGCCATCTTGGATTCTGAACCCCCAGCCCCAATCAGTCCTTCAGATGATGCAGCCCTGACCAACATCTTGACTATAACCTCAAGAGAGACTTTGAGTCAGAAACCCCTGGTTAAGCAGGTCCTGGATTCCTGATGCACAGAAATTGTGTGAAATAAATTCTTATTGTTGTGGGGTTTTTAAGTTTTTTTAAATGTTTATTTTTGAGAGAGAGAGAAACAACACAAGCAGGGGAGGGACAGACACACACACACACACACACACACACACACACACACACACACAGAATCTGAGGCAGGCTATAGGCTCTGAGGTGTCAGCACAGAGCCTGATGCAGGACTTGAACTCATGAGCTCTGAACTGAAGTTGGATGCTTAACTGACTGAGCCACCCAGGTGCCCCAGCTTATTGTTGTTTTAAGCTGGTATGTTTGGGGGTAATTTGTTACAGAGCAATAAGTAAACAATACACTGTCATTGTAAATGGCTGTGTGAGTATCAATAAAGAGATATGTCCCACAGGGTCAATCCTGGTTCTTGACCGACCTCAGTTCACAAGAGCTAATGGGTAAGGAAGGCTGGTTTTAACCAAATTAAGACTTGTCCTGCCCCCAAACTGAGGAGATAACTAAGCTAGACATTCTCAGCAACCAATATGAAGAAAGTGAGAAGGTCCCCTTGGTGCTATTTGCCACATTAGACAAACGTTGACTCTCACTGTACAGTGAATCAGGTACTCTAATGTTATTTAATCATGTCAGGCATGTAGGTCATCTCTCTAAACAGTGGGATAGTTTTGACCCCAAGAGCTAACCTTCAACTCTCCTTTCTTTCCCTGACCCCCTGCTGCTAGCATACCACCCACACCAATTCCAGATAACTGAATTGTCTATTCCTTTCCCAAGGGTTTTATACCACAAAACTTGGATGAAAATGGCAATGACTTTAAAGGAATCAGCCTGTCACTAAATATCGAGACACCCTCATTTTGGGGGGGCTACACAGACCTTGGCATTATTTAAAGCTCAGATGATGGGAAGCAAGATATTTGGCTCTGATTTTCCACATGGTTGTATTACCATAACTTAACCCAAGTCCCTCTTTTTCCCAGTGATCCCTGGTACCTCGAAGGATTTGCCAGTGCTGTTAGACTGTTTAATTTCTCTACAAATGATTTCATTCTTTTCTGCCATCTCCAGTTCTTTTGTAGTCCTTGCTCTGCTCAGTTTCTTTCACTCTCAAAACTAGAGGGTTTATACCCTAGCCCCCACCCCAAACATTTACAACTTTTCCAGATAAACTGACTTGTCTGACCCTTAAGTGACCACAGACATTGAAGGCCCCTTGAGGCTGTCCTTATATAGGAATTTGCTTGGTCCCCGGGCAGGAAGACACAACTCTCTGTTGTACTCAAAAACAGTCCTTGACTATGAAAAATACATGTCTCAAGATGGGGAATATGAGCCCTTATTCACATCAGAGAGTTCTTTGCCCACTTGGAATCCTTCTTTCTGCTGAGAGGATGGCACAGACACAGTCTCCTCTTGTTCAAAAATCCCAGAATTCCCTTTGTTTTCCTGAGAGCTTAAATAGACCCACGGATCTACCATGGCCAGTCTGCCCTGGGTCTCAGAATTCCTACAGACACAAACCATATAGATATGACCATCACAACTCCCCTGGATTAGGACTAGATACCAAAGAACTGTACACAAAGCTTGCCTGGACCAACTCCATTATGCTGAATAGATCCTATTTTTCACTGCTCCTACCTAAAACTCTTTTAACCCTTATATCCACCCAATCTATCTGTAATGGGATCAAGAGGGGGACATGGTGAGTCTAGCCGCCAGATTAAGGAGTGAGTTTAAGGGTCACTCAGCATCTGGCCTTCTCTTATATCTGACAGCAAAGCCCCATGACTTGATGGCCACAGCCTGCTCTCACATCCATAGAGTCCCTGGAAAATGCAGCTTTTTAAGGAATCCATGGGTCTTGTATTGTCTAAAATATCTAATGGCTTATGCTTTAAGCACTAGACAATACATGAGTTGACTTCAGCACTCATCAGAAAAAGTACCAGGTAAAGAGTGTGTCCTTGGGTCGTTAAATAGAATTTAAAATTTTAATGACTTAGCTCTGCTTCAATACTGACTGTTACTATGACAGGACAGAATTTCTCTGTCCCTAAACTTCAGAGAAAATTAATTCAGTGTTGGCTCCTAGCACAGTGCGGTACACATTGAAGGGAGCCAATTAAGGTTTTTGATTTGGTTTCATTAATATTTCATTAAGTGGGAAGAATCACCAGTTTTAACTTTTGCAGAGAGTACTTCCTCTGTTTTGTCAAGATTGTAAGTTTGTTTTAGGCCTTGAGCTATTTCAAGGAAGAGAGGTTTCAAGTTTAGCGTGGGACAAAAGGAAAAGGCAGGTCAACCTGTCACCATTTTTATCCACTGGGTTTCCATGTATATTATTATTAGATGGCCCCTCAGGATCTAGGGGTTAAACTTTCTCTTCTGTAGTCTTCTGAGCAATAAAGCAGACAAACCATCTCACCTCCAAACTTGGTACTCAATCTCTAGTGACAGAAAGACTTGTTTCAGTGCCAACATTATTTATGTTGTTTGGCATGCCCAAATTAAATAAATAGTTTCAATAGCTGCAAAATGTAGGGAAGAAAATAAAATTTACTGACTTGCAGTCTTACCAAGACAAATCCATGAGTAGCTTAGCCAGATTGCCAGCAATTTCTTGTAAGCAATTTCATGGTAATTTTACTATAGAAAAGAAAAAGGAGAAATAGAAGGTAAAGTCCTAGGAACTTCTCCTTTATCTCAGTCGTCCATCTCTTCTCACACTTGGAGTGACAGGAACAGAGAACAAGGATGGAAATGATATGATTGATACATATACAAAATCTCACCAGTGGTTAAGACTTTCAGGGGAAATTTAGACCACAGCCTCAGCTTCCCAGTGCTCACTACCCTTTGGAGTAGTTCTGTTTTTAAAAATAATAATTTAAAAAATGCCACACTTGGAAGCTTCAAATTGGATACATTATAAGAAATGAACAACATTTTGCTCCATCAGTGGTGATGCCTTATAGGAGAGCTCGGTTCCCAGAGGACTGACAGTTCCAAGCTTGTGATTGTCACAGAGAAGACAAGGAGGTAGAGGTCTTGAAAGGGGTCCCTGCTTGAGATGATGAAGCCAGCTGTGAGACATGCTCTAAAATTACAGGGACCCACCAAAGCTATGCGTGCCTAAATCACCTCAAGTCTTTGACTATTCCAATTCTTCTGACACCTGTCTCCAGACTAATCCTTCTAATCAAAATAGCTGCCTTGGCCACATCATGCTTCATCTTTAGTGACTCCCCAAGGCCTCCAAAAATGTCAGTTACACCCTAGGCCGGCCTTTGTGTTGTGCAAGAATCTGGCTGCCTCTGACATTTAATCTCCCTCTCTCTCCTGCAGGAATCTGCCACTGCTGTCAAGAGTCTCTGCATCACTTCCTGCTTGCCTACCTCTATACCTTTAAATGTGATGGTCTCTATCCTCTTCACCTGGACTAGCCTCCTCTTCCTACCCCCTCCTCAACACCCAACTCCAAGACCTGATACAAAGAGTGGGATTTGGACCTAGGTAGATCCAGGTTAAGTTTTCACCCCACGACCTGCTTCCCATGTGTCAATGGGCAAGTGCCTTATCTTCTTGGAACCTCTGTTTCCTCAACTACAAAATGAGAATGTTCACATCAGGTTCATGATAGATGCTCAGTAAAGGTTAATTCCTTTTTTCTGCATATCTACCCAACCCCACATACCCTCCCAAGGCCCTAATTCCTATCAAACCACAAAATATGGTTTACATATGAGAATAAGATTTAGGTGCAGTAAAGTTAATCCTCAATGAATGAGCCAGGTCAGGAATGTAAAAATCACAAGACCCTTTCAGGACAAAACTCAGAGGCCAAGGCACATGGGTTCATTTTCTAGCAATGACACACTGAAATTTCACTTTCAAGGGAGTGAACTCAATACAAGTACTTGGAAAAGAGCCAACTAGTCCACAGTTGGGAAATCACAGTATTGCCAGAACTCACTGTTGAAATAATAGTTGAAAGAATTCCTGAATAATACATTTTTCTAATTACTTAAAAATTGACAAAAGATATCAATTAACAGATTCAGTTCCACAATACTTGAATTTTAAAGAGAAAAAAAAGCAGAGGCATTAGATGTGCTTATGATTCCTCAGTCCCTTTGAAAGAAATTGGCCCATTAACAGACCCCAAATTGGCAGTCAGTGCCCTGTGATGGAACCCCTCTTTGTGCACATCTGATTGGCGCAGGGATGGGCACCAGACTGAGGGGCAGCCAATCCCATAGTCTGGAGGCTAAGTATGACTTAGGTTCTAGAGCAAAAATATGAGCTAAGTTCAAGAATTGGAACTGGGAAACACAAAACGAATGAACCAATAGCAACAAGAGCAGAACCCGGGAGGATGCCCTAAGGGAGAGTCAGGGACACAGTAAGCAAAAACCACAAACAAGCCAGAGTTAAGAAAGTTCAGAAACATCTGATAAGCAGAATCAGCCAATTTAGTAGAGAGAGGAGAACTGAAGCACAAGCAGAAGCAAGAAGCCATAAGAAAGGGATAGAGAGAGCAGTGGGTCCCTAGAGCTGACCAGTTCCTCAGGCTGTCTCAGTCTTTGGAGCTGTGTAAAACCCCCATCTCAAACTAGCTTACATCAGAATTCCTTATAAATAAAAGAACCAGCTTACACAGTAGGAAAGCAGTGAGATATTTTACTACTTGAAGATATAAATACACCTATTCTGAATATACACACTGTTCCAGAAGACACAAAACCAGTCGGACCATGAGGACTATTTATTTTCAATTAGACACAAGGTGCAGGGTTAGACTACCTTACAGGACAGATTAACGTTTTCTCAGAGCACTGGCAGCAGGGAGTCTCTTACCGCTTTACTTCTGAAGGAAACCACCACAGTCTGACACTTAGAATGTTCCCACCTGCTCTAAGGACTGGGGCCATCCCTGGTGGGGGACGTGGGGGGACTTGGAAGAGAGAACCATCTCTGGCAATGAGAAAACATGCCACCTGTGCCCTGTGATTAGTGACCCTGAGCAAGTCACTCCGACTCTCTTGAGTCTCAGTTTCTTCCCTTGTGATATCTGGTTGCTAAAGTGACTTCTAGATTAATCACATATAAATCTTCTAGAAATTCTTTCTCCAGTTAAATAAGAAAAAGAGACAGCCTAGAAGGAAAAGAAAGACTCTGGACCAGGAGTCAGGAAACATGCATTTCAGCTCTGCTACTCCCTAGCTAGAGAGCACATGTGACCTTTCTGGGTCTCACCCATGAAACAAGGGATTGGTTTGTGCCTTATTAAAAGGGCATTTTCATTCCAAATTCCATGAGCTCCAAACATCCCAAATCTACGACTCCAATGACTCCTTACATTTGTATTTAAAATTCCTTACCTTGTTTTTCTTTCTTATCCCTGAGGATCCGTAAAGCAGTGTGTGACGCAATTCTTACAAAAACTTACTATTTCAGGTTGTCCAGCTACAGGCTAAGTATAAAGAATGTTGGAGGGAAATCTGGTGTTTTTCAGACCAAAGCTAGTTGGAACAGACATATGAACTAATTTGGGTTCCTAGTGGCACAAATTCTCCCGGTTGCTGATGGAGAACTGTGAAGTCGAAATAGGAAGGCAGACCATATTCAAAAGGCAAGATGTGTCTCCTTCCCAGAAAACTATAAATCCATAAATAGAAAATGAAAGTGTGGAGCCCAAAGCATTCCATAAGGCCTTTTAAATTTTCTTCTTTAAAAGATTAAATTGGTGGAAATTAAGAATTTTGGGGTCCACAGTTCAAGGAGGTACAGGTCAACAGAAAAAGGTCAGAAAAAAACATAGGTAGTTATAAAAGAAATTAAATGCCCTGCAATCTTAGTAAAAACTGAAAGGCTCAAATGACTCCAAGATACTGAAGGTCACTGACTTTCATTGCTCCTCCAACACAGCAAATGCTCTAGTAAAATGATGGCACAATACTACAATAGAATTTTTAGTGCCTCAGATATGCGGTTGACCCAAAGTATTCAGGTATAAAAAGTGTGAACTGATAATTCACAGAATAAATACCTACAGGGAAGAAAGGTATGAAAAGGTATTCGACCCCAGTCATAATTAAAATAAAGTTATAAATGAGATTTTTTTTCTTAGGCCATCAGATTGACAACGAATAAATTGCATTCAGGCTGCTAAGGGTGTAAGCAAATAAGACAATCTTGTACACAGCGGGTAATGCAAAATTCTAAATATGCACAGCCATTGACCCAGCAATGTCAATCCTAGGAATTAAGCCATCAGAAATTCTTCTGTGGGTATTTACTTAACAATGTCCATTTGCTGTTAATAGCAAAAATTGGGAAATTACTCGCATCAAAAGTGGATTGGCGCAACAAAATTTTGAATTTTTTAAATACTTTTTATTTGTACATCCAAATAATAGAGTACTATATAGCTCTTTTTAAAGCAATGAACTGTATCTAAATGTACGATGTGGGGAGATATGTGCAAAAACAAGTTTTGGAGGAGAATCCATAGTATGATCCAACTTCTTTAAAAGGTGCACAAGTGCGTACGTGGCACAGGCACACGCTGATGCACACAGTGCTCTGAAAGGTCCCTGCCAGCTTCACCTAAGGACTTGCCGGGCTCACCTCACATGCCTTCTTCTAGCTTATACGGAGCCCCCAGCATCTCTACTGTGTCCAGCATTCTCTTAAGAACACATGTTCTCTCAGCCCTGGGTCCCTGCTCAATGCCTGCCTCCTTCCTAACCTTAATCCTATGTTAGTGCAGGAATCTGGGAGAGTAGACACCAAAGTGTTAACATGGTTATCTCCAAGGCTGAGATGACACAGTAGTTTTTTAGTTTATTTATTTGTTTTGAGAGAGAGAGACGAAGTATGAGTGGGGGAGGGGCAGAGAGAGAGAGAATCCCAAGCAGGCTCCCCACTTTCAGCACAGAACCCTATGTGGGGCTCCAACTCACGAATTGTGAGTTCATGACCAGAGCCAAAGTCGGACGCCCCATGATGACAGAGTACTTTTCCCTTTCTGTATCATACTTTCTGGTACCATATGAATTTCCAATAATGATAATAATTTTTTTATTATTTCATGATCAAGAAGAAGCCACTGGGGGCGCCTGGGTGGGCTTCGGCTCAAGTCATGATCTCACAGTTTGTGGGTTCAAGCCCCACGTTGGACTCTGTGCTGGCAGCTCAGAGCCTGGAGCCTGCTTCCAATACTGTGTGTCCCTCTCTCTCTGCCCCTCCCCTGCTCATGATCTGTCTCTCCCTATCTTTCAAAAATAAATAAATATTAAAAATAAAAAAAAAGAAAGCCACTGTAAATTAAAGAATTAAACTGAAAAATTAAATGATCAGATTTTTATCTCTTCCTTACAACTATTGCTACCTTCAGTTTCCTAATTCCTCCACTTCCAGTCAGATATCACCTATCTGTGGACTAAACATCTCCAGATAAAGCTTCCCAGGAAAATCTAGGATAGAGGCAGTGAGACAGAGAGGAAAAGGAAGAGCTGATTTGCCAATGATATTTTAAAAGATGTTGCTACTTCCACATTTCAATTAGGAGACTAGGGTATTTTCAGTCCTATGGCATGAAAGCTGAACCTCTTTGGTTCCTTCTTCAACCTCTCAGAGAACCTGAACAGAGAAATAACTTCAATAGATGCCTCAATGTATTCTTTTAATTATATTACATAATTATATTATCATGCCCCAAATTTTTTTCTCAAAGAATACATTTTTTAAAGTGTAAAATGAAATAAAGCGCCATCACTTAATTGATCTCATACAGTTTGAAGAAGTATAGTATATTTGGAAAACCCTAAGTATCAGAGTATCTGGTTATTATCTGACTTCTACGGTAAAATGTGATGCTCATGTTAGTACCTCCCACTCCGAACATAGGAAGTTCATTTTGAATTTCTTCCTTTCCAGCGTGTGTTGGTCTCCCCACCCTCCATCCAGTGAGGGTCCAGGCTCTGTTGATTCTTGTCCCTAGGTGCCTCGAAAATCCACCCACTGGCCCTGCACTGCCTCAGGCCAACATTCTCCCTCACTTGCACCACAGCCTCGTGTCTTGTCTTCTGAGTCCAAGCGGTTTATTCTTCACACGATAGCTGGGCTAATCTTCTTCAGTGCAAAAGTGATCTCATCTTTTCTCTGCCTTAAATCCTTTGGTGCTTCCCCAGTGCTCATGAGACAAAGTCCAAACTCTGAGTCAAACATGAGGCTTAAGGCAGCTTTCCTACAAGGACCACCTTGGTTAATGCAGTGGTTTTCAATCCTAAGGTTTACCAAAAAATTTAATGCTGATGCATTTTGAAAATTCATCCCAGGAGATTCTACCCTAATTGTCGAGATGACTATACTTAGAGAAGCACTGATGAGACATAAGTAATAAGGAAAGTCAGAGGTACAGGTGTGGGTGCTACCTGGAGTTTTGCATTAACCAGAGGCAGCTTTCTAGTCCAGTAAAGCCACAGTTCTTGGGATCTGCACCAAAAAAGACTCTTTTCCTCCTGAGCCAGAGGATGAGATGAAGTAATCACATGACCCCCCCAAGGGGCCCTTTTAAAAAGCAGTGCAGGGGCACCTGGATGGCTTGGTCAGTTGAGCACCTGACTTTGGCTCACGTCATGATCTCAAGGCTGGTGAATTCGAGCCCCACTTTGGGCTCTATGCTGACAGCTCAGAGCCTGGAACCTATGTCTCCCTCTCTCTCTGCCACTTCCCTACACACACACACTCTCTCTCTCTCTCTCTCTCTCTCTCCCTCTCTCTAAAAAATAAATAACCATTAAAAATGTTTTAAAGCAATGCAAATACTGAATCTTTCATGTTGTAGATTTATAAAAAGTGAATAGTTAATAAGCACCAGTGTGGCAATTTTAATTTGGAATTTAATCTGCTTTCAAAATCCAAGAGCAAGATTCCACAAAGGCAGGACCAAATGATATAAATACTGAGTCTCCATCATTTCTTGTAGAACTTGTTCAAACACACGATGGGGCAGGGGCAGGAGCGGGAAGTGCACTGCACAAATTCTCTTTATCCCTGAGTTTCTCATTGAGCTTATTATCTCTGCCTATTCATTCAGGACTGAAAAATGACTCCAGACAATGTGCATCCATTGAATGTTTGCAAAAGAACTTGAGGAGAGACTCTCTCTTAGGTAACTATGCATGCTAGTTTCTAGATCTTATTACAAGGGCACTTTGTATCTATATTTATACTAATTATCTCCTTTTGTCATTATTATTACTCTTCAAACTAGATGGGCCTACGCTTGAATACCATCCTGCAGAGCTACAACTTTAATGATTCTGGTCAATTTACTTACCTCTCCTTGTCTGTTTTCTCTTTATTCTTTTTATTTAAAATAAGTAGATGGGGGGGGGGTTCCTGGGTGGCTCAGTCAGTTAAGCATCTGACTTTGGCTCAGGTCATCATCTCACGGTTCGTGAGTTCAAGCCCTGCATCAGACTCTATATTGACAGGTCAGAGCCTGGAGCCTGCTTCAGATTCTGTGTCTCCCTCTCCGTCTGCCCCTCCCCTGCTTGCACTCTCTCTCTCTCTCTCTGTATCTCTAAAAACTCAATAAATGTTAAAAAAAATTTTTTTTAAATAAGTAGGTAGGACCTGGGAAAAACAAGTCAGGTACCCACTGAAAGTCAGTGCCCCTTGCCTTCCCCTCTCCGACTCCCCAACATGTACCGTAGCATCACCTCCAGATAGTATTTGTGCAGTTGATAATCTCCTTTTGGTCTAGAACTGGCATTTGTTTTCTTACAGTCACACATTCTGTGATAATGTCAGTTTGAAAGAAACATTTGATCCCTGCATGGTCCAGTGGAGTAGCCTCTAAGAGAGCTACTGGTTAGTTGTCAAGGGGCCTTTCGAAGTGGCATCTATCCTGTGGGAATTCACGGTGGTCCACGACCTTATCTTCATCCTTGTAGACATAGAACCTGATTTGTGCTATATTGCTGGAGGGTCTCTCGTTCTCTGGAACTCTGTGTTAACCGTAGTCACAGAAATTGATACTTATAAACCAGAATGCTGATTTTTAACTTACAATGAAAAATATACCAGTGGTGGTGGTGGTGGTGGGGATGCTAGTGGAAGTGGAGGGACAATTTACTCAAGGTACAAAACAGGGAGACTGGCTCCACAATGTCACTTTTTGGCAGGCTCCGACAGTGTCCTCCCTCCTCTCACAGCTAGAGCTTGTTGAGGTGGCCACATCCAGCTTCCCATGTTCTAGATTTCATTTTCTCTGTTCTAGTCTATGCTTTTCTGTTCATGCATCTTTCTCCAACTAAAGCACATTAACATTCCAGTCCTACTCACCTTGAGTTCTCTGGGGGTGAAATCCTGGGTGCCCTCTACTCTTAAGTCACACAGTCAGACTCTGTGGTCGACTCCTCACTACCTGCGAATGCTTTTCCCCCTGGCTGATGTTTTCTTCTTTATGAGGGTAGAGCAATCATGACAATGGCCTGGACTTCCTTTCACTCCCCCTTCACTTACACCCTCCCCTTCATCACCCCTCAGGAAGATGGAGTGGCTTCTCTACTTGGTAAATTTGGGGTACAAATGAGTATACAAGGTTGGATCCTTTTTTTCTTTTTGGCAGCAGACCTGTTCACAGAGAGTGGGATTTTTCCTGTGCGCCAGCGGTCACGCCTCCCACGTGAGAGGTCAAGTGCGACCGAGTGGGAAAGTCTACCTCATTCTGGGGTTCAGTCTTAGGGAGCCCTGACCATAGATGAAAACCTTGTTCCCTGATGTAATTTTCTTAGTGAAAAAGGTGACTATTTTGACCCCCATCTGTCTTTCTTATTTTATTTCTCAGTTGAAAGAAGTTGAGCAGGGGATAAGTAATGCTATTTATTAGTTCCTATCAAACATCCTGTGGGCGTTAGATGTTCACCACAGCCACTGCCACTTCTTGCAGCACTGCGCTGATCATCTCTCCCAGGTCGTCTGGGAGGTGGGGCTTCAGGTGCTAAAACAGGGACAGTCCTAGACAAACCACCATGACTGGTTACCCTGCTGGGCACACTGGCAGATCGTATTTCCCAGTGTCTCTTTCAGTTGATCGAAACCACAGAATGTGGGTATTAGTGAGGCCCTGCTGTATTTTCCGTTACCCTCCATGCCTTCTTTGTTTTTATCTGCATGCCTGAAAGTAAAAGACTTGAAGATGGTAGGGCCATTCAATGGAGGAAGACTAGGCCCTGAATCATCACTTGGAGGAAAGCCTCACAATCTATTTCATATGTGATAGGAGCAATAAATAAAGCCTTAATTGTGTTAAGTGGCTGAGATTTGGGAATTATTTGGGAATTATTTGTTTCAGCAGTGAGCCTATTCTGACCAAAGAGCTCTCTACCATCTGTTGGGAAGCTGCATGTCAATTTCAGAGGAAAGCCTGATTTGCTTGTGGCTGAGTCCAACAACGCCATAATGCCCTTTCATAAGTGGCATTTTGGAAGAAGTTCAAAGATCAGGTAACCTGTGTATCTGTGGTCTGTGTTCAGATCCAGTCCTGTGTAGCTGCATAACCTTGGACCGATCAGTTGGCTTTCTGAGCCTTATTCTTCCCATACTTTAAATTAAAGGGATATATATCAGTGGTTTATAAGTATCTTTGGGTCACGATCCCTTGAAAATCAGACGAAGGCTGTGTTCCCTCTCTCCAGAAAAATACACATACATCAGATCTTTGTAAACTGTCAGGAGACTCCTATGTTCACCTGAGAGTTGTCTTTTTAATCTCCCTCTGTATGTCCTGCTCTGAGATAGAATCTGTTGCTCTGAAAGCTCGCTGACTTAAAACATTTATCAGGTCCTACTATGTGCCAGTCACTGTCCTGAGTTTGGGTGTTAACATGGGGAACAGAATGGATGTGGTCCATCCTTCATGAAATTCACATTCTGATTTTATTATCAAGTCTTATTTTTGCATTCCTGGGAAGACACTGAGTAGTATCTGACCACAGCACATTTTTATGATAGGAAAAGCTCTCAGCCTTTGAATCAGACAGATCTGGGAGGAATCCCAACTCTGCCACTCACCAGCTGTGTGTCCGTAGACAAACCAACTAACTGCTCTGAGCCCCAGTTGTCTTAAATGCTAAATTGCTTATATAGTTGAAGTACCTGATGTATTATGGTGAGGATTAAATAAAAATAGTGCATGTAAGGTATTAATAGAGAACTTGGAAGTAGTGAGCACTTAATACATGTAAGTAGGCACTTACTAATGTAACAAATGTAAAATACAATAACCTGTGTGCTACATTTCTCCCCTAAATGTAAGCTTCTGGAAGGGAAGGACCATGTCTATCCTTCCTGAGGTCATAGTAGAAGCTTAATAAAGGGCTTCTGAGTGGCTCAGTTGGTTAAGCATCCGACTCTTGATCTCAGCTCAGGTCATGATCTCATGGTTCGTGGGATTGAGTCCCACATTGGGTTCTACGCTGATGGTGTGGAGCCTGCTGAGGATTCCCTCCCTCTCTCTCTGTCTCTGCCTCTGCCTCTCTCTCTGTCCCTCCCCAACTTGTGCACATGCTTTCTCTCTCTCAAAATAAATAAATATACTTAAAAACGTGTTTTTAAAAAACAAAGCTCAATAAATGTGTGTCAATTCGACTGATTACTTATGCGATACAATAGACCCTTAATTAGCCTTTTGTCAGTAGCAACAATCATGCCACTTTCTCTTAAAACTGTGGAATTATATAGATAATATAAAGTATGTATTGTAATAGCTTTATGCTTAATTTTACATATTTTGAATCCAGCCTCTCATAAAATAACAGGGATTCCTAGCTGTGATTTTGATGAAATCTTCACAAATAGGCAAATAATCTTATTGTTGAAAACTAAGGAAATTTAAACTCTGATTGCTTTAATACTTTCATTTGTGTGAACACATACATGGAATCACACTGATTATAAACCTGAATGGAAGGAGACATTGATACAGAAACTTAACAGAAGGTTAAAATATGTTCTTTATTATTTTTGGGTACAGATGTGCCAATGATCCTGGAATTCCCATTGTTTCAAATAAAGTGAGGTCATCGTGAAAAGATTTGATTTGGGAGAGCTGAGTCATACTTTTGTATCCTGTTCTATCAAACTACTCCCTGATCTTTACCCCATCAGAAAAATTGGTGATTGCACCGCTCAAACTGATGGAAAGTGAATGTAGGCAACACTTCTGTCTCAAAGCTGGCCCTTTTCTACATCCTACTTCCTTGATGTTGACCTAGAATCTTTACTTACAGATTTTAACTAGAAAAGAGTTAATAGATTTAGACTGCTATTGACAGATTGTCCAACAAAATAAAATTGATAACGTTAACAAGAATGTTAGTGCAGCTTTTCCTAATGATGACTCACACTCGTGATATAGTAGGAGTTCATAACCTGGGTTTTCTTTAAAAAAATACCCAATGACACTTGTTCAGGATGGTGAGGCAGATTTTATTTGGTACCACTGCAGTAGGTGTAGGGGCCACTTTGATAGAATTTTGCAGTGGGGGAGAGAGATTGGATTCAACTTTAAATACCCCATGGGCAAGTGGGCATTTATAGCCAAGGAATAGGGTGGGAGTCAGTGCTTAGAAAATTACTCAGAGGAAATATCAGGGGCATTTTGGCTAAACCAACCTCAGCATTCTTACTGAAGACAGGCCAGGCTGATGGGACATGGCTTGGAGGCTGGAGAGGGATGATGGGATATCGAGGGTAGGAGGTTCTGGTTAAACTGACTCAGCAGGGTTCTTGCTAAGACTGGATTTTACAAGGAAGTGCACAGATGGGGTCTAGGAGAAGGTTCAGGAGCCTGGCTCATGTTTGGTCAAGCAAAGAATCTTTGTCAGTTCCCTAACCTCCGTGGGTTCTGGTGGGTCCCCAATGAAGCATTGGCAACATAAGCTCTAATGGCCCCTCCCCACAATAAACAAGTAATACAGAGTATGCTAAGTAGTAGAAGTGCACAAATAGGAAGCTGTAAAGGAAAATAAGGAGGGGTCACTTTGGTAAATCCAACAGAGGAGGCATTCTGAGGAGGCTTTGAGTAGAAGAAAGGAAAGGTGCTGGTCAAGGGAGCAGCACTGAGGCAGGCTGAGCCTGGTGCGGTTTCCAAAGTTGGGGAAAGCCTGCATGGCTGCAGTGCGGGTGGGGGGTGGGGTGACAATGCCCACCGCTGAGGTGGACAGGGAACCAGGCCCGTGTTTTATTTGACCTGCAGTGGTAAACCGGGAAGGGTTTGTGAACCAGGTTGGGGTTGGACCTGGTTTGCCTCTTAGTTATTTGTTTTCCCATACAATAGATGTTTATAAAAATTCCATCACAAATAAAAGCACCAGAATCGGATGGTTTAACAGGCAGATTCTATCACTGTTTTTTTATCCTTGGTTTTTTTCTTTTCTTAAGTTTTTATTCAAATTCTAGTTAGTTAACATGTAATATGAGCCTCAAGTGTGCAGTGATTCAACACTTCATACATCACCTGGGTAAGTACACCCCTTAATCTCCATCACCTATTTCACTCATCCCCCATCCCCTCCCCACTGGTAACCATCAGCCTGTTCTCTATAGTTCAGAACCTGTTTCTTTGTTTGCCCCCCCCTTTTTCCCCTTTGCTTGTATGTTTTGTTTCTCAAATTGCACATATGGGTAAAATCATATGGTGTTTGTCTTTCTCTGACTGACTTATTTCATAGCTTTCTAAAGTGACTGCTTTCCATTCTGTAAAGAGAACCAGCTGTAGCGAGGCCAGAACCAAAGCTGCACTGCAGCAGTGAGTGAGAGGTGATGGGACTTTTGGGGGCTGATGGCCATGGGGCCTGAAAATGCACAAATAAATATATCTCATGGTTAAATAATGCTTTTTAAAAATAATGAGAATTGTGTATTTTAATGTTGATGTTGCCCCCAAGAAATACACTAACATTATGGAATAAATAATGTACAGTTTTCACATAAATGCATAGAATTGACATGTAATTTTTATGTAATTCTTATTTTTATTGACTTCTCATGCCCGGGCGGAACAGGACACCTTACACCAGCCATAACCGTAGGGGCTGAGAGACAGTGACGGATTCTTCTGCCAAGCAAACTCCTCTTCTCTGTGATTAGCAGAGCCCGAGTCAGCCAGGCAACAGGCTGTTTACATACAGTTGTCCTAAAATAGGCTGGACGATAGGAGGGAAGAAAGAGGAAATCATACTCCCAAGTTGCTCTTACTAATATCCTTTTGTTGGGCATTGGGTGTGTGATCCATTATCAAAGATGTATCAGCTCATCCTGGGAGGATCTTGCAAATGAAGATTCTGTGTGCATTTGTGTGTATCTCACTACTTTAATAACCCATACGTCACCATAGCTAACTATAAACAAAGTAAGTTCACAGAAATTCCACTACCTCCCCCCGCCCTCCCCGCCCGTCCCCTGCCACACCATAGTAAACTTCATGTGCATCTAAATTGCTTGGCAGCATATGAAACAGGCTGGAAATAAATAATTTGGTCAAGTCCCTCTACAGAAGCTATAGTCTATAAGGCAGAACTTGGACTTGTTCTCTGGGTAATGAGTTCATCACATAAAAAAGTATTCTTTGTTTTGAGCTTCATCAGGGAAAGGAGGCTCGGTACTCCGCTTCACCTCGGCCTGTAACCCCATTTCCTCTCTTGAGGCTGCAAGCTGTGGCTTGGGTGATTGAGACGTTGCAGGCAGAGAGGAGGGGGACTCCTACCTGAGGCTAGAAGGAAAAACTGGGGTCAGCTCAGCTCTCACTTTCCCACAGTGCAAAGCAGTCCGTTAATTTGTTAACTTACTTACAAATGACATTCTGTGAATGGGGATGAAAGGAAAATGCTTACTATAAGATAATTTATTTAGAAGATTTTAAACCTATCAATCAAGCATGAACCCAGGATGTAGAAGATGCTTTCCCTCCACCCCTATGATTCAGAAATTGGTGTTAATTGTTGAGGAAATGCTGGGAAATTTTTCAAACAATACAAAAGCATAGAAAAAGTTAAAATTCCCTTTCTCCCTTCCCACACCTCTTGCTTCCTAAAAGCAACCACTGCTACATGTGGTTTGAATCCTTTCCCATTACTTCTTTTAAAAAAAGGTTTTTTTAATGTTTATTTTCGAGAGAGTGAGATAGAGCATGAGTGGGGGAGGGGCAGAGAGAGGGAGAAACAGAAATTGAAGCAGGCTCCAGGCTCTGAACTGTCAGCACAGAGCCTGACATGGGGCTCGAATCCATGAACCGTGACATCATGACCTGACTTGAAGTCAGATGCTTAACAGACTGAGCCACCCAGACGCCCCACCATTGCTTCTAAGAACATGGGAATGTGTGTGTAATAGGTAACATAGAACTGACATAGCATAGAGCATAGATTTTGTAAAAGAGGGACTCTGCTACGTATATTTTTTTGCAAACTACTTTCTTACTCTTGAGACACTGTACATAAAAAGCCATTTCACGCTTTTTAATGAATGGAACACTGTTTTGCCAGCATCCCTTTGGTAAACATTTAGAAGATTACTTTCAAATAAGAACTTCTCTAATGTAATGGTAGGATTCTTTCCATGTAAGGGGAGAATGTATGTACCTCTGCTGTGGTCCGATTTTTATCTAAATGCTGAAACCAACTGGGGATATGAACTGAGAATTTACGTTTGAATTTACGGAAAACAGGCCCTGAGACGTTTAGGAACTCGTCCAAGGTTGAAGGGCACGAAGCCATCTGCCCGCTTCTCAGCCTGGGGTCTTTCTTTCTGAGCCAGTGAAGCAACTGTCCCCTGGGGATTGGAAGGGCACCGAGAGGGGGAAGAAGCTTTCAGTGGAGAAAATAATACAAGGAAAGGAGGCAGGAAAGTGACACAACGGGCAAGGGAAGAAGGAAGGACAAAGGGAGTCGGTGACCTTGACAGGAGCCTCGAAGAGAAGAAGGAGACCGCAGGAGGGACTAAGGAACTGTGTGGAGATCCTTGGAGCCATTTTTTTCAAAGGATATTTTGTTGCCAAAATAAAATTTAAGGAAGAAGCCAGAAAGCATTCACATAGGAAGGACATTGTGAAATTTTGATTAAGTCCTGGCAGATGACTCAAAGAACATTGCCGTGACTCAGATTGGAATAAAAGAGCATGATGCAAGCTTTAGGGAGGCAGGGGATGATTTTTTGTGTAGTTATTTTGGGGCTTATGCATGATGAAAGTTAATAAAAAATGAAGGATGTTGCTTCCTGGCAAAATTGCAGAGGCACCAACCCTGTCGGGGTCCCATGTCCTCAACCTCAGCTTTCCTCCACTCCGGTTGGCATCCTCCACCATCTAATGGCCTGGGTCACCGTGACAGCTCCCCAGTTTCTGTAGTGGGGCGGGGGGCTTAGGGACTGCAATCTGAGAATGTTATAAAGCAAGACAAATAACAGAGTTCCCAAAAGATGATTTTATTCACATTCCATGAGTATTAGAAGAAAGTTAATTATTCACCTCAAACAACATTTCTCTTACTTTATGTGAAGTGTTCTGGGGGATTGGAGAAAGTGAAATCCTCCCCAGGTCACCTACTTCATCCTCTGTTCTGCTGGCCATGGTCTTCCTGTTGTCTGCTTCCTTCTCATTAAAACTCACTTGGAAGACAGGTTAGGATGAGCTCAAAAAAGGCACTTCTGGATCATAGACTCAGCTGCTGCAGCGAGCAGACTTTCTGCACTATGGCAATGAACAAAACCTAAGCCAAAGACTCCATGTCTTTGAGGTGCGATATGAGTTGGTGGAGTGAGTGTTCTGGAAGAGAAGTTGGTCCTCACAGGCTCTGATGTTGTCTACCCCTCCACCTGCTCCTGAGGCCAAGCCAAATAAACGTCCATGGATGTACCCAATGCTTTTAGGATGGGGAGAGATTACACTATCACTAGTCAAGTAACTAAAATATTGGATAGATTCTTAAGTATGTAAATGTATATAAATGGGGAGTTCTTCTTTGTGGGTGAAGTGTGCTATTTTAAATACCTTGGGCCATTTCATGTGATCAAGGCACAGTAAGGACAAAGGAGCTCTGGTGAGGGCTCTACAAGGCCTGAAAATAAGGACTACCCACCCCCCTCAGGAGTTTGTGAGAGGATGTTAAAATGGAATTTTCAGCCTAGTTGTTGATGTTCCAGTGAATTTCATTCTCTGCTGCCTTTCCTAAGTGGAGGAGGTAGGTTACTCAGAGACTGTTTGCAGGAAACAAAAACTACTCTAGATATTTTAATCAGAAGGAGGTTTATTTCAAGGATTTGGTTAGAAAATTTTAGAAGGGCTGGAGGAGTGGACTGTAGGCTAGGCCTGGAGAAGTGACTTTCGTAACAGATTCACTGAGTGGACCCCCAGGGGACCTGCTGCTCTGGCCACCATCCAGAGGTGAGGCATCAAGAAGCTGGCACTAGAAGTTGAACCACGATGTCAAGCTGTGATCCAGAGATGAGGAAACCTCTGCCATTACTGATGGAAATGCTTCTTAAGGTCCATGAGGATGATGGGTGGACACTGGACGCACAGATGCAGAGGAGTGCTGTCTCCGTCTCTCTGGCCTTGCTCACACTGAGAGATCTCTTGCCCACCTCCCTGCTGCGTTCTGCCTTCAAAATCTTGTTCAAGTGCCATCACTTAGCAGAACCGAATTTGTATCCAGAGCCCTAACTACAGGAGAATCTAAAAATAATTATTTTCAATTTTGCAATATAGGAAGTTCACAAGAAAAGAAATTGGAAATTATGCTCAGGACCAATTCACCGTATCTGCTATAGAAGGGAGGGCTGGGTGGGTGGTCGTGTTAGGAGCATGATTCCCATTTCCTTCAGGTGCAGGAAGATGAGCTTTAGGGACACTACTCGAAAAGCTTGAAACGTGTTCTTTGCAGTTTGCAGTTTCGAAGGGATGAGGGAGCGTGAATTCTGATCTCTGCCTGGGGAACCCAAAAATGAGAGGAGCTCTGACTGGAGGAACACAGGCTATTTTGGTGCTGCATTGTGACTGGCCTGTTCTCCCAGAGTTTGAGATTGAAAGGAAGAAAGTAAAAGGAAGCATGAAGGTTTCCAATAGACTTTATGGCCCCCACTCTAGTGAAAGCTGGTGTGGAATTGACTCCTGTCTGTGCAAATGGGTTGTCTGGATCAGAGGAGGGGCTTCAGCAGGAGGAGGATGGAGTTCAGGTGTGAATTCTTAGGGACTGAGCAAAGAGCCTTAGGCACAGAGCAGAAGGACGGTGTAGCGACCACATCATGAAGGACTCCCAAGAATTGACAAACTTTAATCTGAAGAGAAGGAATCGGGTGTTACACTGTGCCAGGCCTGGGGAGTGTGCGGAAGGCTCAGGCCAGCTTCAGATAAGCACAGACAGTCTGCTTCCTTAACTCTCCTCACTCCCCACATTTATGAGTCAGAAATTCGGTACCAGAAGGGAAGGAGGGGGAGCAGCATGGGGATGAAAGTGAGTGCCGTGGACTAAATTGTGTCCCTGACCGTCAATTCATATATTGAAGCCAACTCCCAGTGTAGCTGAATTTAGGACAGGGCCTTTAAGGAAGTACTTAAGGTTAAATGGAGTCATAAGGGTAGAGTCCTGATCCTACAGGATTAGTTCGCTTATAAGAAGAGATACCAGAGAGAGCTCCCTGTCCACCTTGTAAGGACACGGCAAGAAGGCAGTTGTCTGCAAGCCCGGAAGATGGTCCTCACCAAAACCTGAGCTGGCCAGTACCTTCATCTTGGACTTCCCAGCCTCACAACTGTGACAAATGGCTTTCTGTTGTTGAAACTACCCAGTGGGCAGTATTTTGTTGTGGTAGCTTGAGTAGCCTAACACAGTGAGAAGCCGTCCAAGCCCCTTTATCTGTCTGATTGTAACCTGCAAGCTGGAGGAAGGGAAGCCTCTCAACTTTAAAATGAGTTTGGCATTTCAGTGATTACTTAAAGGTGGATATTTTGCTCACTAAACTGAGACCATAATCTATTACATGTTCCCTGAGAGTGAACAGAAACATTATGGGATTTTTCTAGATATTTTTCCGAAGACTAGAGAAGAACTAGCACAGAGTGAATTTAAAGAAACAGTGGGGACAGAAGAGAAAGCTGCTTGATGAGGACGTCCCAAGAATTGTTCTTGTTTAATGTATTGATTATAAACTAGCCTCAGAAATCAATATATCATGTTTCATAGTCAAGATTACCCACATATTCTTAAGGAGATGGGATGACTACAGGCCTCTTAGAAGTGACTTTACCTGGCTGAGTGTGCCAGTCCGAACTGGATCGGCTCAACCATGGAAACAAAAGAGAGTGGGAGAGCAGGCTGAGGTTGTTGATGCCTCTCCAAGTCCAGTACAAGGGAGGGATCTTGGCCCAACAACCTGAAATGCTTCCATTTCCATAGCAAACTGTCCCTCTGGTAGGTGAGAGGGCATCCATCTTTCTAAGTACAGAGATGCTCCTTAGGATTGATTAATTACCATTGTTGTGATTCCGTCACCACCTTCGGGTAAGTTGGCTCACCATGTAAACGAGGTGAGAAAGAGAATGAGATTGTGCTGACGCGGGGATTTAGAGGAAGGAGGGAGAGAGAGGGTGCAG
Source organism: Helogale parvula (assembly GCA_004023845.1). NCBI lineage: Eukaryota > Metazoa > Chordata > Mammalia > Carnivora > Herpestidae > Helogale > Helogale parvula. The sequence continues at coordinate 107,283 of PJEM01002736.1, forward strand.
TGGAAGAAACCTAAGATTATTTCAGCATTGAAAATGAACACAATGGACACACTGGGAATTTTGATTATACCTGAGGGTGAGAGGAGGATGTACTGATTTGCTAACACAAGTTTGAATCCTTGGGATGATATGACAATTCATGGTAAATTCATGGAATGACATTCTGGTTTGTGTGTATCAGTCCCAGTGAACTTGGTGAATGTGAGTCTGCCCTTGCAGGAAGAATCCATTCTCAGTCTCCCAAATATCAATCAGTCAGTCAAGCCATGGATTCATAGCATTTTAGTTTTAAGACCGATACTCATATACTAGTAAGTTATCAAGGTAAATACTTTATTAGGAGTCTCTTGGCAACTAGCTTGCTATACTGGAGACACGCATTATCAAAATGCTTTCCTATTTTCAAACGTACCAATGACCTATGTAAACAGAGGGAGAATTCAAGCTTGTGAGCCCTCAACGAATCCATAAAGATCATGGCATTTAAGTTGGGGTTGTTTAATGAATCACAAGCTAGTTTTCTCTACATTCCTGACTATTTTGTGGTTGCTGAAAATGTTTGCCAAGCCAAGAACCTTACAACTTCTTACTTTAACATACTGATGCATTTGGTATATGATAGGCAAATTGCCTCAGGTGTTCAGTGCAGAGACCCATTATAATCAATGTGGAAGTCAAAATTGTGTAAATAGTCTGACAAGGAAATGTAATTTCTTTCCAGATACCAAAAGCCAAATGAAGGCGAGTGTATCCATTAGCCTCCTCTTGGCTGTTTTTTTCAGCTACTCTGGCCCTTTTCCCAAGCAGGATAATTCTCATTACTAAAATAGCACAGCTCTAAAACAGGCCGCATGATGTTTAGATGGGGCGAGGACCTGTGGCAAACATTCCTGACCTTTTACCAATGTGAAACCAGGATAGGTTAATGGCCCCTTTGCAGGAAGAAACCTAGTCTGGTGGGTAATGGAGGACCCAGATTTTGATGAGAAAAGTTGACCCTAATGAAAGCAAAATATGTGGTTCTTTTTCACTACTTGTCTTTAAATCTTTTAATTCACTAAACAAAATGAAACCATTCTTGCTGGCTTAGGAGTCAGCATTTCAAATATGTCCATTTGTTTAATGTTAGATTTTGAAGATGCTGACTAACATTGTCAAGATCTCATATATCTCCTAAAGGAAATACAAGGGACAGTATAATGTGTTTGGATTCACTCTCCTACGTGATCCTAGAATTTTACCGGAAATGAATAAATGCATAGCAAAGTCGCGTGGATTTGCAGGTTTAAAAGTCAGTAAAGCTAAAGATAAAAATTTAGCAAAATTGAAATAAGGAACAATTCTCTAATTTACATACCATAAAACTTACCCATTGTGAATGTGCAGTTATTTTTAGCCAATTGGCAGTTGTGCAGCCATCATCAGGCCCAGTTTTAGAACTTTTCTATAGCTCCAGAAAGTTCTCTTATGCCCATTTCAGTAAATCTCCATTCTAGCCTCAGGATCAGGCACTAATCTAATTTCTGTCTCTATGGATTTCGTATAAATGGAATACAATATGTTCTCTTTTGTACATTTGGCTTCTTCCAATTGGCATAATGTTTGACTATTATGAATAACATTGTGGTGAATATTCTGTATAAGTCTCTGTAGATATTTAATTTATTTTTGGGGATAGATACTTCAGAGTGAAATTTCTAAATTGTATGGTAAGGTTATGTTTAACTTTTTAAGATACTGCCAAACTGTTTTCCAAAGTGGCTCTGCCATTTTCCATGCCCATCAGCAGTGTATAAAAATTCCCATTTCTCCATGTCCCCTCCAACACTTGTTACTGTGTGTCTTGATTTTAGCCATTCTGATGAGTATGAAAAGGTAAGTCATTGTTTTAATTTGCATTTTCTTGATGGGTGGTGGCATGTACACTTTTGCATATGCTTATTAAATATTGCTATATCTTTTTTGGTGAAATATCTACTTAAATCTTTTGCTTATTTTTTATTGGGTTATTCATCTTATTATTGAGTTGTAAGAGTTCTTCATATATTCTGGACACAAGTCTTTCTTTCATTACATGACTTGCAAATATTTTTTCCCAGTCTGTGACTTGTATTTTGTTTTCTTAGTGGTGGCTTTTGGAGCACAAAAGTATTTAATTTTGATGAAGTCTAATGTATCAATGTTTTCATTTTATGGATTGTCTTTTGGTATTACTGGCTTTTTCTTTTTCTTTTCTTTTTTGATTCTACCATAAACTGGTTCATGGTAACATATATTCTCCCCTATCTCCTTTGCTATATCTGTAAAATGGCACAGAAATACTCTTTTTTAAAAAAGTTTATTCATCTATTTATTGAGAGAGAGAGAGCATGTGAGCAGGGGAAGGAGCAGAGAGAGGAGATAAAGAGAATCCCAAATAGGCTCCACACTGTCAGTGCAGACCCCAACATGGGTCTTGAATCCACAAATTGTGAGATCATGACCTGAGCTGAAATCAATAGTCAGATGCTTAGCCAACTAAGCCACTCAGGCACCCCATGCACAGGAATATTTAACTGAAGGAAAACTGCAGTAGGGAAGAGTTTCTAGATTAACATATCTCTAAAAGACTGTTTCAAGGATGAAGACAAATGAGCTTGCATGAGATGAAGTGGGAGGAAAACTTACAACACAGCATGGAAGTTACTGTTACAGAAATGGTGTGGTAAACCTAACATTCAATGAATAGTCACAAAAGAATAGAAGAAAGGGGGATAAAGTGGCTAAAAGATTAATACTGTTGATTCTTTCTGGGGATTATAAAAGAAAAAGCAGAGGCCTCTGGGGGGACTTCGACTCTTGGTGGGCCATGAGAGAGGCTGGTGAAGTCTTCCTCTCTACCATTCCCTTACCTCTCTTCTGGCGGCACAGATTGAGTGGATTATAGGGTGTAAAAAAGTGGGGAGAACAGAGCACTCAGTAATACAGAAAAGGATGTGGAAATGTTGGAGTCAGAAAACATAGGCTTACATGCTGGCTTTGCCTCCAGCTAGCTAAGATCGCTTGATCTGAGAGTGTTGGTTTCTTCTCCTTTAAGATGGGAACAATAATTCCACGTCACAGGGAGTTGTGAGGATCAGGGGGGTGTGTGTTTGGGGGGGCTGCTTGTGAATGTGCTGCCCATTCTGCCCATCCACAAAGACCCCAAGAAGTCGTGGGGCAAATCATACTCAGGTGCGGCAAGTGTGCTGGCAGTACGTCCTACAGGCGAGAGATTAAAACAGCCATTCGTGACAAAATTCTACATTCCTGCTGTAAGTTTACCTAACCGGACACTAAGGAAAAGAGTCCCAGTGTCATGAGTAAACTGAGTTGACAAATGAAATATAGGAAAAGCTCTCTGGGAGAAAGAAACCCCATAGGTTTTGTTATTGTTGTTTTTATCGGAAGTTATTAGAGGTATAGGCAATCTTAGACTCTAATCGAAAGATAAATGATACTGGAGGACAAAGAGGAAGAGATTAGTTGTCATCTAAGCACTGTCACCAAAAAAGAAAAAAGCAGGAAGAATTTTTCTCACTAGTCAAATGAAGGGGTTGGCATAGCTAACCTCTGAGACCATTTCTTGTTTATGATTTTATCATGAGAAAAAGCTTTTCATAGAAGTAAGACTGGACTTGCCAGGAGAGTTTCCAGAGAGATTTTAAGAGGGTTGATAAGAGAGTTGCCAAAAATATTCCCTAAAGAGGGAATGAATTTTGAGTACAGTAAGAAAGCAGAAATAAGGAATTCCTACCTTAAGACACATGCCAGAATTGAAAAATTAACCATGGGAAACATGGAGGACAGACTGACTTCTGTAGGTAGAGTCTTCTTTGCATAGGAAGGTATAAAATGTTGACATTTTGAAAAATGACAATGGGGATGGGTAACTTTCGGATTACAATATTAGGCATAGTAATTAAAGTCGGAAAGGCCTGGAGATTTGCAGTGGGTTATGTGAATCAGGAAGACAATCGAAGGACAGATCATTTAAAGGGCCTGGACCTACACCTGGGCTTGCAGGAATACCGTGGCCCACATATGTCATAATTAAATAGATTGTCATTGAAAAAAGTATTTCCAGAGACTGGTAATTTGCCCCAATTCTCTAGGTCTACAAAACTGATTGGCAGCACCCAGCCGCCTAGACCCACCAGGAGATTTATCTGTGGCGTATATAATGGTAATGACAGAGTTTAAAACATATGCTTCAATACTTAAACATGACGTTCTATAAAAATGTAACTACTAAAATAACCTAGTCCTCACGCCTGTGCTAATTATTTCTCATTCTTCCTTCTGTATCTTTTTTCCATTTTTCAACACTCTGTTCTCAGCCCTGGGACGATGCCCTGTTTGGATTGCATCGCAGGGCCCTTTGCCCCCTAGATCCCTGGAGGGACCCTGACAAATGCCATACCTTGGTTCTAGGTTAGGAAAGAAACCTGATCAAATTTATCGACCGCAGGAGAATGGGAATTTTGTCTGAATAAGTAAGTGTGTGTGTGTGTGTGTGTGTGTGTGTGTGTGTGTGTGTGTAACTACAATAGCAACAGACACTGACTTTGAAAAATTTCTGAGTCTATCAAACTGTATAGAGGAAACCTTGAGAGGCAACTTTTCCTTTTTGAATCAGAAGTTCCTAAAGATACATCAAAAGAACTTACATAGTTTTATTTACAAATTATCCATACTGTGTCTATGCTCAGCTTTCATAGTGTCGTGCCCACAGTTCTTGGTCATAAGCTCACAGCTGAAACACAAGTAAAGGGGATGCTGACTTTGAGCAGTACTCTCTCCCTGAGATTCACAGTCTCTCTGTTCTCTTCCTCTTTTCAATGGATAACCATTTAGTTATGAAAACCTTGACAGCTGTAATCTTAGAGGAGTTTGTTCCTTCTGAACAATGTGAAGATATTTTTGAGTACAACAAATATTTTCTAATTTCAAAAGTAGTACATTACTATGAACACTTTAAGCAGAAATAAGGAAAATAAAGTGTAAAGGTGCACCATTCCCCTCTCAATCCTCACCCCCAAACCACCTCAGTTCCACTCTCAGGGGTAACTGTTGCTTACACATATTTTGAAAATACGTGACTAAGCAGAACACATTTTCTTATGATAGTTTTAAGTTTTAAAAAAAGAAGTTGGAGTATGAGAATTAGCCTGTATCTTGCCCATTTTAGATCGGCAGAAAGGATAACACTGATACAAAATGGGTCCAAGGTGAGAAAGAAGCTGGCAAAGGGGGAAGCAGAAAGGAGTAATACCCAAGGTTAAAAAAAACATCCTGAGAGAAGAGTGCACCCCTAGAGAGGAATTCAGTTTGTTGGAGGGAAATGAAGAAGAGATTCAGTTTTACCAAGTTTTAAGAATTGAAACTTCCAGAGAGAAGTAGAGATAGAGTGTGGTTCACACAGCATGGGAAATGGCTCAGCCAAGGGAATGTCAACAGCTCCAGCAGGAGAGTGACAAGGGTCCCTCAAAGCTGTCAGTAAAATGAAGAACAGAGTAGGTGACATCTGATTGTTAGATGCTCAGTTTTAAGCTCTTGGGCACAGCCCATTTAACATAGAGGCAAAGGAATGATGGGATAGACTAAAAATAAGAAAATATTAAGCAGACAATAGAAAGCAAGTTGTGAAAAAAGGGACATTAATGACCCTACTGTTACACTGATGTTCTTAACAGAAGATTTATAATGAGAAAGTGTGGCTAAGAAAATAAAGACTTGGGGCGCCTGGGTGGCTCAGTCGGTTAAGCATCTGACTTCGGCTCAGGTCATGATCTCACGGTTTGTGGGTTCGAGTTCCATATCAGGCTTTGTGCTGACAGCTAGCTCAGAGCCTGGAGCCTGCTTCATATTCTGTATCTCCCTCTCTCTCTGACCCTCCCCTGATCATGCTGTCTCTCTCCCTCTCTAAAATAAATAAACAGTAAAAAAAAAATTAAAAAAAGAAAAACTAATATTCACAATGGCACATGTGAAAACCTTTCTGTTTTCTGTTTGCAAAGCCTACTGATTTGTAAGCAGACTTTTTAGAATTTCTTTTTTCTCCCAAAGATAGCCACAGTATTTTTGGAGATTATTGTGTTGAGATTAGAGCCCTAACATCATTTTGCGTGAGAAAACATTTGAAAATAAGATCCTGCACACGCTTTCACAGGACTAATTATGGGCTTGAGCCCGTTTAGGAAAGAGAGAGAGATCCTCCTTAAGGGGAAGTGGGAAGAAAAATGAGGAACAAAACTGCAAGAAAGAGGTAGGCTAGAAATGTTTATGCTCAGTAACTTTGTGTTATCGGTTTCTGAGTGTGGTGTGAAAAAAATTAATCGAAATGATTGAATAGGAAGTTGGAAAGTGGGGAGAAACGAATGAATTGTCCAAAATAGGGTTAAGCTATCTTTGTTATTATTGTTGTTAAGCACTTAGTATTCACTGAGCTAGATTTTTTAAGTATAGGAATTATGAAGATAAGAGAATTGCTGTCTAGGAAGACATAAGGCTTGTTTTGTTACTTTTTAAAAATGCTTATTCATTTTTGAGAGAGGGAGAGAGAGAGAGTGCGCACGCATGGACGTGCATGAGTAGGGGAGGGACAGAGGGGGACAGAGGGAGACAGAGGTTTCAAAGTGGGCTCCAGGCTGTCAGCACAGAGCCCAATGCGAGGCTCAAACTCCTGAACCATGAGATCATGACCTCAGCTGAAGCTGGATGCTCAACTAAGTGAGCCAGCCACCCAGGCGCCCCCATTTCTTTTTTTTAAGTTTATTTCTTTATTTTGAGAGAGAGAGAGAGTGAGAGAGCACATGCACATGTGCACACACGAGCGGGAGAGGAACAGAGGGAGAGAGAGAGAGAGAGGAAGAATCCCAAGCAGACCCTGTGCTGTCAGCACAGAACCCATTGTGGGGCTGATTCCAGGAACCATGAGATCATGACCTAAGCCAAAATCAAGAGTAAGATGTTTAACAGACTGAATCACCCAGGAGCCCCTGTTACTACTCTGGTCCTGAGTAGCTGTTTAAACCCAGAATATCAAACTGGCAGTTTAATTGAACTACTCTTTGCAAATCACATGCTTATTAGCCACATGCTTTAAAAAAATAAATAAGTAAATAAGAATAAAAAAGCCTACTTGCATTTCAGTCTGTTGAATATCAAAAGCATCTAGATCCCCTGATATGGTTAGAATGCCTTTGATTATAAGGAACAATGTGGTCACATGCTCATGCAGGAAAAGATCCACATGCTGAGATCCAGAGAATCTGATCACAGGCCACGGGAGGGGGAAGAACCAAGCCAGCTTTGGACACTGGCTGTGTTCTCTCCTCTCCTCCTATGCTCTTTCCCCTCTCCCTTCTTTTCCTCCTTTCCCCTCTCCTTCTCTCATCTTATTTTTTTGGCAGCTTTCTTCTTTCCTCTGTCAACTCAGCTGATCCAAAATGACACTTCCTGGATAGCCCACCTTCTCTCCCTCAAACCTTCACGTTGGTGAGTGCCGCATCTTCCCCCTGGACTCTTCTCCCTTCTCCTCTTAGCTTGGTTAGATCCTGTCTGCCGCTGCAGAGTTTTCTCAGGTGCAGCCTTTTCCAAGCAGCTGCCCTTGACCCTCCCTCCCAAGGCTGGGTAGATATCCCACCTTCCACAGGTTTGCTCACGCTAACTATCGTGTCTTATGACTTTCCACTCTGTATTGTACTTCCCTGACCACTTGTGCCTTTCTCCCACTGCACTGAGAGCTCCTTGAAGGCAGGGACTGTCTCTTGTTCCCCCAGAACTTTACACAGAGCATGGAAACATCTGTGAATGACACGCTCTGGGGTAATAGTGTGCCCCTCTTACTAGGAGCGCAATATTATATTCATTGAATGGATGAATGGGTGGATAAATGAATCTGTGGCTTCCACCTCAGCATTACACATCAATTATTTGTATTGTCACAGCACCTAGTCTTCCCATTTTCATCTTCCTTATCATGGCATGCCTCAGATTCACTTGAGTTTGCAGTTTAAGCCCAATGATTTTATAGTGAAAGTCAGTACAGGCCTAGCACTAAGTAAAATTGTGCTGAAACCAATAAAGAGGGACACTGACTCACCTCTTGTCTTGGATTCCCTGACTGAGAATTCCAGCTGGCAAAGAAACAGCACACCTTCAGGGAGATGGCTCAAGATGAGTGGCTTTGTCCACATCTAGGAGACAAAGTCTGCTTTGGGTAGCAAGTGACTGAACTGGTTGGTACTCCTCTTGAAAACTTCCATTCACGGTGTATAAAGAAAAATAATGGTTTGTGATTTATATTTTTGTGATTTTAAGAACATTCCCAGGAGTCACCTTTGTGTTCATTCTCTCACCAGGCTTATGAAACTCTTGTTTTCGTCCTTTAGCTAGACTGCAGAAATTGGTTTTAATATTTCTGATTTGACTTCATCATAGTCTGTGAACACCACACATTAGCCTTTCTATGATACAAAAATGGTCTGTTCTACAATTATTGGTTTCTCCAAAAGTCGTTACTGCCCACTTTAATCTAGGTTAACACTCCTCTGAGGAGGGTAAAAAGTGGATTTGAACCCTAAAATATTGCACAGTCTAGTATAGGTAACACTGTTCAAGCTCCTTTCCAAAAGCAGCTCATCTTACTGCTGAGTTATAGGTGGCATAGTCCAAGCAAGGCTCACTGTGAATTCTTGGGATCTCAGCATAAATAAAAATCATGTTCTGTTTCTAATTTGAAGCAAAAAGAGATAAACTGCATTTTTTATGAGAAAGTGGGATTTCCCTTCCAAACCCCTTGGGGAAATTTTTGGCTTTCATGATTTTGCTGCCATAACCATGGAGGTTAAAATATCCTTAGGTGTAAAAAAATATCTCCAGTTGTCAAACTCTGTATTGATTTCTCTCATGGCTAGTTACGATGCCCTTGTCAATAGTTCGTTCTCAAGCATCTTTTATAAGTACCAAAAAACTTCATAAGTAGCCTGAGGGACATTCCTTACATATGAACACAAGAGGAGTTTCCAAGAAGCAAGTGATGTTCTGGGATGGGAAGGTCAGAGAGAGAAGTGGGTCAGTCTCGATTAAAAATGGACACATAACCAGTGATAAGAGCAAGGAATTTCACTTTTATGAAGCCATGTAGATATCTACTAAATATTTTGTATCATCAATTTGAACTCCAGCTTTTGGTTTCTGTGACATTTTGGATTCAAAGAAGCTGAAAGGAGGTGGCTTAAAAGTAAATTATTTCCTTTTGCAGTATAAATAACCCAACTGGTGGTGTGTTCGCTGATGGCCATACCCACTAATGAAGCTCCAAGCCAAGATTTGTTCTTTCCTAAATTAAGATTTTTCCAGATTTTTAGGATTTTTCCACATTTAGGAGCAACTGCATGCTTGCCTTATTAAGCCTGGAACAATTGAAGGAGAAATAGAAAAGGAGGAAGCTAGTCTGTCAGAAAGGTCACTACGTATTTCATTCCCAAAAGCCAACTGGCACTTGGTCAGCCATTCAGATTGAAAGGCCACAGAACACCTGGATCAGGTGCTTCCTTCCTTACCTTAAAGGTACAGGTGCCATATACTCAGACAATATTGAATGTGAACTGACCATTCAGCCTCCCAAGTCCCCCTGCAGATCACATGTCAGGCATCGGGAGATGCCAAGAATACTTTTTTCTAGTCAAAAACATCTGCCGCACTTTCCAGTCCCTGATGCCTGAAATACCACCAGTAAAGATTTTTATCTTTGTATTAAAGAACTGGGTTTATAAGCCAGAGGTTTGGGATTATGTCACTGGGTTATTGTGGAAACTCACTTAACCTCTATGAGCCGATTAAGTGTAGTTGGATTGATAATGCTATCTTTCAGGTTGTTCTCAAACTTTGGCGCATATGTAAATTATCTTGGGTATTTGTTAAAAATGTAGATTTCAGACTGCCTTCAGAAGATGATGTTGGGGCACCTGGGTGGCTCAGTCGGTTAAGTGTCCAGCTCTTCATTTCAGCTCAGGTCATGACCTCACAGTTTTGTGAGTTTAAGGCCTGGGTCAGGCTCTGCACTGGCAGCCCAGGGCCTGCTTAGGATTCTCTCTCTCCCTCTCTCTCTCTGCCCCTCCCCAACATGTGCTGTCTCTGTTTCTCTGAAAATAAATAAATGAACTTTTAAAAATCTTAAACAATAAAAATAAAAAGTGGATAAACTTGAAAAAAACCTTTTTAAAAAGTTGATTAACTTATTTTATCAATGTAAAGACTTGTATAAATGTAAGTAATTGCTCTTATCATCGTGGGCATTCCTGGAAGGGTCAACACTTTGGGTAGTTATCAGCCTGTTACACATCTGGAAGGGAGTGGAGTTAGCGAAATTGATATTCATTGAATATCTAATATGGTTTAGGCCCATTACCCACATTATTTAATTATATGAGGTAGGGATTAGTATTCCCATTTTACAGATGAGGAAATTGTGGCTGAGAGAAGTGAAGATTCTTGTTCAGCATCAAATGACAGGGTCTATGAACCTGCCTTCAAAGTCCAGGCTCTTCCCACTATAGCCAAATTAATTAACTGATACAGATTCTTTTCTAAGTGACCATAAGTGGAAACCAGGCTTTTAGAAGAGGAAAGATGCAAATAAGAGGTCATTCAAGTGTGGTTTCCAGAACAGTATCTTTCGCATCATCCTGTGAACTTGTTAGAAATGTGAACTCTTGGGCCCTATGCCAGGCTTTTGGGTCAGACCCTGACCCTGAGCATGGGTGAACAACTTGCCCAAGGTCATACAAAACTCCAACCAGTCCTCTCCACTCTCTCCTTATGCCCTTTGGCAACCCGTGCAATGAATGCACGCACTCTTCTCATGGGCCAAGGAAGCTTGGGGACATAGTTCTTTCTGCTGCATCCCAGTCCTGAGGACGCACGCTGCTCCCCAGCAGCCATTCGTACATGCATCCGACATCGTCGGTTCCTCGGGTGCTGCACGTTAAAGCTTGAAGGGGCTCCCATCTGATGCCCTCATCTATGGGAGGAAAAAGACATAAGCTACCATTCACAGTGCAGGATGCTTTCAGAGAGACTAGGCACATCAAACTTTACCTGAGGGTGTCAGGAAATGGTTATAATGGCTAGCATTTATTGAGCACTTACCACATGCCAGGAACTGCTCTAATTTTTTTTATATTTATTTAATTATCTCAACAATCCCCTGAGGGAGGGAATATTATTATACCATCTTACTGATGAGAGAACATTCACAGAGAGGTTCTATAACTGGCCCCAAAGGCACACAGTTAGTGTAGGCTAAACATTTCCATTATGTTTTTTGTAAAAATTCAATTCAGAGGACAATATATCTGAGTTTTGTGGCACTTTGACATGGTCCTTAAGAGCTGTTTTGTTCAAGCTAATGTTTGATGATGCGGCAGCCAGGGTATTGTCTGTGGAGAAAGAATCAGGTATGAATGCGCCCAAGGAGACGGCTGTGGTTTTTAACAGTGTGATTGGCTCACCCTTGAGAGTGAGATTGGGGGCAGGAGAGGGAACTTGATATAGACATGTCTTTTTCAAAACTGATAACTTGGGGTGTCTGGGTGACTCAGTTGGTTGAGTGTCTCTTGATTTTGGCTCAGGTCATGATCCCAGGGTCATGGGATGGAGTCCCACACTGAACTCCATGCTGAGCATGGAGCCTGCTTAAGATTCTCTCTCTCCCTCTCTCTCCCTCTCCCTCTCTTACTATCTCTCCCTTTCTCCCTCTCTTTCCCTCTCCTTTTGCCTCTGCCTCTCTCTCTCTCTCGCCCCACCCTGCCCCTCTCCCCTGCTTTGGCTCTGTCTCTCTAAAATTAAAATTTAATTTAATTTAATTTAATTTAAACAAGAGAACTAGAAAATTTTTATGTGAAGAAACAAAAACAAAAAACAACTGATAACTCATTTCATTTAGGTACTGTTTTTCCTGGATTAACATTTCACTCTCTGCACTGGCCTTCCCTCTGGGAAAAGCCCTGTTTTGCAGTTAGTCAAAGACTATACCCCTAGCCAATCCCCAGTCAGTCAATTTGCTCTACAATGTGTGATGGTGGTCACAAAAGAAACTAGTATGAATGACTCAACATGACCATCACTGCCACTAGAAAAATATCCCAAACCAAGACTTACTGGCTCTGATTTCCTGGTATCATTTATCTAAAGAGCAGTATCATCTCATTGATCCTAAAGGAATCCCCTCTAGAGAGGGGGTTTCACAGCGTGCCTAAGTATGCAAGATGAACAAGAATCCAAATTTGACATGGGCGAGACCTGTGAGAAAGAGGACTCAAGAGGCATTTCAGAATTAGGTTGTCTTGGAATGGAATGTGGCCTGAGCAGGGAAGCCAGAAATGGTCTATCCTAGAAGGTTTGAGATCTGTTCTCACAGAAGGACTAAGGGTAGGAGCTGGGAAAGGGAGTCAGGAGAGTAGCGGCTTCTTGGGGACAGGTTTCACTCTCCTGTTTTCCTTCTCAAGGAACCGGCTCCTATCACATGGTTGGGTTCTGAACTCCTGTGTCTAAATTATATGACCCTATTCTTGGTTAGGCAGAATTGATTGGTAGAGGGGAGCCCTGAGCTAAATGAGCCAATAAGATTTTTCTCTGAAGGATTTGGAAGTTTGAACTGAGAAGTATAGATTTCAGGCGTACGTGCTGTGGAGCGAGGGTAGTGGTCTGTAAGTGTTGCTACTGCTAATGACCCAGTCTGCCTTGGGTCCAGCCCTACTTAAGGCCGGTTGTTCACCTCTACCTGGGGTTTCCTTATTTATTTGTTAGTTACTTATTTAGTTATGTTTCAGTTAGCTAGATTTGATTTCTATAATTCGGGATCAGAAGAGCTGAATTTAAGACTTTCCACAAATTGACAAACACCTCTTCAGGCTTCAGTGCTGTCTTCTCAATTCTAATGGAAGGAAACTAACTCTTATAAGTAAGATTGACAAGTTAATTAGCTGGAAATTAAGACTCCACTGAAGTTTGAGACTACATAAAAGTGGAAACCAAGAAAAGTGGCCTCTTTTTCTCTCCCTCTGTCTCTCAATTTAAATTATATCTCAGGGAACAAGATTAAGGACCAACTGTGATTGGCTCCAGCCACGGGTAGCTGAGCAGCCTGCCACCTGATGATGGCTAAGATTTCTAGAACATAGTACTGGCTGCTAAGCCAGACTCATTGCATCAGAATATGTAGAGCTCAGGAACATTCATTTTTCAGGGGTAACACATTTTTAATTAAATAGGCTCTCGTTATGTTTCTTGCTACTTAAAATTTTATTTTTTTTTAATTTTAGAGAGATAGAAAGAGAGAAAGTCTGAGTGGAGCAGGGGCAGAGAGAGAGGGAGACACAGAATCTGAAGCAGGCTCCAGGGTCTGAGCTGCCAGCACGGAGCCCAGTGTGGGGCTTGAACCCATGAACTGTGAGATCATGACCTGAGCTGAAGTCGGATGCTTAACCAGCTGAGCCACCCAAATGCCCCTGTGTTACTTTTTGAAAATATTATATACATATAAATATATAAAAATTTGTATATATATGCAAATATATATTTGATAAAATATTATATACATATAAATACATATGTATTTGTATACATATATACAAATATATATATTTGATATATATTTAGTTCTTCTAAAACACTTATTCTCAGACTACTAAACAAATACCATAAACTAGGTGGCTTAAAATGGCAGTAGTCTCTCACTGTTCTGAAGGTTGAAAGTCTAAAACCCATGTGTTGGCATGTTCATGCTCCCGCTGAAGACTCTAGGGAAGAATCTGTCCTTGCCTCTTGTAGCCTCCAATGGTGTCTAGCAATCCTTGGCATTCATTGGCCTGCAGCTGCAGCCCTCCGATCTTCACCTCGACCATCACGTGGCCTTCTCTCCTGTGTGTCTGTCTCTTTATTTCCCTCTTCTTATAAGGACACCATTCATTGGATTAGGGCCCACTTTAATTGAGTATGGCTAATCTGAACTTAATTATACCTGTAAAGACCCTATTTCCAAATATGGTCACATTCATAGCTACCAGGGATTGAGACCTGAACATATCTTCTTGGGGGACAATCCAACCCACAACACTTTCTACTAGACATTTAATTTGTTTCTAATTTCTCAAAATGATAATGCTACAGTGAGCATTCTTTTATATAAATCTTTGATGTCATAGATTTTGATTATTTCTCTCTGATAGATTACTACAAGTGAGTGGTGGATCCAATGGAATACGGATCAGAGTCTAATCTGGAAAACAAAAAACATGCAAATTTTTATAGCAATGGGAAATTCATGAAAAAGAAATGTTTATACAGATTCTGTAAGTAGCTCTGGAGCCACTCAGGGCAAATGAGGCAGCCTGAAGTTTAGGGTTGAAGCCACTACTACCCTGGTGAGCCCCTCATGGACTCTAGAACTACAACTGGCCTATTGGGCAGGAGGTGGATCCCTCACAATGGATTTTGGAAGTACTACCCAAGATAAAAAGAGGGAGAGGAACCTGCCTTCTCCTTTCCTCCCCTCCTCCTCCAGCTTCTCATTAGTATCTCCCAAAGCGGCATCACCAGGGTGTCTGGAACACATGACTCACAAGGATCAGCCCTCTGCAATTCAGAGCAGACCAGGCAAAGGCAGAAGTGACTTGGGGGCAAATGGACAGAGGCTGGCCCGGGTATGTGGCCTTGTGAGCATCTGCTATTTTGTTCAATACTTTCATAAAGTGTCACCAATGTACACTCTCATAATAATAAATGAGGGCCTGTATCATAACACTTTTGCTTGTAGTGGAAATTTAAGTCTAATAAATAACATTTTCCTCTAGTTCCAAAGGCAATGCAAATTTCCTGTAAGAAATTTGGAAATTAGAAAAGCAAACAAAAAATATTAAGATCTTCTCTAACCTTACCACTCAGTGACAACCACTATTAAGAAGGGTCTCATACACATCAGCAAGTGTCCAATAAATATTCTAGATACTGAATGGAAGTATGTATTAATGGCCTTTTAAGTGCAAACTGAGAGTTGCTGTTCACAACAGTGGCTCTTTTTTAAACATTTTTTTTCTGAAAATTTGCCATAACTTGCATCCCAACATAATGCAACTAAAAAATCCAGTAAAGAATTTCACAGATTCTGCCTTCTGGTCCCCCAGTTTAGTAATCATCTTGCTGGAGGGCCAACGTTCAGATGGCCATTTCTTCTCAGCTTTATATCCCCAAATCCAGCCCAGTGTGAGGCGTATAGTAGGTGTTCTGTATATAAGTGAGTGCATGAGAACTCTCTTTGTAATTAACCACTTTAGCACCATCAGCATTACATAAAGTCAAAAGTAAGATAGGGAATAATTTTCTTACGGAATAGCATAATAAAATTACCGTGTTTGGCAGTGTTCTCATCTCGGGCTCTGAAATATGCCACAAGTGCTGGAGTTTACTCTTCCTCAGGTAAGGCAGCTTCCTAGGGCTGTGTCTAAACAGATTTTCCAGTAAAGCGATATATGAACACATTCAAGATTCAGACCAAAGGCAATGCTGCCTTAAGTAAATAAAAGCCTACAGGATCTTCAGAAAGAGAGGAAGCAGTTTGTTCATGTTCATTTACAGATAACTGAGGCAAAGACAGCACCTTGTCCCTGGCCTCCAGCCCTCAGCTCACAGTATCAGAGACTCAGACAAATCAAAGGCAGCCTCTGCCTTTGAGTTCCCATCACTGGACTCTGCTTTGTATTTTATCTCCCAACATTACTAAAGTGATGATAGAAAGGCCCCACGGGCACTGTAAGAGATAAGACACATTTTGCAACTTTGTTGAACCCTTGAAATAATTTCCAGACATTTGTTCTCCAAATGAGACAGACACAGTCCACCAAGATGCGGGGTGTCATGTTAGACAAGGTTGTGAGTTACCAAGGAAGGAGGAAGAAGGATGCTTTCAGGTGTTAGGTCTAAACCAGGTGCTTTACAGGGGATTCAGGGGAGCAAGGCTAGACAAAGGGACCTAGAATCAGGACATGGGGGTTGTAGAAGTGTAGTCCCCCCAAAGAGGAACAGAAGAACAAGAGCAAGACACCTTGGCCCTTCTTGTCTGGGGTTTTTATGGAATTGAGTTCATCTTCCTTCATGATCTAGCTGCTGCTCAAGAGTACTTTTTCCTTCCTTCCCTATGTTTTTAATTTTTTTTAGTGTTTATTATTTTGGAGAGAAAGAGTGCAAACAGGGGAGGAGCAGAGAGAGAGAGGGGGAGACACAGAATCTGAAGCAGGCTCCAGGCTCTGAGCTGTCAGCATAGAGTCTGACATGGGGCTTGAACTCACGAACTGCAAGATCATGACCTGAGCCAAAGTTGGACACTTAGCTGACTGAGCAACCCAGGCACCCCAACCTTCCTTCCCTTTTAAAGCCAAACTGTTCAATGAGAAACATCAGGGATCATTGTCAAGGCCAAGAGGTTCCCACACAGATTGGAAGTTCTGGAAATTTCTAAAAAGTTTCCATTGTTCCATGCTCTACTTGTCGCCCCAGCGTCTCTGCAGTTGACTCAGACTCCCAGAAGAAGGGGCTACTGCTCCTTTCCTTGCCCCGCCACACTCAAACATCACCTCACCCCTCTACCCCAAAGGTATTTAAGAATTCAGAGACTATAAGAAGAACTCCTTAGGTTAGGCCAGGGATTCTTTCCACAAATATTTACCAAGTACTTACTCTGACTCAGGCTTTGCTCTTCTTGGTGCTGGCAGTGCAACAGTGAGCAGAACAAACCCCTGCACTCATGCGACTTATGATTTTCTGGGGAGAGCCAGACAGTAACACATACATATGTAATATGTTAGATGGCAATAGGTACCATGGACAAACGAGGACAGAATAAGGCAAGACAAAAGGCAATGAAGGTGGGAATGGGGTAGGGTAGTCAGGAAAGGCCCCTCTGATAAAGGACATTGGAGCAGAAACCAAAAGAAAGTGGGAGAATAACCTAGGGGATACGTGGGGGGAGAATATTCTATCTAGGCAGAGGAAATAGCAAATGCAAAGGGCAGGAGTCCAGAGTGAATGTGGCTTGTTCGAGAAGCAGCAAGGAGGTCAGGACGCCTGGGACACGCTGAACACAGGAAGCTTTTGCAAAAGTTCAACCCAGAAACAGATGGTGTGGCTTGGCCTGAGACAGTCGTGGTAGAAGTGGTTGGGACATGGTCAGATTCATGAGATTTTGAAGGCAGATCTTTCAAGATTTGTTAATCAATGGAATAGAGGATTAATAACTTGGAAGCAGTGGAAGGAAATTGAGAGGTTTTGTTGTTTTGGGTGTATTAGTTTGAGATATCTTTTAGATATTCAAGTGGAAATGTAGAAAAAGCAGTTGACTGTTGAGGTCTAGGATTTAGGGGAGATACTAATTTGGGTATCTGAGGTCAGGGAGATGAGAGGCCTCAGCAGGGGATAATGAGGAGGAGCTGTCAGTGAGCAGGGATGAGGCGAGAGGGAGAGGTCTCCTGGCGCCAAGTGAGAAAGTGTTGGAAGAAGGCAGCTGTGATGGGCTCTGTCCAAGCCAAGGAGATAGTAGGAGGAGCCAGAGGAAGGGGCGATGCAGAGTTGAATGGTGACCCCGACAGTGGTGGCGTTGGTGGGGCGCAGGGAGGGAACTCAAGAAGAGAGGGACTTATGAGGAAGCCGTGGGATAAGATTTGCTCTAAATGGAAATAGGAGATGTGGCCGAAACTGGAAGCAACACGGGGCTACAGGAGTGTTTCTTCATGATGGAAAGTATAAGTATTAGTTTTTTTTCCACCTCATGTTCCTTTAATTACTAATTACATGAGGAAGACATGTTTCTTGTAGCCACATTAGAAAATACAGAAAAGAAGACAGGAAGAATAAATGTACTGACGAAGCCTTTGATTCTACCATGTCGCCCTGTAAGCTCTGTAAACATTTTGGTGTGTAAACTTCTGGATCTTTTTTCATGCTATGCAAGCTGCTTAGTAACTTATTTTTTAAATTTCACAATATAATCTGAATACTTTTTAAATGTCAGCGTATATTTCCATAATCTTTTAATTGAATATACCTAGGTTTGCTTGGCCAGTCTTTTATTATTTAAATTGTTTTCTTCTTTTAACTATTAAAAATACTTCTTTGTACACATCTTTGTGTACTGTCCAATAAGGTCCTTAGAACTACTAGGTCTAAGGACATTTTTATTTTTTGTTTTGTCTTTGTTTTTAGATTTTTTAATGTTTTATTTTATTTTTTGAGAGGCAGAGTATGAGCAGGGGAGGGGCAGAGAGAGAGGAGACACAGAATCCAATGCAGGCTCCAGGGTCTGAGTTGTCAACACAGAGCTGGATGTGGGACTTGAACTCACGAACTGGGAGATCATGACCTGAGCCCAATCTGGACACTCAACGAACTGAGCCACCCAGATGCCCCTGAACATTTTTAAAAGATATTTAATATGTGGTAGATAATTCTAATGTCCTAACTGTAATGTCCTATATTTCCCAAGAGTATAAACAGTGATGTGATATCATGTTCTCCATGACCACTCTAGAACTGAAAATTAAAAGCCCTCAACTTTTTAAATTCAGAAATAAAAAAATAAAACCAAAAATCACAAGATTTTAATAGTAGGAATCTTGAGGAAAGGAGAAATTTTGATGTATTGGCATAAAACTTTGAGAATAAGGCTTTTATACAAATGAAGATTTTAAAAAATGTTCAGATTGGTGTACCTGGATGGCTCAGTCAGTTGAGCCTCTGACTCTTGGTTTCAGCTCAGGTCATGATCTCGTGGCTCTGTGGGTTCAAGCTCCACATCAGACTCTGCTGGCAGTGCAGAGCCTCCTTGGGATTCTTTCTCTCTGCCTCTCTCTTTGTCCCTCCCCCACTCATGCTGTCTCTGTCTCAAGATAAATAAACTTAAAAAAATTAGATCAGATATTTCGAAGATTCTGAGAAAATAAAACTTAGTTTGAGTAAAGTTTTTTTAAAAAATTGTCAAATATACTCTTAGTCTGTGTCTTGTCATCAAAGAATTCAGTCCTGGCTAGCTCATATATAAGAAACTTTTCTATGAGCTGATAACTGCCATTGCTTATGATTATATAAGCTTGTTTGCAGATTATGGTACTTGTTTTCTTCTTGTAGGAAATTTTATTTACTTGCACTTTTGTTAAAACAAATTGATTTTTAATTTATTCAGCAACCTTATCATTTTTAACTCATGGAGTATGACTTCAGGAACTGATCTTGTATTAGCAAACCCAATCAGTAAAGAACTTGTTTTGATTCTCCTAGAAATTAGAAAAATTTCCTCCTTTTGCTTCATGTAGAAGCTTCTAATATCTATCATTTTCTTGACTTGCACTTGGACAGTGACTCCTTATAGATGTATCTCTAAAGGTGTGTGTGTGTGTGTGTGCGTGCGAGCGCACATGCATGCGCGTGTATAGAGAACAGGAAAGTCATCTGGTTGCCATTTCCTACTGGTTACCTCCACATCACTGCACCTTTTCCCACCTACTGCTGTTGTTGTGGACTGGCCCTCTCTTTGCTGGTGAGGCCACTCTAGACCGGTTTCAGCAGATCTCTGCCTTCAGTAGTCCTAAGGTCTAGTGGGGCATAAGGTCCCAGCTCTGCTCTGAAGGCCAGCAGTCATTTGGCCTCTGGTCTCTGCAGATATCACATAGGTCCTGCAGGTCAGACTCTGCTCCATGGCAACCCACAAGCCTTACTTCTCTCCTAGTATTCTGGAAACCAATGAACTCAATCAGAAATACTCTCCTATCTTTGAAATACAAAAGGCTTTCTCCATGAAGGACAGCCCCCAGGCATTTGAAAATAAGGGCTCTTTGGGGCTACCTTCCTACCATCTGAAGATTTCCTTCTCTCTTAATCTCTCTCTCCCTCTCATTCTGTGTGTGTGTGTGTGTGTGTGCGCGCGCAGCATTACTGAGGCATATAAAACCAATGTTAACTCCTATTTGTGGGGAGAAGGGGATAAAATCCCCTTTTGTTTCTTTCTAAAAATCTAGAGTAAGGAGGAAAAAACAAAAAGGCAATTAATAGGACAATAACTCCTCTTGTTACATATTAATCCGTGCCAGATTCAAAATCAGGTCACATCTGGATTCCAAAACTGAAATGAATATGAGCCGAAAGAAAATAGTGGGGTGGTAGGGGTGGGAGCATTTATGCTAATAGCAACTGCGTTCATAAGGGGAGACGGCAGGGGCCTACTGCATGTCTGACTGCTCCTAGATGTAGACTCCTGGATTCTAAAGAGTGGAGGGAATCATGGAGACTTGTACCTCCCTTCCCATTGAGCAATCGTTTCAGGATATCTCTTGCAGATAATGACCTCATCTCAGATTACATGTGCACAGTGGGAAAGAGCCTGCTTCTTTCAGAGGTGCCTCCCTCCATCCCTGGACAGTTCTAACAGCTTTTAAAGTTCTTCCTTATCTTAAGTCAAAAACATTCTCTATTTTGTCCTTTAGCCTTTGTTTTGCTTTTTAGGAGTAATGTGGGATAGAGCAGTGCAGCATTCAAACATGTAAAGCCAGCTTTTACCCTCCCCCACCTGGTTCCCTGAGTTGCCTGATGGCCGCAGCCGGAACTGCTCGCTTCCCCTCGCTGCTGGTTGGTCAGGGCGATACACGAGTGCATGCCCATTTAAACCACCCTGTGAGGTAGGTACTATTTTTATTCCCATGTTACAGGTGAGGAACTTGAGATCACACAGCTAGTTGCTGCAGAGCTGGGTTTAAACCCGGGCATTCTGGCTCTATAGTTAACGTGCTTCATCACTAAGCCAGTGCTTCTCAAACTTGAGCGTGCATTAGAATCACAGAGGGTTTGTTCACACATAGATTGCTAGACGTTTCTAATGAATGCAACAGGCCTTAACTCGGCCCGAGAATGTGCATTTCTAACAGGTTCCTAGGTGATGTTGGTGCTGGTAGTTCTGAGAACTACATTTTGAGGACCACTAGTTGGTGCCAAGTAATCTTACTCTTGATCTGCATTTTTGAATTCTCTCA
Organism: Helogale parvula; assembly: GCA_004023845.1. Lineage (NCBI taxonomy): Eukaryota > Metazoa > Chordata > Mammalia > Carnivora > Herpestidae > Helogale > Helogale parvula. Next base: position 128,378 of record PJEM01002736.1, read on the forward strand.
TTTGTTGCCCGCATGACACCCCAATGCCTCCGGAACTGGACAGCTCTAAGTTCCAGAGTATGACTGGGCTCCCACTCTGCTCTGAGATAACCCTGATACTACCGGTTTTCCTGAATCTCTGCCTGTTGTCATCTGCAAGGTATTACTGTTCTCCATCTTCCTTCCTGAGCCTCCAGCTGCTAGAAATCTCCGCAATCACAGCCACTCGATGGTGGGTTTATCTTGTCTGTGGATTCCACTCTGTCCTGTCTGCATACTGACCAAGCTGAGGCTATGAGAGCTGTCGCCCCTTAAATTTTCTCTGACCTAGAACAATTAGCATGGGTCACATGTTCACAGGTAACATGGTCTTCAAACCTATTGCTGTTCAGCTGACCCTCCTCTGATTGCTCTCTAGGCCATCAATATTTGTTTAGTTTACAGAGCGCAAAACTAGACACGGTGCTCCATATGAGGTCTGACCACAACTCACTGGCATCATCTCTGCCTTTCTTCCTGACTTTTATATTCTATTAATACTGCATTGATTGCATCAACTTCCCCTTTTAGCACATATTGATTTTGGACCCAAGACTTCCCAATATTTTCAAATAAACCATTCTCAGACCCATTTTCCCTCCATTTTATGCTTCTATAAAATCTTTTTACTTTGACACAGGACTTCTCAGTTACTCATGTTAACGTTCATCTGGTGTGTTTTTATATTGTTCCAGTCAATGGATTTTTCTTCCTTTTTGAAATAAATCTCTATTATTTTTTCCTCATTTTGAAAGGAATACTTCTTCATTACCAAAAAAGTCACAAGATATAAACAAAAATAAGAACTTTAAAAGATTTTATTATGCCACTCACCCAAAGTTAATCATTATGAAATACCTTGGTGCATATCTTGCCACACCCTTGATAAACATCTTTCCAAAATGTACATACATTTCTGTACTTAAATGACCCACAGTGATTCTTTTTAGACTCACTGTAAATCCAATATATTTTGTATTCCTTCTAGCTCTATCAGCCACAAAGTGGCTTCTGTGCTTTGTTGATAAAAAGTTGTGTAGGATGAGCAAGAACAGGATCCTGCAGCATAACCCCAGATCCTGCCCTCCAGAAGACTAGAGATTCATCATTTAACATTCATTGGATAGCAGTTTTTAACCAGTTAGAATCCACGTTTGTGCCCTTAGTCCGGTTCTCCATTTTATTCTGATGGATAGCACGAGAGGCGTCACCTGCTTCAGTTGTGATGATCACTGTGCCATCTGCGAATGTAATCTGTCTGGTAAATAACCAGGCTTCACATTAAGTTGACGATTTAAGTAGTTTCCAAAGCCCAAATTATACTACTCTCCTTCCTTTCAGAAATACAGTCATTTGTCCATTTCCAACTTTCAGGCACCTTTTCCATTCTTTCTGATGTTCCAAAAATGACTGGCAGTAATTCTGTAATTTCTTCGGTTGTTCTCTCAACACCTTGGGATAGAGTCCATCCAGGTCTGGGGAATGAAGTTTTTAACAGAGGCTTCCTGTTCTCCTACTATCTTAGCTCCTATCTTGGACTTCAATTACCTCTTAACCATTGTTTGTTCCATACTTTCAGCTTTGAAGATCTTTCACTTTCATAGAAAAGATGGAAGCCAGAGTTGTGAGGAAGCTCTCCACTTCCCCACCACCCCCCCCACCATCATCTGTTAGCACATCAGACTCAGTACGTTGTTCCGGCCACCTTGCTCTCACCATATCCAACAAAAGACCCTTTTGATGCCTCCCGATTCTTTCCATGTGCTTTGATTTATTTTTTGTCTTGGCTCCAGTCTTCCAGCTATAATTTTAACTCTTTTATGCCAACCTTTCTTTTTCCCCTTAGTAATGTACTGACCCTGGGTGTGTGTGTGATCTTTCACAATCAGATTTCATTGAAGTGGCCCATTACGTGCTCATTTGCTTCCTTACATTCCTCTCTCTTTTCTTTTACACCAAAGTAATTTTTTAAAAATCATATTTTCAGATTTATTGTTTTGTTAGAGTTGTAAGCCACTTACCTATAGACTCGGGGCTATGTCAACATACCTATCTCTTCTTTGAGTTTTTTAAATATCAGATAGATGCCTCACTATTCCCTCTGTTTTACTCTTGGTTATCACAAAGATGATATGAAGATTCATATTCAATAAGGGGTATATGGATGTCAAACTTAACATGGCTATTAAGTTAGTAGCAGTAGAAATAGATGATGGCTAAGTTAAACAAAAATGGAATTTTTTGGGAGAGTTGAAGGTTGAAACTGATGAGAAGATTTGGAACCAGGCTGTGAAACAGACAGAACCAAGGTCGCTTCAAGAGTTCACTCAGCAGGAATCATTCTCTCCTTGTGTCAATCTACTTAAGTTCAAAAATTTTAGGAGAGACAGTGCATCTTATTGGCCTAACTATGTCTGACACCTATCCCTTAGATAGGGGCAGGCAGGAGACCCTGACTGACATACCCAATAAAACTACTCAGTGGGGAGACTGTAATCACTCCATAGGTGAATCGGGGTGCATTTACCTGTAGTGAGATGAATAGAACTCTGGAGAACAGCAAATGTCCACTAGTTACGTTTCCCAAGGTGAACCTCACTTCTACGTTACCAGTACATTCTGCCTTTTTTTCTCAGAATTAAGCATTGGTCAGTATTAGCTTTACTGATTCATCTGCTTCTGGAAAAAAAAGGTGTTGTTAACAAGGGATATTAGGAACTTATGAGATGCTCTGCTAAGACTCCCACAGGTATCTGAACAGTGTGAGTCCCAGGAAAACCAGTAATCTCTGTGCCAATTTTAACAATCCCTCTGAGATTCTATTTACCCTGTGATCTCAAATCATTTAGAAAAGAGTTATCCACAAATACATTGATCTCATATTAAAATACTGAATTACTCAATCATATTTTGGATTTATCGGACATTGGGAATAATAAATATTGTTCCTGAATCTTACCCATTATTTCTTTTTGAAAATTATGAGCTGTCTCCTCAATAACATTAATAACCCCTCTGTGAGAGTGCTGACTCTGGACTTCCTACTACTCTGTTTCATCTTTCTTATTTATACCTAGTACCGTTTATAATATTTGATAGTATAGTTTTTCTTAGACTTTTTCTCCCTTCCCATCATTTCAGGAATGTAATTTATCTTAATCCTATTAAATGTGTTCCTTCAAAACTCCCTAAGTGGTCCTCAGCTTTTGCCAGGAACTTATGCCAGCAATGAGCTGACCATTTCTCAGGACCATCTTCCTTTAAAGACAAAATCTTCAACAAGGAGGGATAAAAAATTATTGTGGTGCCTATCTAGAATCAGAGATTCCCTCTAATTTTACCATTTGCTCCCATGTGGTAGTTGACTGAGGGAGGCTTTCCTTGTCAAACATCCTCCAAAACAGACAACTCCATTCTAAAGGGACCAGGACTGGTTAGGTAGAGTTATCTCCTTATCCCTCACTGTGGTTAAGCTCCACAAAGCACATCTTCTAGAAAATTGATGGGCATATGGATGTTGGAGGAGTAAGAGCAATTCTTAGAATCATTGATTCAGAGACAAACTCTTTGGAGGTATTGATAGTGGTTGGAAATAAAAGACTGAAAGAGAAACATGGTAAATAGAAAAGAACAAAATTCCTAATGTTTTTCTGTAAATGAGCTTTCTCCTATTATCCTGGAGATCTCCCCTGCTTAGCAAACCAGAGTGACAGTAGAACTGGGAGATTATTTTTTTAAATTTCTGACTTCCAGGGACTGTACTTGAAATTGAAGCAGGACACACAACTAGTCCTAAATGTCATACATAGGTGTTACCAACCCAAAAAAGGCTTAGAGACTAGAAATTTGAAACTTGCCCATGACTCAGTTTCCTTTCCTTTCAACTGTCTTTAATGAAGTTACAAGATTTAACATTGGCCAGCCAAGCAGCCACGGATGGTTCCCAGACTCTGGCACTTAGTAGGCAAAGGAATTTCTGGGATACTTACATGAGAGGGAAGCTGAGGGTAAAATAACATCTAAAAGAATGCTAAGAGTCAAACAGGGGAAGCCAAGTTCATGGTCCAGGGATTCAAGAACAGAAGAAAAAAGGAAAAGAGGTGGGAAGAAGGAAAGGTCCTTTTGCCCTGAGTGGAGTTGGGAGACCAGAGCTCTCTCTTTCATATGACTGACTGACTCTCTAGGGTGTGGGTAGAGCAGCCTGGATTGAAGGCACTGTACAGACTGAATAAGAGCTCCTGGTTTTACAGAAATGTCCTTCATCCTCTTAGCCTAATAGCAAAGTACAAGTCTAGAGACTTTCTCCTAGAATTCTTCCTCAGTGAATAGAAGCTGAAAAGCTAGAGGGATGGTTTGTCATACAGCTGCCCCTGAACATCCATCTAGGATGGTCTTGGGAATGAAAACACGGTTGGTAGAAGGGGCTAGGAGGCTTAACTGAAGCTAGATTTAGTTAGATTGCACATTTATTTTGAGGCAGCTCTGAAGTTGATGAAAATGGGGGCGGTGGCTGTGGAAAAGCCAGAGTCCTCAAACCACTTCTTGGCACCATTTCCTTCCACAACTAAATTAGTTTACTGATGATTAAGGCATGTTGTGAAAGATGCAGAGAAGGGTGGGGAAGATGGTTGCAGGGGCTGTGATGGTGGTGGAGGACAGAGCACATAAAGATACTGCCTGACGCCAACAATTTAATATATACCAACGATTGCAAAGGAATACACTTTAGAGCTCCAGGCCATATTCCCATTTCATCCATGCAAATAGGGAAATAATGAAAAGAAGAGTGAAGGGAAAAGATATATTAGGAATGAGACTATTTAACTCTATCAAGAAAAAGGGAGCAAAAGCATCAATCACAAAGTTCAAAAGGGATACTTGGTAAATAAGCATATGTTCTCCATGCCCAAGGAAGACATAATGAAAGAAAATGGACCGCAGCCGCAGCCAGAGAGGACACTGGTCTGGGTAATAGAATTTCCTCCTCAGAAGTTCTCTGGAACAGAAGAGTTGCCCTTGTTCTGATACGGCCTTGTTGCAGCCCCGCCCCTCACCACTGTTCTCACTGCCTCAAGCGTGGTAAGCACAACCCGTCTTCTCAACCAGATGCACCCTGCCCCAGACTGTCTGACTTGTTGGCCATAACAGGCATGCGGACCACAACCTCATGAGAGGACCATCAGCCAGAACAATCCAGATCAGCTGCTCCTGAATTTTCAACCTACAGGATGATAATACTTATTATTGTTTTGAGCGGCAACGTTTTGGGTTACTTCATTACAGTAAACAACCAATATTTTAACAACCTGTGGAACAGAAGGGGCAGAGCCAAGTTTGGGACTAGGGAGCAGTTGAGCTCTGATCACCTCAGGCGACCCTATGAGAGTTTCTAAAGCTGGCATGACCCTTTAGAGTCATACGTATTCACACAGGTCAAAGCATAGCGCTATGCCCTGGAGTTGGACTTGCTGATACCCAGGCTTCTCACTCATCTGTAGTTACTTGGCCCTCTGTGCTCCATCACTCTACCCCTGGTTCTCACCTAAGTGCCTTTTCCCCGAACTTCCTGGGGATCTTGCTGCACTTGTCACACAAAGGGCACTTTATGTGAGCTTGGAGAATATATCTGAAAACATTATGGGTAAGTTATATCAAGACATTAATAGAGAACTATCTCAACAAGTCCCCCACCATGTCCTGCACAGACTCTCAAGTTAATGCAAGGTTCTCAAACACTTACTGTGATGGGACACTGTGAGAGACTCTAAAGAACTATGACTCGGTCTTTACTCTTCAGGAACTGAAAATCAAGTCTACCCAGTAACTGGGACCCACAGGAGCTGAATCCAATCAGCTAGTTTTTCTTCCTCACTGATACAGCTCCAGTTACCAGAGGGGAGGAACTGCCCTGAGGTCACTGAAGCTGTGAAGGCACTCATTAGTAGTCTTTCCCTCCCTCCACTGCCCTGTCTTCTTCCTTCCCTTTCTTCCACCCCCCAACCTCAGCGCACTCCTTGTGATAAAGTAAAATTATGGCCTTATGAATTGGCGGTATGACTTGGGTTTCCCATTATCTTCATTTAATTCTTTAATCCAGAGTGGGTATTTTTATTTGTTTTGTTAAAATGCACATATGTATTTCTGTACATCTAGTATTTCAATGGCTTTCAAACTATTTTGACAATGACCAATAGTGAAAAAAACCCATTTACCTTGTAATCTATCCAAGTATCCGTCTATATATTTATATCTATATCTCTCTATCTATCTATCTATCTATCTATTTAAAAATATCACCCAAAGCACCTGGCCTTATATGCATAATACTCTGGAATAGATATTTTCTATTCTAGTGTATTCCTATTTGTAAAAATGCTGGTCTCAATCCACTTGATTTCATGAACCATTAATGGGTCGTGACCTGTAGTTTGAAAAACACTGATGTTTCTGCCACACCACAGGCCTGGAGTCAAATTCAGGTGTTTGCCTTTTGTAATACAAACCTTAAAAACCAGTGCTGTCTGCTTGCTAAATTGTTCTTCCCTTAAAAGTCACAAGTTATCCTCACTAAATGTACTGGAAGCAACATAAATCTGAGACTTTCTCAGAAGTTGGCATTAATGTGCTGTAATTTGGTGCCAAAGCTGGGAATATCAGTTAAGTGCACCTGGCTCTGTCATTCTGCTTGATTGTGTGTCACAGTTGGGGAAGTACTTTCCCTCCAGATGCCTTTGATGCAACTCACTTGAAAAGAATGCAAACGCTAGTCAGCTCTGGCCAAGACTCCATCACTCTGGAGCTGATTGGATTATATGGCAGAAAGGCATGTCACCGGAAAGAGTGATGTGTTGTATGGGGAAAGCAGGGAAGAAGGCAAGGAAAGGAGGGCAGGTACGGGAGAATCCTCCCTCACCTTCTGCCAACACTCCCAAAGCAATATTAATGAGCCCCAAATGGTGTCCAGGTCAGTCTGGGAGGATGGGGGAGAGAAGCTGACATTTCTGCAAGTCACCTGTGTGTCAGGCCCTTCTCCAGGCACATTTCCATGTGGTCACTGTACTAAGGAGCTAATGTGTATCCAGTGCTTATTTTACTTTAGGCATTTATGTGCATGATCCCGTTTTAATCTCACAATGCTATGAGGCAGAGGCTATGTGAATCTCAATTTTGCAGATGAGAAAACTGCAGCATAGGGAGGGAGAATCATTTCCTCTAGGTGACACTGCCACTGTAAGAGGGAGCCAGGACCAGAGCCCTGAACTTGGGCTTGTCACCACCACTCTGCCTCATCTCCACTGGGCAGATAGGAACCTGCCTTGGATAGGTTGTGGTCAAGGTCACACAGCTAACAGGTGGCAGAGCCAGGATTCATGTGGGGTCTGTACTAACAACACCGTGTTCTTTGACTAGAAGCACTCAGCGCTGCCATCTCCCAAGCCCACAGTGACCTGGAGTAACTGAAGGGAAGATTGTGGTTCTTCCAGGAATGCCAGCTTGAACAGGGCAGAGTGAGACCGTCTCAGGGCTGCTACTGAGAAACATGCACTCTAGTGCAGATTCTCCCCAGGCTTGCTGGGGGTGGAGGGCGAAGAGGGCAGTGTCTCAGATAAATCATCCTGCATCATCAGACAACCAGCAGGAATAATTCAATCTCCTGGACATTTCTGAGCTCCCCCAGCATCAGACCTAACGGTGGGAGGGCTTTGAAAACTTTTTAGTTCAGTAGAAAGACTTGACTGTTAAAATTCCTTCTTAAACCATGCACCCTCTGAGAGGCCAAGAGAAATGTTATATTCTTCATTCCTTAGATAAATAGCAACAAACTCCTGGAGGGCAGGAACCCTGCTGCATGGTACTTGTACTTAGCCCTCAAGTCTTTCCCCACTGTTACCTTGTAAAGCCCCAGAAAAGAAATTTCTAGTGCCAGTGAAGATATTTAAAATTGGGGTGGGGGGAGGGAAGTGGCAACCCCTACTAATACCACTGAAGGCATTTAAGCAATAGTTGTAATAGTTGTTAATTATATATAGTTAATTAACATAAGTAGAATTCTAGAATCATTATCTCAACAGGAACTTAATTATTCTGCTTAAAAATTGGAAACTTTCCATATAATGGATGTATTGTTGTTAGGGTACTCCTATCCATGCCCTTTATATATAATGGCCTCACAAGCTTACTTAGCACAGTGACTGTCTGTAATGCTCACTCTGGTGAGCACAGTGGCTGCCACATAGCAGGTGCTCAATAAACATTCACTGAATGAGTGAAGTTGTTGATACCCTCCCCCTTTTTTAGTTCCAGTGGGCAAGTAACAGTTGACAGACACCACAGACACATTTTTAACTTAAGACTGAGTATCAAGGTTTTGATGAACGAGCACTGCTCCATAGTCTTAGAGGCTCAGGGAGGTGTTTATCACTACACTTAACTCACATTAGTACTAAATTAGCCACATTGGTTCTCACTCTCCAAACAAACAAATGTCTCACAGAGGTTTTTTTGGTTTGGAGGAAGTTTTTACAGTTTAAAGGTTGCAACCATGGACAAGAATATAGTTCCCAGCAACTTGAACCGTGGCTGGGTGTATGTTCCTTCCACTGCTGCTGTGTGCCTGTGCGTCAGCACCCTTCCTGCCCCCACTCAAATGGAAGATGCATTTCTCCCTACTGTTTACAGACAAGTCCCAGGAAAGACCAACCTCAGTCTCTTTGGTACAAGTTTTACAAGGGCCACCCAAGGGTACAGCCAGTTTACTGTAGCTGTTAGATCATCTGACAATTCAGGGTCAAGGGAAAATAGGATCAGAGGCCAAAAAAAGAGAATAGACTGATAAAACAGAGTAAAACAACTGGAATAAAGACTTCCTTTCAAAATTCAAACAGAGTCCTCACCCTTTGAAGGAGAGGGAGGTACAAAACAATGGCAAGACAACAGGAATAAAAGCCACATAAATCACTGGGCTATTCAGTTTCTATTTACAAAGAAAAAGCTCCGGGTCATCCTTTATTTTCTATGTTTATATACATGAGGAAAAAAAAACAAGGAGAGTATAAAACTGAATATGGAGCTCAGCATTACCAGCTGAACAGATGAAGGAATTTAAATGTGTTATTTAAAAATGATGATCACAATGAGATACCACTTCATACTCATTAGAAGGACTGTTATCCAAAAAATGGAAAATAACTAGCATTGGAGAGGATGTGGAGGAACTGCAACCTTTGTGTTTTGCTGGTGGGAATGTAAACTGGTACAGGTACTGTGGAAAACAGTCTGGTGACCCCTCAAAAAGTTAAACATAGAATTACCATATGACCCAGCAATTCTACTTTTAAGTATATACCCCAAAGAATTAAAAGTAGGAATTCAAATAGAACTTTCCATACACTGTTCCTGGCAGCACTGTTCACAACAGCTGAAAGGTAGAAACAACACAGCTCATTACAAGACAGGTGAATGGATAAATGAAATATTCAATGGAATATTATTTAGCCTTAAAAAGGAATGAAGTTTTGACATAGGCTGCAACATGGATGAACCTTGAAAATACTGATTCTGAGTAATATAAGCCAGACGCAAAGGACAGATATTGTATAATTCCACTTATATGGAGGCATCTAGAGTAGTCAACTTCATGGGGCCAGAAAGTAGATTATAGGCTACCACGGGCTAGGAGTTCGATCAGTGGAGAGTTAGTGTTCGGTGGATACAAGGCTCCTGTATGAAACATTTCTGGAAATGGATAGTGGTGATCGTTACGTGACCTTAAGAATGAACTTCATGCCACTGAGTTACACACTTTAGAAATCACTAAAATGGTCATTTCTATGTTATGAGTATTTTATCACAATAAAAAGAGTATGTCGTAAAATCTGTGAATATATCAATTACATTTGCAGGGTTGTATAAATGTTACCACCAGCTGCTACCGCCTCCTGGTGAAGAGGGCTTACGTAGCACGGGGGCAGGGTAAGTGGGAGCTGCCAGTGTTCACCACCTGCTCAGTTGGCCTTGAACCGCTTTCCTCCACCAGGAACGAGGGGAGATGGGAGCTGCTGCTTGGCTTCCAAGTCCCCTGGAATAGCACTTCCACAGCACAGGGCTGTGGGGCAAGGAGGCGCTGCCCTCGCCAGCTGCCCCATGCCATTCCTCCTTACCAAGCAGGGGCTCGGGGTGGGGAAACTGATACACTCTCTGGCCCCCAACCCGTTACCCAGAGCTAAGAAAATGGGAATTGCCAGTGCGCGTCAAGGTCCCTGAAGCCACCTCCCACAGCATGGATCTCGGTAGGTGGCATGGGTGCAACCCGCCTTCCACTGTTCCTACTGAGTTCCTGTAGGTTTTTGTTGAAAAAAAATTTCTTAAATCGTTGTAAGCCCTTTGGCCAATCTCCAGAGATTTTGTATGACTGTCTTTGCTAATTTTTACTAGTTTAATAGATGTCTCTCAGGGGATGAGGTTTCAGTGGGATCCTCACACCGCCATTCCAGAAGCTGCTCCTTCTCTGTAGAGCTTTAACTAACCATAATGGAAGTATACATATTTCTGGACAGCAGCGTTTTGTACAGGTCCCTTTGAAAGATCTTCCTTGTAAATTCATGTATCAATCTTATACCTTTCTTATAGTGTCTCAAGGAGAAACAGAGATAGTCGTCACATCCAATCTCAGGTTTGTCTAAAAACTTAGGGACCATGTTATGGTGGCCAAGCCCTTTGCTCAGAGAGCTACCAGTCTGAATTAGGAAAATGATTTGATTACATAAACCTGAGATCAAAAGTAAAGTGTCCCTGCAGGAAGGTAAGGGGATTAGCAGTGTGGAGGCATGCAAAGCTTTTGGAAAGACAAGCCCTTTGAAATCCACAAAATTATCTGTGTCTCAGAGAGGGGCTTAGAGTGATTTCTGAGGGGATTAGATCCTGACAGTGGTGTTTGCTTCATAGAGATGCATCATTATTCTCAATGATGTTTATTGAATGTCCCCTGAGAGGCCAGCATTGTAATTATCTGTTTCTAAGTCTCTGCATAACACTTTCATTTTACTTTTTTTTTTTTTTTACTTTAAAGACTTTGCTGTTGCTGGGGATTTAATATTTCTCTAATTTTCAGTTGGTTTTTAAGAAGAGGCAGTCGACTCAACGCTCTGTATATTCAGTCTTGTAAAACCACAGCAGGGCGCCTGGGTGGCTCAGTTGGTTGAGTGTCTGACTTCAGCTCTGGTCATGGGTTCGAGCCCTGCATCGGGCTCTGTGCTGACAGCTCACAGCCTGGAGCCTGCTTTGGATTCTGTATCTCCCTCTCTCTCTGACCCTCCCCTGCTGTCTGTCTCTGTCTCTGAAAAATAAATAAAAACCATAAAAAAATTAAAAAAAAAACCCACAGCTGAAGATTTTAAGTATTATTCTGCTTTGGATAACTTGCCACTCTAACACGAAGCTGTTTTCTTTGCTAGAATTGCTACAGGTTGGAAGGGAAGCTGTCCTTCAACAGTGGCAAATGACACAGCTATCATTTCTGCAGGTCCAGAATGATTAATAGGTTTTACTTCATCCATCCTCTCTCCTGACACAGGTTGGAGAATAGTTTCATTATTACTACTTTCTGGAAGAAGCAACAAAATTATTTGCCAGCATGCTTAAAATGATGAATTGGTAAATCGAAAGAAGTATCTTTATAATCCTTTTAGATGTCTCTTAATGTAGCTCTTCATTTTCCTTCCAAAGACCATTTGTTTATTAAGATCTGCCTTGTGAAGACTCACAATGCATATTTCAAACATCAGTTTAAAACGATTCTTCAGGTGCGATGCCAGTAACTTTAATAGCCCCCTTTGCAATGCTTCTGTGATCTCAGGCATGTCCTTCCAAACTCCCTCCTGTCTCCCCTTTCCTACCCAAGTGCATTCTGAATAACAAAGAGCTTCTGGCTGGACTTACTGTTTGGGTCAAGTTCAGAGAGTGTCCTTGTGTTTCTTTCATCATCTAATAAAGATGGGGGGCAGTGTGTTCAGTGGTCAGGGGAAGCACGTCGTAGAAAGGAAAGGCAAATTGAGATCTTTGATTCAAAGACTGTGGCCCCATCACTTTCTCTTACATAAAAATTGTATTCATCCCACACTTCCTACTGCAAATCACTCTGGTACGACGTGACAATGCAGCAGATACACAAGGACTTTTCCCACATCACACTACAAACACAGTCACCCTCTCTGGGGAACCTAAGAGAAACTTTTGGGCCTCCACTTCCCCTCCATTTGTTTGAAGGATCAAGAGAACACAGTTCCATTTTCAACAAAAATTAAAAAGGAAAATCATGAAAAGAGCCAGCCTCCTCTTTTTTTCTCTCTCTTAATATATTGTTGCATCCAGGGAAGAGGAAGCAGTGAGCGCCACTGATACTGGGTCCCCAGGGACCCTATAAGGGTCACTCCCCAGCTATCAAATGAGCATGTCTTCCTCCACTTGCACAGCAAGTTTGTAATGGGACTGGAAGTTACTTTTGGCTCAGCCCTGCTGCGCAAAAACATGAAATGCCACAGTGCTTCAGGGATTCAGGGTGTGTTCACACCTGGGCTTTCACAGGGAAAACAATAATCAGTTTTAAGGCTTTGGAGATTTGAAAACCTATTAGCCATATTCCTGCCCTCCTCCATAGGCCGTGCTAAGAAGTGTGTGTTCCTTAAGGACAGGAGCAAATTCCTTCCACACATTTTTGTTTTTTTATTTCTTCTTTAGGAACTGTCTGTGGTGCCATAGGTTAGTTCAATGTGGGACTTGAAATATGGCAACATCTCATTTATTCTGCACTGTTGCAAAATAATGTGTTCACTGGATAAAAATTTTCAGATGAGTGGACTGTCACCCTTTAAAGAACTTGAAATGTATTTGGAGTGCATTTAGTTAATAAACAGGTAGAGATGATTAACTGTTTTTTGACCATACAAGTTCATTAGTATTAACATGCTTTTACTGGCTGCATCAGAGAGGTTCTTGAGGCCTACAGAGATCAAAAGGACTTTTTGCAGCCTCACTTATGGTCTTGGAGTTCTAGTGAGTTTCCTTGGCTTTCTGATTTCTAACTGTGTGCTCTTTTGTCCTCGCTTCTGCCATTCCTTCCCAGGATCTGTGTCTGACAAGCTTCATTCTTTGGTCCCAACTACTTCATCAGGAACTATAACCTAGAACAAAACTGAGAGAAACAAGATGGCTTAATTCTACATACTTTATTTGGTAAATATGCTCTCTTGTCACGTGAGAAGAGAGCTTGGGTTTTAGGATAACTCTGAGATTCTGCTTCATCCCTTCCATCATTATATGAGGAGATGGACTTTATAGTAAGTGGCATTTTGTACATAGAAAAATGTACATTTTGTTATTATTATAATTAGCCTTCAACAGAACAAGTCAATTGACAGATTTTGAACCGTCCACTTCTAACTCTTTTTTTGCGGCCTCCTTAATCAAGGCCAATGTTATCTCTCACAGACTATTATAACTGCCTCTTAATGGTCTCCCAACATTATTTTGGCTTCCTTCCAACCCATCCTCCACACTTTAGCCAAAATGAGTTTTGGAACATGTAAATCTCATTATTTCACCCTCTTTGCCCTGTGGCTTTCCATGTCAACCTCACTTCACGTCACTCTTCCTCTCCTGCTGTGTGCTGCCACACTGTCATCTCTCCTTGGCCGTATTCTCTATACCACAGTCCTTCGTGCGTCCTGTCTCCCCTGTCCGGAATGCTCTTCTCCCAGTTTTCCCCATGGCTGTCTCCTGACATCCTTAAGTTCTCAAATTAAACATCACTTTTTCAGAGAGACAATTCCTGACCACTCTAATTAAAGTAGGTATTCCCTATTATTTTCTGTGGATAGACATATGGGAGTGAACACAAGTGTGAAAATCTTTGTGTTAACATCCATTGGGTTGCATGCACCATGGAAGAGACATTTAAAAATCAGGCAGACAATGACTTTGTCAGATGACTTCAGCCCTCTATCAACAGCCACTCCAGTGCTGAAACAAAAACCATATGAATGAAGTGGCCACAGTAACAGATATGGAGGCAACTAAGGGCCCAATGGCATGAAGTACATTTACCAATGCCGATCTAACTCCTATCACTGCTGAATATCCAACATGCCAGCAACAGAGACTGATGCTGGGCCTCCAGTATGTCATCATTGCTCAGGAAGTGAGAAGCTGACCATATTGAATTCTTTTAACCTTAAAGAGCAAGTGGTCTTTTTGTCACAGGAATAGACCCATATTTCCAAGGGTAGAAAAAGGAGTGGCCCCACCTGTCGACGCTGACAGTGACACACTGTTCTACTTCTCATCCCTGTAATTCTACGTTCTGCAGGTTAGAATTCTCCTCCCCAGAGAAGAATACACTTTCACTCAGGGACATAGCAAGAGTACCTTTGAATTATAACTACAGCTGCCCTCTGGGCATTTTTTGTTCCTTGTCTTCAGGGACCACTAGACAAGGAAAAGAGTCACTATTTAGGCACAGATAATCAACCCAATTATCAGGAGGGAGAAGGCTGTTGTTACAAAATGGGTCATGGAGGAAAAAATGTGGAATCAAGGTAACCCATTTGGGTTTCCTTTGGTACTTCCTTTCCCACTTGTGACTAAAAGAACAAGTGCAGCAGCCCCATTCTGAAAAGGGCATGTGTCTTAGTCCACTTGGGCTGCTAGAACAAAATACATAGACTGAGTGGCTCAAGCAGTAACATTTATTTCTCACAGTTCTGGAGGTTAGAAATTTCAAGATCAAGGTGCTGGTGGGTTCTTTGTCTAATGAGGGCCTGCTTCCTGTTTTGCATAAGGCTGCCTTCTTGCTGTGTCCTCAAATGGTGCAGAATGTCCTCACATGGTTCTTATTATTTTCTGTCCTCAGTGGATAGACATATGGGAGTGAACACAAGTATGAAAATCTTTGTATCATATGTTAACATCCATTGGGTCGCATACACCATGGAAGAGACACATGACCATGTCTAAGAGCACTAAGCCCATTGTGGAAGGGCCTCCATCTTCATGACTTCATTTAAACCTAATCACTTTCCAAAGGCCCTACCTCCAAATACCATCACACTAGTGTTAAGGGCTTCAACATATAAATTTGGGGGGCAGGGGAGGACACAACCAGCATAACAACATGGTGGTCAAGGCTCAGATGCTTTGGGGATGAGGATCTAGGTCACACTATTTGAAAAGCCTCTGAGACTGGCAGAGGTGATATCTGAAAGTGACAGAGATCCAGACAGGTAATGGAGGAAGGAGAAAATAAGTGTCAGCTATTTCTCCTACACTAATTATAGGATTTGGGCCTAAAGTTTATCTCAGTCATCTTCCTCTCTAAGTTTTCCTTCAAAAAGAGAGACCCACTGATATCCTGGAGGAGATGCCCATGAATAAACATAAAGAAGTGGATTGGAGTGAGACAAAGGGTGGGCTGTGGAAGACACAGAGATGCAGTGTCTCTTCATGGAAAGACTTGTACCAAGCTGTGGGGAGTACAGTCAGCAGACATCCTCCAGCCACTGGCTCCTTCAGGGTCTGTCCCTGCTGCAGAGTCACACCATCCTGAGATGTGCTTCCCAGGGCAGCCCATACCTGGTGACTGAGCAAGGTGGGTGTAAAAAGGCCTAGACATCACTGCCCAACATGGCGCGACTCTGATGGGCAATCCTTGCCCAGAACTGCCTGCTATGTTGAGTGAGGCTTGGTCACAGTTTGTCTTCTCTCTTTACTTGATCTTCTTTCCTCCCCTTTCTTTTCACTGCTGCTAATCCCTATTAGACATCTTGCACCCAGATTTGTCTCATCATCTACTTGCAAAGAAACCAACCTGGTATAAGCTACATGCTTTGGCAGCAAATGAAACTTGCTAAGTAGGTCATTTGGAGGAAGTTATTTCACTCTGTTGCACCTCCATTTCTTCTTCAATAAAATGGGAATAACAATATTTGCCTCTCAGGGTTGTGTGAGGTTAAATAGAATCAAGTGTGTAATTACCTGGCATGGTGCTTGGCGTCTAAGAGTGTATAATGTTTATGAGAGAAACTCTCTCAGAAATGGCAGCTTCCCATGCTGACACGGCTTTGTCAGTTCTCTGTTGAGAAGGGAGAGCTGAGTGTTCAGTTTTCTGGCCACCTTGTTGATGGTAACAATGGCAAATTCTTACATAGCATTCACAGTGAGCCAGACGCTTTTCAAGTGTCTTGCATATATTAATTCATTTAACCTACAAACAACTTGGTCAGGAAGGTTCCTAATCCCAGTTTACAGGTGAGGAAACTGAGGCACAGAGGGTCACAAACTGGCCCCAGCCTCAAAAATTCTAAGTAGCAGAGCTGGGCTTTAAGTTCGGGAACCCAGCACCAGAATCTGTGCGCACACCCAGTACAGCACATGGCCTCCTGGTGCCACTTTATCCTAGAAATTGCTTGATGCAGAATAAGCCGATCTTGCTGCTAACCTCCTACTTCCTCATGACACCCTTCCAGAACTAGTTTTTCTGAATGGGAAATAATACGAGGATGAGGAAGAGGTCACCTGACTGAGACGGTCTGAGGTTCATTAATCCTCTGTGAAGCTTGGAGGCAGGGAGAATCCAAAACCTGTGTCTTCCTGGGGTTGAGGCCCCAACCAAAGGGAACCTCCCTGGTAGCAGGTGTGAGGGCAGGAATGAGAGACACTGACAGTGGCAGTTTCCTTGCGAACTTATGGGCATTTGCAGATAATTAACTCAGCCTTTTCAACAAGTTTTTATTTGCTTAAATTAACAAAATATAGGCTACATGTTATTTTCAGGTAAACTGCCTTATCACAGAAGCAGAAAGCAATATTCACAACTTGGGTTGCTACACACTTGGAGAATTAGTTTTTAAATAGCAAGCCAGAATTCTGTACAAAATCAACATTTGGTGTAATGTTGTCCAAATATGTGAAGGATTTAAAATGTTAGCTCTGTTACATTTTGTTCCAGCAAAGCAGACAAAGATCATGATTCAAAACGCGATGTTAATATTTTATTAAATGCCTTTAGGGTTTAATAAATACAGTATGCACATTGGACTTTCTCAGGCAGCTACTCATATAAAAATATACCAGATACCCTTGTGGGGTTATGAAAGGTCAGCCTCAGTCTCATGGCCAATGGGGAGTCAATTTTTAAAAAGAAAGAATGAAAGAGGAATTAGAAGTCAAAAAGGCAGGGGTGGTGGTGGTGGTAGTAATCATAGGCCTGAATAAAAAGGATAAAATAAAAATATGCCACTTGGCTGGTCAGTCGGCTGTTTCAGAGTGACAATGGTCAAAAGCCTGGAAAGCATTTGGTAGTGACCTATTTTCTGAGTGTCACAGGAGATGAATGCCATGCTGTCCTGGCCCTTAGAGTGCAGGTAACCTTTGATGGTTTTATCCCTTAATTCTCTTTGGGTAACCCCCCTGGGCTCTCCTTCAGGTTTGCATTCTGGTTAATTAGCTCATTAGGCAAGGCTGGCCAACTCTTCCCTTAGCTCTGCACTTAGGCACAGAGTGTCCATATAATTGATCACCCAAACTGGGATACTTTTTAAAAATTTTATTTTTATTTGAGAGAGAGCTAGAGAGAAAGTGGAGGAAAGTTAGAGAGAGAGGGAGACAGAAACTCAAGAAGACTCTGCACTGTCAGGAGCCTGATCCAGGGCTCAAACTCACAAACCTTGAGATCACGACCTGAGCTGAAATCAAGAGTCAGATGCTTAACTGACTAAGCCACTCAGACACCCCCAGGATCCTATTTATTTATTTTAAATTAGAGGATAGTTTAATGATTTTTTAATAGTTTATTTTATTTTTGAGATAGAGACAGAATACAAATGGAGTAGCAGCAGAGAGAGAAGGAGACACAGAATCTGAAACAGGTTCCAGGCTCTGAGCTTTCAGCACAGAACCTGACGTGGGGGTTGAGCCCACCAACCACAAGATCATGACCTGAACCGAAGTTGGCACCCAATTTACTGAGCCACCCAGGTGCCTCCCTTTTTATTTTTTAAGTTTACTTTTTTATTGAGAGAGAAAGAGTGTAAGCAAGCATGGGGGAGGGGCTAAGAGGGTGAGAGAGAATCCCAAGCAGGCTCTGCACTGTCAGCGCAGAGCCCAATGTGGGTCTCAATCTCATGAACCACAAAATCATGACCTGACCAAGCGTCAGACATTCAACTGCCTGAGCCACCCAGGCACCCAAACTGGGATACTTTTGAGAGTTAAGACAGCATTCTTAGTAATTACAAAGGACAAAGGACAAAGGTATAAACCAGTGTTGTTCCTGGCAAACCAAGATGTTGGTCACTCAACAACATACAATACCAAGATTTTGGCCATACTTCTCACAAAATCAGTATATATTTACTATCAGACTAGATTTAATTAAGTCTCTCATACCCAGAGTCAAGAACTAAAAACAGGCTTTATAATACACTTCATAACACATTTTAAATTACTTTTCTTAGACATTTTGTTTTTGGCTCTCAGAATTAAATTTTACCTGGAAGGCTAACATGAAAAAAAGATGAAATTTGAGCCACTTTGAATGAAGTGGGCATGAGGGCTGAGAGTCTCTGCTCCCCTCGTAGCTCTGGAGGGGCCCAAGAGGGACCTCTGGCTCCTCAATCCACAATTTGGAAGCCACCATTCTAGACCATGCTCTCTCCATCTCAGTGTGAACTTGCTCCTCAAACATACCCACATGATTCATTTGTTTGAAAAAGACCAGAGCTTGCTATTCTAGATTTCCTGATTCCCATTCCGGCTAGACATACCCAGAACCAACTGGAAGTCAGCAGCCCTTATACTATTTCTTCAACACAGGACTACTAAAAGAATGAACACGTAACAGAAGCCCAAGAGCTGAAGGCCTCACAGACCATGC
The DNA here is from genome assembly GCA_004023845.1 of Helogale parvula. Classification (NCBI taxonomy): domain Eukaryota; kingdom Metazoa; phylum Chordata; class Mammalia; order Carnivora; family Herpestidae; genus Helogale; species Helogale parvula. The sequence continues at coordinate 147,321 of PJEM01002736.1, forward strand.
TGCCAGGCTCCTGAGTGATTTCATCAGAGACACTAATGACTATATTAATAATGAATGGAAGGCACGTTGCCCCTTTGAGAACTTGGAACAGTTTCCTGGCAGAGCTGTGCTTGCACCACAGAAACTGACACTACCCCATTCGCCATCCCCTTTGCAGGTGCCTGACCTCAGGACATGGGTGGCAGTAGGAAACCCAGGCAGCTTTGGCTCTTTGTCGTGTTGGTGAGGCTGAAAGAAAGAGCTCTAAGCACAGTAGCAGGACAATGCATCAAGGATCGACAAAGCCCACAGGTGGATGATTAGAAGTAGATGAGGCTGAGAAGGAAGCACCTTGGCCAAAAGAAAATTCTGCATCCAGCAGTCAGAGATGGGCCAGGTCGTCTAAAGAACTGTACTGGGAACTTTAGGAGGAGAGAAAGCAAACTAATAAACAGTACCTACCTCTATGAATAAGAGTTGAAACTACCAACCAAGAGGCAGTTTTTACATGAATGCAGAAACAGTACCAGAGGGTTACTGCATTTGGTCAGTCACAGGTATGTGACATCCTGCAAGCACTGCTTTATCTGCCACCCAGCCCTAAGGAAAGCCTACTGCCGGGCTCCACCCACCCTTCATAGTCTTCACCCCTGACTAGAATCATGATTCGAGCATCTAGGAAGAAATAATTAGTCACTGTAGGTGGGCTATGTATTTTTAAACATATTAAGTGACCATAAACATCATAGGCATCATCTTGTAGTACAAAATTGTGTGATTATACAAGAGTGTGTGTGTGCGCGCATGTGTGTGTTTGTATCAAGAGGCTCTTACAGAATGTGTAAGAAGCCCTAAGTCAGCAGTATGATTTCAAGGCCTCCTACTCTATATTTTAATGAATCTGGAGCCAAAACCAAATATTTATGGAGTGCCTAGGAGGGATCTGGGGAGCCACCATTTTGGCCCCATCAGTCTTTCTTAACCCTGGCTGCACAGAAGAATCAACTGGGGGAACCTTTTAAAAACATACCCATATTAGGGCTTCACTAGACCATTGAAATCAGAATCTCAGGGGCTGAGGCCTCAGCCTGGGTATTTAAGGTTCCCCTAGATGATTCTGATATGGAGGCAGCTTTGAGAACCCAGTCCAGAATCTGCTTCCCAGTAATTATACTGTAATACTCTAAATAAGCAGTGCTCCGATTTCAAGATTTCCTCCCCACGCCCCTGGCTCTGGCATTGAGAAACCCCACCGCACAGGAGACGGCAGCTCTCCCGGGAGCTGCCTTGTGGGGCGTGAGGCCTCAGAGCAAGGTCTCCAGGAGGGAGCCCCGCTCAGGACGCAAGGGGTGAGCCTGTACACACTGACCACTTTGGGGACCTTCTGAAAACACACGCCACATGCTACCTCTGATGACGGAAGCTGCTGGAGAATAAGGCAGACCCAGGCAAGGATCTAAGTTCTGCTGCTGGGTTTTCGTTAGCTAAAATTATTCATGTTTTCTTAAAATGTTATCTTTTATCTGCAGCAACTACTTGAGAATATTCTCTTCAATACCTCCCCCTCCTTCGTCATTTTGGTATTTTGGATGGTTCAATAAAGGTGAGATATATATATATCTGTATGTATATATATATCTACTAATATTTTCATCTATCTGGAAAAATATTATAACTTCCACACATTCAACTAAATCATTGTTAATAAGGTAATGTGTCAAGCACCATATTTTTGCAACTAAAAAGGAATCTACCATGTATTACATATTAGTCAAAAAACACCCCAGAATTTCTAAAAGCACCTAAGCATCCACTTACAGTTAGGTATCTAGAATGTGTACAGTTTATTATACTGGAGAAGCATGAAATAGTACTGAAGAAGCCCCCGCATGCGTGTTAAGAATCAAGGGCCCAAGGAATGATCCGAGAAGCATGTGTTTTAGGGAAGACAATTCCTGCTTGTTTAGTCCGGGCCGTTTGTAAAGATCTGCGCCACTTGCCAGTCTCCAGCAAATGACAGCTCGTGCAGAAAGCTACATTTGAACTGCCTAGTTCTCATATTCCAAATGTAATTTTAAAGCTGTCCACTTAGATACCCAAAAGCACTGCTTGTTTTTCCATTTTCCTCTCCAGTAATTCTTTTAAACTCTCCTCTCTGTGCTTGAAGTACAGGTAATCAGAAATGGAGGGGCCCCTCCGAGCACTCTGCAGAGCCCTGAGGCGGAGGCGCTCAGCCCTGTGCGCAGACTCTCTCTCCTGGCTGCCCTCGGCGCCCAGGCTGTCCTTGCCCCTCTCCTGGCGCTCTCCCTGTGGCTGGTCCTCCTTCTCCTCCTCACAGGTGTCCTCGAGCGCCCTGGCAGCCTGCTCGGGCTGGGCGGCGAGATCCTGGAGGGTGCAGGGCTGCCCGGGCTGGGCGTCCAGGCTGGGGCTGTCTCGCCCCGCTTCATAGCTGTTGTCCTCCTCCTCTTCCTCCTGGCAGGAGCTGCCCCGGGCGCTCTCCCCATCTGACTGGAAGGCTGGCGCCTTGGCCCCCCGCTTCTGGGAAAGGTCAAAGGGTTCCTCCTGTTCCAGGCTCCTCAGCACTCCCGCGGTCTGCGCCAGGGCAATCCGCCCTCTTCCAAAACCTGTGAGAGCAAAAGCAATGTTCAGGCTCTGGGAAAAGCTGTGAAAATGGGTCATTGGGTGGTACTCAAGGCCATTTAGTATAGTTTGATTTTACATTTTAAAAATAAATTCCCAGTAAGGTTGTGGAGAGATGGGCCTTGTCACAGATAAAGTTTACATCAGCATAACTTCTTTAAGGTAAATTTGGCAACATGCACCAAAAGCTTAAAATAAGCATAGCTCTGACTTAGCAATTATGCCACTGGGAATTTAAACCATGAAAATAGTCAGACAGGTGCACAAAATATATGTGTAAGGATGCTCATCGCCACATTTTTTATGAAACTGAAACGATAGAGGTTTGTCTAAAATAATACAATGAACCATGTATAGGAGACGTAGAGACCTATGAATGGTTATAAAAAGGTATTCTCTATTTTAAATAAAAAACGTATTTACCATATCTATTTATAGTGTAGACCCAATTTCATCTATCCTTATCTCGAAGAATTTACATCAATATCTTAAAAATTCCATGATTCAGACATTTTTCTCTTCAATTCTAATGTATTTCTTATTTTCAGTGAGCATATATTTTACCAGAAGAAATAAAATCATAACAAAGGTATTTTGATCTTGAAAAAACCCCACAAAAATCTACCATTTGGGGCCAAGTAGGCTGCCCCATAACCGAGCCCCCTAAGCACAGAGTAGGGGGGGCATAAGGAGATCCCTCGAGGAGCTCTGAAGCCCCTGGTCCAACCACAGGCATCCCTGCTGTTGGGCACAGTGACGCAAAAGGGTCTCACTTTTAGTTTCAGTTTGAGGACCCTGTAGAGAGGGACTTTTCAGGAGCCCAAAACACATAGTGGGGCTCCACCTGCTGTGATCTTGCAGGTGTCTGTCCCTGGTGAGCCAACAGCCAGGCCCTGAAGAGGAGGCAGACAGAACCAGGCTTCTGGGGGGGAGGGGCAGATGCAGGTCTGCCTGCCTTATGATACCTATGATACCGTCAGGCAATGAATCGGTCTATAGCTTTAATCTAGTCAGGGGCATGGGAGGCTCTTTTTAATGTGAGTCATGATTTTTGAGCCATTTCAAACACTTGAGTGAAAAAGCACTAACACCTTTTATAGATGAAAACATTTAAATTGTTGAAAGTCTGTTAACTTTCAAAGCATCTCTCTGATACATACGGATGCTCTTTATTTTTCCAGAAGAATGACAGAATCATTAGGCGCCTCTTAAGATTGGAGCATCCATATGGGGTAAGTGGTGGTGACCAGGTTAAGCTTTCAAGTGGATGAATGTCTCACCATTGGCTTCTATCCCCTACCCCAGGGACTGAACAAACTTCACCCCTTCTGGAAAAATCCACGCCTATGTTGGAAATTCGCTCAGGCAATTACAGGTGCAAAGAACAATTGAGGAGAAAACCAATCTCAGGGAAAGAAAACTGCTTTTGTTTTTTAACCAGAATTTTTTCAGGGCTTTTGCATAAACTCTGGGCTTTGTTTTATGATGACCACAGTTCCCTGTCACTCAGGAGCACTGTAAACTCAGTGGGTGAAAAATATGAAAACTATAATCATTCTGTTTCCTGCTATGGGTGTATGTGTGCATCTTATTTATGAAAATGTGTGCCTGCTTGACCACCTTTCTGGAAAGGGTAAGAAAAGCAGGCAACACGAACAAATTCGTGTGCATCTGGTGTGGTGAGCACTGGTTTAATTCAGAAATTCCCGAGTTGGAATCCCAGTTCTGCCTTCAGACCTGTGGTGTGACACTGAGCAACTGATAATGCCCCTTGGCCCGGCTCTCCTCTTAAATAAAATGAGAACTACACAGTCTACTTTGGGACACTGTGGGCACAAGGATTTCTAAAGTGCCCAGTGCTGTGCTTTAGTCTTACTGGTATCAGCAAACAACAGTTAACATAACTTTGTAAGTTCAACAACTGTGTGACCTCTCTGCCCTCACACAGACCTTCTAGGGCGCAAAGATGATCTCATCCCCCTGGCATCCTCCGTGGCACCTAGCGTGCTGCTTTGGAAAGAGGTGCATTTATTGTCTGTTTGTTGAAGGACTGCTTGATTAAGTCAGTAAAGAACAACCTGCTGAACTCAGCGGGTCTGGAACATAAACCTGTCACAGCTAAGGGCCCTGGCACTGAGGAGGCAAGAACTTCTTAGCAGTTCAGTTAGGGCCCTGTGGGGGAGATGGAAGCCCCTGCTCTGCAGATGGGGCATGAGCCCTGCCAAGCAGGAAAGCCGTCTCCGGGTGCATCTGCCTGTGAACGGGAGGAGATCCAGCCTGCTACACCCATCCTTCTGCTGAGGCAGAGCTTACACACCTGTTCTGTAGAAAGGAAAGAAAAAACCCCACATGTCCTCTAACACAGTGTGATGAAATGGATACAATAAAAGGCTTTAATGTCAGAAAGGTCTGTGTTCAAATCCTCACTCTGCCACTTTTCAGTTGAGCAACTTTGGGCAAATCACTCTCTTGAAGCCTCAGTTCCCCCATCTGTAAAATGGGGATAATAAAAGCTCCTCCAGCCTTGAGTTGCTGTCAAGATTAAAAGAGGCAAGGCACCTGATGTGGCATCTGAAGCAAGAACTGATAATGGTACTGAATGGCATGGTTACGATGTTCTCATCTGTCCTCTGTGCTTGGTATTTACTTACTACCTTCAGACAGTAGCACCGTATTTGTTAGAGTAACATTGTAGCCTGCTTCTGCTTCTCTGCTGTAGTCCTGACACTATGATCCCTTTTTCAACAAAAAGAATAGCCTCCCTCCAAAGTAAAGCCCCCGAAAAACCAGATCGGCTCCCTTTTTTGTCACCCACCGGACCCAGCAGCCTTGGGTGCTTCCTGGAAGAGTGATTACCTTGAGAGTGGAGGCCCCGCTCCATGACCCCATGCTTGACTTTCATGTGGCGTGTCAGGTTCCCCTTCAGGGTGAATTTGCTCGGGCAGTAGAGGCACTTGAAGGGCTTGCTGTCGGAGTGCAGGTGCATGTGGCCCATTAGGTTGTGCATCCGGTTGAATTCCTTCCCACACAGCTGTCGGAAAGTGATGAGGATGAGACAGGTTACTCGCGGCGCTGGGCCCTGCCCAGGTGAACCCACACCCAGGCCTGCGTGCAGACAGATGGGCTTTTGCTTTGTTTGGGTCTTGGAGTTTTAAGTGGGCTTCAGATAAAACGTCCCCAGGGAAGTCAGGGAGGGCCTGGACTGTGCCCAGGCCCAGAGCTGGAGCAGGGAGAGCTGGGCTCATGGGCTCGTGTTCCTACTGCACAGGGGTTTTTCAACTCAAGGCAACACTTGCAAAGCTAGTAAAGCTTCTTTCGAATGCAAGCTGAAGAAAAGAAGAGAGCTGATCTGAGAAGCAATTGCTCAAAGTGTGCTTCATTTTAACAGTAAGTATATGATTACCTGTTTAATATTATGGGACATTTACAACATGGAAGATACTGTCCTAAGTCTGCCATGGAATATCACATATAATTCTCATATTAATCCCATAATGTCGGTGCTGTATCATCCCCATTTTACAGATGGACAAACTGAGGGATTAAGGCACTTGGCCAAGGCACACAGCTAATGGGTGCTGGAGCTGGGATAATGAGCTCAGGCCACTAGATACCAGAGGTCATATGGTCAACCACCGCACCATCCTGTGTGTCCTCAACATAACTCTTCTGTCAGACTGTATCATGCAACGCATTTCTAATTTTTTAATTTGCTTATTACTGGGATGGATAGCAAAGTTAGAAGGAACAAAAGAGAGATCTAAAGGAAGGAGTGTGTCTTTTTCTCTGGGTAGAGATTTGAAGTCCTGAAAATATTATCTCAGGTGTAAACATGTTTTATTCATTTCTTCCTTTTTGTCATTTTGTCATTTCCATTTCCAACAAAGTGCAGATACATGATGGATCAGAAAAGTGGTCCTCCAGCTTCTTTTGAGAAAACAGAACTGCCTTTTCAAAGGCAATTCACGCAGATGTAGAAGATGTAAAACAGAGGCCACTGCTCTGAGTGACTTCCGTCCACTTCCTGTCCCCCAGCCCTAGCAGAGCCGGGTTTGGAGAAGCCACCCCTTCCTTGGCCGTGCCAGGAGGAATACAGAGAACGCTTTTGTATCTGTACTCGGGCCCGAGTATTAAGGAGGAAACATTTTCCTTCCCTCCCTAACCTCAGAGGCCCATATCATGAGCGCAGTGATATGGAATGAAAGATCCTTGGAGAGAGGACTCAGGGTCCAGTGACCCCTGAGGCTGACACCAGTTTTCCTTTTGCACTGAGAGACATTTTCAGGGACGGTGTTGGGGGTGCCAGATTGAATGTTTATGAATGAAGGCAGTTTTCTTCAGGTGGCCATGGAGATGGGAGTTATGCTGGCCATGGAAGAATGGGTGGACCTAACAAACAGAGACCTTGGGAGACCAGCTGCAAAGAATGTTGGGTGGTAAGAGGCAGCCAGCTGGGGTGACAACTTTGTCACAGATAATCTACGCATGGATAATGAATAATTGGTTCTGTGTTTTTAAATGATTCATATTTGGGACTTTAAGTACTTTTTGCCTTTTTACTTCCTTACTGGCAAGAATGAATTTGGCACACTGGTGTCCCACACTCCATGTTCACAGCAGCTGCACACCACACCCGTTTGGGAAAGGTGTCCCCAGAGGGGAAAGGCTGAGAGTGTTGATCTAACTTTAATATCCTGGGGAGAAGCCCTAGATGTGGGATGGATACTTGCTTTCTTTTATTCTTAATAGAGGACGTTTTGTAAGATGCATAAATCTGTGATTCAACTTTGTACATGTGTGAAAGTTCTGGCAGAGCATTATTTATTAGCTTAGCTTAGTTTATCCAGTTCTCTATCCTGGCCAAGGGGGAAACAAAGCTTTGAATCTAGAGATTTGAATTAGCTTTGAATCTACATAAGGTATTTCCAGTCTTGAGTCATTTGAGAAAAAGTAGATCTCATTTGGTTCGTGGGATGGTTCCTGATTATTTGGAGTGAGGCTTCAGCAAAAGATCTGAAAACAGCACAAGCTATGGGTGCTTAAACATAAGACACAAAGGAGGAGATAAGCTGGAGGCTGGAAGATTAATTAGACTACTGCACTAGTCTAAGCTTGGATGAGTCTCATGGTCGTTTAAGCCAGACAGAATGGAAGAGATGGGCCTTCTATAAAGGGGAGATTCTACTTTTAGGTATTATCTCTAGTTGCTAAGATATTAGAAGCTGGTCTATTATGAAAGATTTTTATAAAGGAGAATTTTAGCCCAACTTGAACAATGTATAGAATGCCATTTGTTTTTATTATGACACAGAATACAGTTTCTTCATTAAGTATTTTCAGGCACTGTATTCAACCTTGAACTGCAGGCAAGATAGAGATCACAGTTGTGATAATGACCAACTGTATGTTGTTGACACAGCTGCTGCCACTTGGTGGTCAGAATGATCCTGGGTCCAAGGTCCTACCTCCCTCCCCATCCCGCTCCTACCCCAACACACAGAGAAGTGCCACACATCAGAATGGCTACTGATAAGTATTTTCTACATACCGCCTTAGCTTTAGACAAGCCATGTTTTATAATCCTTTAACATAACCCGGTGTGTGTTTTTTTACTATAATGGATTGCTGACGCAATTCACTCACTACTGAACTTCCTGGGACTTTTTTTTTTTACTAGTACATGCATATATCAGGATATTAAAATGATATTGTCCCCTGAAGTTAAGGTCTATGGCCTTAGAGAAGGTTCACTGTAGGGCATGACTGGTCAGCTATAGTATCTGAGGGTGACTGGTAAAGGACGTATTTTTGTGCTGTTGGTAAAATCTATTTTTTGTGTATCAGAGTTCTTCACAGTTTATGGTAGCCTATTGGGCCGACCAATAGAGGGCATTCACAGGGTTGAATGGAGGTGTGTCAACTCTGAAGGATGTTCAGAGCACTAAAAGGTGCCCTAGGTCATCCTCTGAAATGCAAGGGCTTCCTTCTTTTACTTTGTGGCCAACCTCAGTATCAAGCATAGGGCTACACATTCTAACACTTAATAAACATCTAAGTACTTAGTTGGGGGAATAAACAAACAGGCCAGGAAAATATCACTACCCCATGCAAAAAATCCAAAAAGCAGCCATGACCAACTTCCTTCCCTACCCTCACCGCAGTGTGTATAACCCTATACACACTAGTTTGTAATAAATCAAAATCCTCAGTGGCAGAAGGATAGAGATAATTAATTCAGGACCCAAGGTACTTGGACACTATCACATCTCTGTCTGTGGTCGTCACCCTCAGCTTCTTCCCTCAGCCTCTAATCTTCCACAAAGCCCTTTTGTCCTCATCTATAATACTTGGCCTCTTCATTTTCCTCAGAAGACCATCCTCACAAGACAATACATCAGTGCAGAAGATATTTTATGTCTGTGAAATTCAGAGGGAGACTTTTCAGTCACTGTTAATGAACAGAGGCCAGGGGACAAAAACTAGGTGAATTAAAGATGGCACCCTTGGGTGGGACTTGAGATGTGAGCTCCCAGAAAAGTTGTTACAGTAGAGAAGGGGAGGTAGACTGCAAGGAAAAAGAGTTGGGAGGGAGCACCAAAACTCTAGTTTCTTCTCCTGGCAAAAGCAGTCTATGTCAGGCTCACTATAATCATGACATATGAGGCTAAGAGCTTGCCCATGTCAAGACCTACTGAATCATCTTCTGCCAAGGTCTGTGGAGGTTGAAATAGGGGTAGGTATTGATATGGGGGCTACTGGAGTGGTGATATCTCAGATTTCGTGGCACAGGTGGCCATCTCAACCAGTCTGCCCCTCCTGAACTTTCAGTTGCTCTAGTAAGGGGTATTAGTGAGGGGCATTAGTGTGCCTCTGACATTAATTCTCAGCTTTTCCATCAATATTCACATTTATTCACTTAATTATTTACTTATTTGAGAGAGAGAGAGAGAGAAAGAGAGAGAGAGAGAGAGAGAGAGAGAGACAGTAGGGAAGTAGGGCAGAGAGAGAGGGAAGGAGAAGGAGAGAAAGAGAGAGAGAGAGAGAGAGAGAATCTTAAGTGGGCTCTTTGCTTAGCACAGACCCTGACTCAGAACTTAATCCCACAACCCTGGGATCATGACCTGAGCCAAAATCAAGAGTCAGATACTGAACCAATGAAAACACCCAGGAGCCCCCATCAATACCCACTTTTATGCCTACTTTTAAGTGGAGGTGAACCTTAACATTTAAAAGAAAATTGGAACAAATGTTTTTGTTTTAATTTTCTTAAGTTTGATTTATTTATTTTGAGAGAGAGTATGTGCATGCAAGCAGGGTAGGGGCAAAGAGAGAAGGAGAGAGAATTTCTATTAGTGCAGAGCCTGATTCAGGGCTTGAACTCACAAATTGTGAGATCATAACCTGAGCCAAAATTGAGTCAGACACTTAACCAACTGAGCCACCCAGGCGTCCCTGGAACAAATGTTTTGAACTGTCCTTTAAAAATGGGTTGCATAGATCATTAGGCTTTGAGATAGAAGAGCAGAGAGGTGATGGTGAGACCCCAGAAGGATGGAGAGCTTGCTCCATTTTCTCTTCTGCAAAATATCAATGATAATAATAGTTTCTTATGAAGGTTGTTATAAGGATCAAATGAGATAATTCATGTAAAGGGCTGGCAAATAGTAAGAGCTCAATAAATATTAGCTCTTATTACTATCATTATGTACATAGTACTCTTTTAAATTCTGGAAATAGAAAGATCTTTAAAGATAAGAGTACTTCTTAAACCAGATTATTTGGGGGAAATATGAAAAGGAGGACAAAGTAAGGAATCCTCTGAGTAAACACTTGCCAGGTCACTTGAGGCATATAGAAATGGAAGCAGTTGTCCCTGACCCAGCACTGAGAAATGTGGATGGAAACAGAAGAATCATCCTGAATTGCAGGCTTTGGGAGAGCCCTTTATGCAACACTCAGTCTTTCAGCTGTTTAAATGGCTGGCTGATGCCCTGTTCTCTCATCCTTATAGCAGTTCCAAATGCTGGCCTCCTTGTGCCCCTTCCCTCCCTGGTCCAGGGCCAGAAACACCTCAGGTAAATTCTCATGGGCTGCAGTCACAATATGGACAGCCAGTGACACTAAGAAGTCAGCTGTGTGCATGGACTGGATGGTGGCAGTGGCCAGAGGCCCACAAAGCCAAGAAGAGGCACGCTACTTCGTGCCAACCAGCCTAATCTGAGCCTGAGGCCTGAGATGCACCAGGAAGCCTGTGTTTTCCTATTCTAAGAGAAAAGGTCAAAGAGCTGAAGCCTGTGGCTGAGGAGAATGGCCTCTGCTAAACTGCCCTTCCCTTACATTCTTCTCTCTCTCTCTCTTTTAATAAGAAGGGTGTTCCTTTCCTCAAAGGGAGAGAGAGGGAGGGAGGGAGAGAGAGACTGTAAACTGTCCAAAAGGACCGTGAGAAAACAGGAAGCTTTGAAAAGTACAAGAGAAAGCAAGATGAAATCTATTTGCAGGCGGGCCCCTGGGGACATGTGAGGCATTGTTAAGCAGGCAGTTCATACAGCTATATCCTTCCTTCTGCTGAGGAGGGCTTTGCTGCCAAAAGGCTGCTATCTGGTCACTGCCTTAACCCCCTCAATGCCAGCCTGAGAGCCCCGACCCAAAGTACTGGGCCCCTAAAAGCCCCCACCTGGTTTGTCCCCCATGGGGCATCCAAGAGCTGGAGCAGGAAGCAAAGCCATGGTGGCCAGGGTAGCGGGGACCCTTTTCAAGGAGACCTCATCCTCTTCTATGAGCTCTGCCCTCCGCCTTCAGGCCTCTACTTCAGACGAGGCTGCAGATGACCTGGTGATTCATAACATAGGCAGCTCCCGGCTTCACCCATCTCAAAGGAGAATTTGTCCCGGAAATTCTGGATGGCTGCTTTTCCTGGACAGGTTTCCCAAAGACGGCAGCTGGTTCTTTGCTATTATGGAGTGTGGCTGCTACACGGATAGCATCCAAATCAACCCCTGTGTGCTTACGCAGAATCTGGGAAGCATATTTCTGAAACATGGCTTAAGTCTACAGGCACAGGTCTCTGGAGATACTCCAGCTGGCTCCAAGAAGCAGGGAGTCCAGAAGAGGAGCCAATAGCATAAGAGCCCAGAAGGGCAGTAATTTTTTTTTAGGAAAAAAAATAGAAACATAGAATGGAAACCTTTCCTCTCCTCTAATTTTCCATCCTATTGTTAATGCTTAATCTCACAGTAAGAGGCTGTTTCGGCTTGCTGTGGACAGCTGTTTCCACTGAGCATGGGGCAGAGAGGACCATTTCATGCTGCAACAGGGGGAGGGCTGCATGTGAGAAAGGATTTTTAGTGGTGAGAATCCCAAGAAATTAGAACCTGTTATTTAAACAGTATCCCCTTTTTATAAATTTCTGGGTAAAGGAGACAGAGCTAACTCTTGGAGTATGACTAGAGCAAGGCCTGCCTCTTTTTTTGAGCCATATCAACCATGTGAGGGGAATAGCTCTTCCCTGTGACCACAATAAAGCTCAGGTTTAGTTGTCTGGACCTTTTCTCCAACATCACTATGCAGTCAGCCAGCCACTCATGTCTGATTGACTATGAATTCTGTAGCAAGGAGAAAATGGCCCTCCATTCTGTACCTCATTCCCAAAGCACCATCAACCTCTCCCCATTACCGGATCTCCAAGAAGTCACAACAACACTGATGGGGAGGAAAGGCTACGGGACACGGCCTCGAGACAGGCCACCGTCTGGAGCTAGTTTACAAACACAGAGAGCCCTGTCACATCATCTATAAACTCAGACATGCTCTGAGATTCCTCTCAAGTGAAGAAGGGTAGCACTTTGTAGGGGAGATGGAGACAGAGAAGAGGAACCTGGCAGTGTTTCTGGCACTTCCCAGGAGGCAGAGGGCTCTCCATCGGGGTGACGGATGCCTGTCCTTGTTCCAGAAATGTCTACGAATGGAGAAGGGCCCCCTGTTGACAAAAGTACCCCTCAACATCCAATTATTTTTATTCTAATAATAGATACACTCTCCTAGGCAGCCACCTGACCCACACTGTGGTCTTCTGGAACAACCCATCCCCCACCCCCTACCAGAAAAAGGAGGCCTTTGCAGATGACCAGTGCAGTTCTTGCTCCAGGCCCATCTGGTACTGAAGAGTATAAACCATGCATCATTTCAGAGCTCACAATTCACACTACAAGCCCTTCTCTTATGGAATCTGGTGGTGTGAGCATACATGGGAGCATAATCTATCCTCAGGGAGAGGTCAGATTAAGTTTCCAAACCATAAGGCTGGTCATCAGCCACTCTGAGCCATGTATGGTGTGCTGTCATTGGGGTGGATGGGGGAGGAGAGGACAGTCATTCATGAAGGGAGACATAACGCTTCAAGCAGCGCTGGCTGACTGCATCAGTGGTCCCAGGTGGCACTACGGTGTGCAGTCTTCTGTGCCCTGGTACCAGATTGAACCCTCTAAACCCTCAGGTACCACCTGGCCCAAGAAATCCTCCAGGCCACTCTGAGGCCCTTGAGGCAGGCAAACAGAACTGCCTCTCTGTTCCCAGATCAAACCCAGCCTGCAAGCCCTTTTCCTGTATTAGCTCCATTCCCTGACATACCCCTTGTTTCAGAGGTATTTTCTGCCTGGTTCGACAACTACTCCGGGACCTGACTTGAAAAGGTGCCAGTGTGAGTTGGTTGGACCGGACATGGGTTGAAGGGACCGCAGCATGGCCCTGTTCGTGTTCTAATGATATATGTGTTCTGCCACCAGTTGGTAAGATAAAATATACAGTTCAGGCTGGAAGCTCAAGAGGAAACTCAGTACAGCAAACGAGGAGTGGCAGATAGTGCCCATTTGCACCTCCACTTGTAGGAGACGGCAAACCCCTGCCAGGCAGGGACAGCTCTGTTAAAATGGAAGGGCTCAAAGTGGGAAGTGGGAAGGAAATCTAAGTGCCTAATGAGAGAGAGAAGGGGTGGTATATGGAGTCCCTCGGCTCGTGTGGCCAGGGCTAGCTTCGTGGGTGTGTGACCAATGCAGTCACATAGGCCCCAACTCAGCTGGGTCCTGAGTTTGAGGTAATGTTCTACTTGTACCATCTTGAAATTCTTAATAACGCTTGAACAAGGGGCCCCACATTTTCATTTTGCACCGGGCACTATCAATTATGTAGCCCTTCTGCATGCAGCTTCCTTCTCCTTCAGCCCAGATGACTCAAGATGGACATAAATTGACTTGCAAACCACTGGGAACTTGAAGGAAAGGAGGGGAAACACAAGTGGGTGGCAGGAAAGGGCTGGAGGGAGAAACCTCCCTCCCCCACCTGCAGAGAATGCCCACATGGGCCTAGGGAAGCTCTGGTTCCTGACCCTGCTCACCCTGTCCAGGAGCGGCCAACACAGGAAAGCAGTCAGCTTCACAGGGGGTTCCTTCGAGAAGGGGGGGACAGGGGACATGCTGTAGAGGGATTAAAGCAGGAACTGCCCCTCAGACGGACAGAGAGTATCATCTGGACCCTATAAGACATGCAGTGACAGAGAAGGGAAACTTCCATTTCAAACAGAAAGGCTCTGACAATATCTGACGGTGTGATTTCCCTCTGCTTCCCCCTCAGCTCTCTCCTCACGATGGGGATGGCATGTGCCAGTACATTCCTTGAATTAAACTACCCAATCCTCAGGAAGATTCCTTCTCATTCTAGAAGTGGGGAAGGGAAACAATGTAGAGAGGGGATGGGAAGAAGGGGGGAAAGCCTGGGAAGCCCAAACATTTCTCAGTAATACCAGTCAATGCCTTGAGTTTTATAAACCTCCAGTGTGCATGTTATCTCAGCTGATAAAACAGAAATTCGATCAGATGAATCTGATAGAGACATTTTAATGAAGATGCTCAATCGCTGAGCTCCATGAGGAACAGAGACACTTCAGATAACTGTGCTCACAGTTATTCCTTGGCCCAAACAAGCATTTCTAAGGTCATCAGAGGACTGACCTTGGAGTCTCTTTCATCCTGCCTCGGAGATCTACCCTCAAATTACACTGTGCAATCTAAGTGTCGGGGCGGGGGTTGCGGTATGAGAAGGGAGCGGGCAGTGCTAGAAGACTTTCTGACTCCTTTCTGTGTTCCACCCATTGGCTTGTAAGGAGAGGAGTATTTTTTTTATATATATATAGGCAAGTTGGTTTCCATATAACACCCAGTGCTCTTCCCCCCAAGTGCCCTCCTCCCTGTCCAGCACCCCCTTCTCCTTCCCCCCCCCCTTCAGCCCTCAGTTTGTTTTTAGTATTCAAGAGTTAGGAGAGGAGTATTATACCTGATTGCTCTTGTCTGGAATGCGAACTTTCCACATCACCGCCATCCTTTCAACCTCATTCCCCAAATGGGCCTTCTGCCCTCAGACCTCCTCTACTGGCTGCCTCGAACCCCTGCACACTGATTCCACAATAAGACCAAGAGCACAGGCTTCTCAGGGACCAGCTAAAGGCTGGAGTGAGCATAGATGTGGTGCAAAGAAGAGAGCAACAGATGGGCCTGAGGTTAGCCACAGGCCTACTCTGAGCCTCAGAGACCCCACTGATGAAACATAGGAGGGATTTTTCTGGAGACTCTCTCCCCTTGGTCATTTGCACAGCCCTCAGAGTCCTCCCTGTCTGCATCCCTCCCAGGGCCCGCTGCCCACCTTGCATTTGAAAGGCTTCACGTCAGAGTGAACGATCATGTGTGCCTTGAGGGTCTGTTTCTGTACAAAACTCTTGTAGCACAGGTGACACTGGTAGGCACGGATGTTGGTATGAATCAGCACGTGTCTCTTCATGTTGGCCAACAGAGTGAACTCCCGCCCGCAAATCCCACATTTGTGCTCCTTCACACCCTGGAGGGAAACAGATTCAAAAATACTGTGGTTAGCAGGTAACACAGGCTTTCATCGGAATTGTAGTCTACATTCTTCTGTTTGCCACACAAATCCATGAAGAGCCTGGTGACAGATGTTGAGTTCCAAATACCTTGGCTTTAGCCTTGTTAATTGCTGTTTTCTTGAAAGGTGTTGATTGCATAATCTTTTCTGTCGTCTGAAAACCATTAGCTAAGCCAGACCTTTAGAGGAAAAGAAAGCTACTGCCTTTGTTGTTCTTGATGCTACAGGGGTTAATTCTACAGTACGGAGATTAAAAAGATTCTGGTAGGAGAACTGTGGAATGATATGTGAAATGAGTCTATCATCTATCCTTCATGATAATTAAAAAATAAAACCTAAAGTGATAATATCATTTCTCATATGAAAATCAATGTTCTCTTGAGTACTCATTAATAGATTTGCAAATCCCAGAAGAACAATTCATATCTACTCTTCATTAAATTACAATAGGTCACAGTGACCTCTGTGTGATTTGGCTATGGACCCTGCTCAGCTAGCTTCTGTCCTACAGAGAATTTGGCAGAGGATAGCTTTCTGAATTAGAAAACAGGACAGGAGACTTTCTAGTTCCCTTACCGTTTGTGGAGAAGTATTTGAATACTTAAGCATCAATGCCCTCAATTTAAAGCATTTCCAGGGACTCATACCATGAGTAGAGTATTAGCTAGTCTTAACTAACCAGTGCTCCCTGAGAAGACCTTTGCAAGCTATTAATACGAAATGACTTTTCATAAGGAAAACTTAGAGATCCATGGCATTAAAACTAAAGTTATTATGGAATTATAACAAGTTGTTTAGTTACTACTGTACCTAATAAAACACATATTGTCTGGTATCCATAGTGACCTAGGAGAGAGGAGTTTCATGCTTACCTCTGAGTCTCTCTGCCTAAATGTCCACTTCTTTAATTTGGGACATGATAATAAAATAGCACACCTTGGTTTTGGTGAGCCCATAGAACCCAAGGGCAAGTTCGGATCTCTGTCCAGCCACTTACTAGATATGTAACTGTAGGCAAATTTCATGGCATTTCCTGGTGATGGCTTTCTCTGAAGATGATGGGTCATGAGCCATCTGGGAACTTGGGACTCTTTCCTGCTGGAATACTCTTGAGTCTAGATGATTGCAGATGAGTGTGGATATATACTAATGAAGAGACTGAAATTTTAATGCCCTCCTAAGAAGATGAATTTTAACAGTGTGTTGTATATTCAACCAGTGAATTTAAATTCTTGAAATTAATGAAATTATGTTCTTATGGGTTTTAAAAGTTACTTCAGCATCTTTTTCTCAAGATTGGTTCTACACTCATCTATGATTCAGTTGACCTGTGACCAAGGAGAAATATCTACTTATCACTATTTTTGGAATCCTCTAAAGAGAATTCTATGCCCATAGTAAAATTCACATGTGCTGGCCTAGAAGTCAAGTGAATGGAAGCCCGGACACAGCTGCAGGCACAAAAGAAGCCACCTTGTCACTAATAAGATCAGTAAAATCAGAGAGGGAGCCTGTAGGGGTTTTCAGGGGTGAGGGAGGGAAGGGGGTGGAGAAGAGGATTTGACAGTAGCGTTCCAGAGCTCAGGTGCTGGAATCTGAGATTCTGGGTGACAGCCCCATGCCTCAGTGTCTTCATCTGCAAATCTAGAATAGTATCTAATAAGAGCAGGTAGCTCTTAGAGTTCTTGATTAACCTGTGTATCAGGTGCGAAGTAAAGCACCTGCTACACAGCAACTGTTCCATGAATACTGCCTCTCACTGTTTGCTGACATTACGAATTAAAGTGCACTTTGTTTTCGAATTCAAATGAGACATTTCAGATACCAGATTGTTTTGTCCATTTTGACCTCATTTTCTACAATCTTACAGAATTTTTATATGTTCTGAACTGCATCTTTGATTCCTTTTCCACACAAGTAGGAGCCCCTGGAATCAGCAATGGTCCCCTTTGTGGCTGAGTCCCAGTACAGGTTCTTTGGCTGAGGGTTCCTGCACTTGGCAGGGGCCTCCTCTCCGGATGCTATCTACAGGTGCCTTTTGTGGGCCAGGAGCTGTTTGTGCCCTGCCCACAAGGCAGCCACACATTTCATCTCTGCTGCAGAGCCAAAAAATGCCCCATGTTTTGTCCTAACCTATCAAATGAAACACACTATGGCAGTACAGAGATGTTATCTTGGCTGAGCAAAGTCTTTCAGTGACCTTTCTGAATTAGAGAGTGTTTTTAGAAACTCTGGCTTGCTAGAAATCTCTCCTGCCAAGAAAACCACTTGAGGTCAAAAGTGTGAGGGTAGTCAGTGGGGCAAACTTTCCCTCTCGGGAGCTCAAAGCCGACCCAAGTCAACTTAGCCGGGTAAGATTTCAGGGAAACTACTGAAGCCCTGTCTTACTTCATCCCGAATGACTCCAGGGCTCTGGTAGCAAACTAGGCTGAATTTAGACACTTGTGTCTGTATACCTCCTCAAAGACCGGAGCCCAGGGAAGATAAAACCAAACCAGACAGAGAAGGATGCTCTCTCATTCCTTCCACAAAACAATCTGCAGGGCCCTACAACCACCTAGGCAGGGGCTCTACCAGGGGAAGCATCGGCCTCACTGGACCCAGAGTCATGTGCATATATGAAGCCCTTCTCACAGCTGAGGGAGAAAACAACCTAAAAGGTAGGTACTACTTCTGCAGCAAAGAACACAGAGAATTCTCTAGAAGGCGACACTGATTAGCATATCCCAGGCACAGGACTGGTCTTGGGTAAATACAACCTGGTGGTACACGCATGCTAGGGCCCTGGATGAAGTTTCCAGAAACACAATTTTAGGGGCAGGAGGCTAAGAAGCAACGACACAAGGACCAGCTCTTTCCTTCGGCCTTCCTCACCCTCCTTTCCAAACTGTCCACATTGTTTCTAGGCCCATCTTAGACTCTAGACGGCTGGATGGCAAAGGACTTGGTTGCTGGTCTCCTCAGTGTCCCCCATTTCAAGGTGAGGAAGGAGGTCAGGCCTGCAGAGGTTAGTAAGCCCCGTGCCCAGGTTTACACAGCGGCGCGTCCCAGGTGCAGGGCAGCGGAGGTCTGCTGGCCCCGCCCCCCGGGCTCTGCGCCTGCGCCCCGAGCGCCCCGCCCCCAGGCCAGGGGTCCCGGCGGTACCTTGTGCGTGAGGGAGTGCTGCTTGAGGTGGTGGGGCTGCACGAACTCCATGCCGCACTCGGAGCAGATGTAAGGCCGGATGTCCTTGTGCTTCATCATGTGGTTCTGCAACTGGCTCGGGTACTGGAAGGTCTTGTCGCATTCGGAGCAGCTGTACTGGATGGGGCCCCGGTGCGTGGTGAGGTGCCTCTTGAGCTGGGCCAAGGTGGGGAAGTCGAGGCCGCACTCCACACAGATGTTCTCGCGCCCGCTGGCGTGCTTGGCCTCGTGGGCCTTGAGCTCGCTGGGGTAGGCAAAGCCCCGGCCGCACACGCGGCAGTTGTGCGGCTTCACCTCGCTGTGCTGCATCATGTGGCGCTTCAGGTGGCTGGTCTGCGTGAAGGCCTTGTGGCACACCTGGCACTTGTGGGGCCGCGTGCCCTGGTGTGTGAGCATGTGGGTGTGCAGGTGGCTGAGCTGCTTGAAGAGCTTCCCGCAGCGGGTGCACGCGTGCGGCTTGATCCCGCTGTGGCCCAGGATGTGGGTGACCAGGTTGTACTTGGAGGTGTAGGACTTCTCGCAGCTGGGGCACTGCCAGCGCTTCTGCGCCCCGCCCACGTCCACGTAGTAACTGTCGTCGATGCGCACGTTCACGTCCACCCTCTCCACCTTCTGCTTGGTCTCCTCGCTCTCCACAGGCTCGGCCTTGCGCGGCAGCAGCGCTTCCGGGGGCTGCTTGGGCAGGAAGGTGTGCCGGCTGAAGGGGAAGGGGGAGGCCGAGGGCATGAAGAAGGGGAACATGAGACCCGGGGGCACCTTGGGGTAGTAAGGGTAGGGCGCAGGCAGGAACGGAGGGGGCGTTGGCTGGGGCCACACGGCGCTGGGCTTCACGGGCTCCTGCTTGACCGGCTTGCCCCCCAAGTGTTCCAGGGTGCGGTAAAACTGGAAGCCCACGTTGCACAGGTCGATCATTTGCGAGTCATACTTGGGGCGCGGGGGCTGCGGGAAGAGCAGAGAAAGGTTCGGAGGGCCGTGGGTTTTGCTCTCCTCAGAGTGGAGGGCGAGAGGGGCATCTTCCGCAAGGTGGTTGTAGGGCATCTTGGTGGGCATGCTCTTCCGTTTCCGAGACCCTCCTCCTTCAAAGACCCCCGGGAATCCATCTAGGTGTCCTGGAGGAGGTTCATACCGAAATGGGGAAAAAGGCCCCTGGAGAGCTTCTGGGAAGGGGTGTCTTTGGGGAGCCTTCCCTCGGGAAACCACTGGCTGCAGGCAGTGGGGAAAGGAGGGGGCTCTCTTCACACCCAGGTTGAAATGCACATCCTCATCTTTGATCATCTTCATCTCCTTCTGCATCCTTGGCAATTCTCCTTCAAAGAAAAAGAAACGTACTGGGTTTTTTTGGAAAAAAAAAAAAAAAAAGAGACCCTTTTCCCCTTAAGGGTTTTGGCTAGATGATCAGTACTAATTTGCAAAGTGTGATGTTTGTTTAGTACTGACCCTCATGTGTCCTAGGGCTGGTCAAAGTGCCACTGTTTCCCTGCCACCCTTACAAACCCATTACTAATGTGGAGAGCACTGGCCTCCTGGAGTGGGACCCCAGAACTCCAGTGTAAATCCACAGTCACAAAATATCACAGCCACTGCAGGTTGGGAGGCGTAGGAAGGAACCTGAGAACTCAGCCAGCCACTGTGTCCACCTAAGATGAGGGTACCAAGGCCCAGGCAGATGATACGACCCGCGCATCACCCCTCTGTACAGGAGTCAGAACTAGGATGCGTTCTACTGTGGGTTTTTCAGGCTGAGAAAGAAGTGCATCTGCCAGGGGTGACTTAAATGTGTCTTTTGGGGTTGTTTCTCTTCTGAGGGAACCAATGTCCCCTGCTCCTCCCTGCCCTTGGGGCCTTTGCTGCTGGAGGAGGGGGAGAATACAAGCCCACACAGGTGAAGAGACGTTCCTGCTTGATTTGATCTCAGATTTTCTGAGTCAGCCACTCCAAGCAAGGTGTGCTGCTGGGGCACATCAAGTGGATGAGGTCAGTGTGATAATGAAGAGCATATAACCCAAGGTTGCAAAGTCATCTTGGCAATTTACGCATTTTAATCTTCCACCTGAAGCCACCTCAGGTGAACAATTCCAAAACTGAA
The DNA here is from genome assembly GCA_004023845.1 of Helogale parvula. Taxonomy (NCBI): domain Eukaryota; kingdom Metazoa; phylum Chordata; class Mammalia; order Carnivora; family Herpestidae; genus Helogale; species Helogale parvula. The sequence continues at coordinate 168,136 of PJEM01002736.1, forward strand.
TCTCTGAATCTCTAAGACTGCGTTTGTGTCTCCTCCTTCACACAGGTGTCAGAGTAGGGCTTGGCTTTCAGGACTCCTGAGGCACGTGACTTTTCCTTGCTGAGCCAGTTACTGCATCCTGGTGACTACATGAGGTATGTGTGAGAGAGCTTGTGGGCTGGAGTCTAAACCAAGGGCTAGGCTTCCTTTCCTGTGCCTCCTTGTCATTTTTCTATACTCCTCATGTGGGTAGTGGCAAAAAGAACCAAGTGGCTGACGGCATTTCCACTGAGGGCCCTTTGTACCCACATCCTCTGAGCATGAATGGGATTGGTCTCCTTTGCTCAACAGAGGTTTTCACAGAGTCAGTCATCCTGGCCAGGTGTGTGGTCAGGCCTGGGACCCCTGGAGACAGGGCTGGGATAAGGTCCTGGAGTAACGCAGGGCCCTGGCCCTTGGAAATGGCTACTGGCTGAGCAATGGAGGGCGAGAGGGCCAACAGCTACTAGTGATTTTCTTCAATCCTTGTTGAGGCAAATGCAGTTACTGCCAGTACCTGGATCCTCCCAAAATCACACGTATGTCTTCATGGGAGATTTGAAAACTGCTGCACAATTAAAGCGAAAACAGGCCTTTTTATACTGGGTTACTGATTCCGTACACTGAGAATCTAATTGAGAGAAAAAACATGTGCTTTTATTTTATGAAAATTTGGGCATTATTTAAAACTGTTATGTGAGATCGTCACAAAACTAAAAAAAAAAAAATAATGTCTATTAATCGTCGTTTTGTGTATATGTGGTGGGAAGATACCCCTGGTCTGTCCTCTTTCTGTGGATTTGGGGCTTTGGCTGAAGAGCAAGAGTTGCTTGTTTAGCAAAAGGAAAGCTCAGACATGTGTGTCCCGTCCTTCCGCTTCTTCCTAAATTATTAACAAAATGCAAGGTTCTTCTACCACTGCTGAATCAAGGACCTGTCAGAGGTAAAGAGCAGCGGGACAATGATGTATCCAGCTGTAGGAGGTCATGGAATGCTGCTCTGCTACTGTCAGGACCAAGGCGAGGATGGAGAGGGCAGAGAGGCTCTTGGAATGGCTTTCCACATTTACAAGGTCTCCCCTTGCACCTCAGTAGGTCTTGACCCCTGAATTCACTTGTAGTTATAAAAGGCCTGTTGGGCCCTACTGTGAGACTTTGTTGCTCTAAAAATAATTGGCTTCCAGAACAGGTTAATGTATCCTATTGAAATAGAGAAAAATGGCAGCCCCCTTTTCTGGATTTCATTTTGGCTATGGTTGGTTGTATACCATCTGTGGAGAGAAGATTCTATTTGCAAAAAGGCTACTTGGACTGGACCCAACTATGCCAGGCTACACATGACTGTGGCAGACCACGGCAGAGCCCACCCAAGTGCACTGGGCTCTGTTTTATTCTGATCTGGTTTAAAGAGGCAGTGATTCCTATTTCATATGAGAGAGCTTGATTGGAGAATTCGTATTTAAAAGAAAAAAAGGAGTGGAGGAGAGAAACTGACATATGAGAGCATGGGTCGGGACTTACTGAATTTTTTGTGTATTTTATTGTTAAGGTATTAGAAAATGTATGACTAATGACATCTGGTATCTTTACACCATGTGCTATATCTTATACTAGAAGGTACTTGGAAATGAATATTATCACTAATTTTGAAACAAAAGGTGTTTTGGAGTATACAATTATTATTGCCTTTGTTTAATATTTTTGTTTTCAGTTGTGACATAGTCTACTAATTGAGTCACTTTACTGTATTAGAAGTGATATTTCTAATGAAATACTGATTTCAGTGTTTGCATTTTTATTTTATCACCATTGAACTACTAAGGCAAAGAACATCGTTGAACAGAGATGATGTGTTTTTTAACATCAATGGCAGAGTTGTGTCCCCAAACGCACAGACTACATATGTACATTTTAATTTCCTCCTTATTTTAATATGGTAAAAATTTCCCCTAGTTTCTGGCTTGTGTATATACACGCCCCGCCCCTAAAATAGTAGTGTGCCTGTTCTAGAATGAAGTCATTAAAAAGGCATTGAGGTCCATCCATGGACGTTTTTTCCTGGTCTTTAAAACAGCAGTCCCCTCTGCAAAAAGGCCTTAAGGGACACTACCAATCCCTCAGAGTCAAGGAGATCTAGACCTGCTTCCTCGCGGCATTCTTGAGAGGTGAATCAGCTGTGGCTGCTGCTAGTTATTAATATCCCTGTCTTCTGAGCACAGGGTGCTAAGAGAAGCCCTAGGGTGTAAAAGTAAAACACAAAAAATAAACTCAC